>JAPZEB010000021.1:14311394-14329486 GCA_029783705.1 Chaetodon striatus | reverse complement strand
TGTGTGTGTGTGTGTGTGCCAATCAGATAAATGCAAACCTGGAAGTGAAACGTGGCTGACGATTAGTCCAAAGTTTGAGTGACTGCGTCGGCGTGACTTGGCCTCTCTTTTGATGTGACTTTAACCACCTGAAACTGTAAACTGTCTCAAAGTCAATAAAGTACCACTTGAGAACCTATAGGTGTCTCTGTCTCTGTCTGTCTCTTAGTCTCTGCGATTCAATTCAATTTTGAATTTCAATTATGGATTGTATTTGCGAATAACCAAAAGCCTTGTGCTCTCCATACTGCTTCTGTGTTGTCTGTGTTTTTGTGTTTGAACCGTTTGACCTGACTTTTATCCTTTCCTTCTTCCTGTGTGCCTCATTACATTTTACCACAGCACCCTCTCTCTGTCTCTGTGTGTCTCTCTCTCCATACAGGTTAATCATTCCAGCAGTGCTATCTTTCCAGAGAAGGTCTTATCAGCCTCTGTGTCATTTTATAACCTAACCTGCATCCCCCCACTCTGAGCCTCCCACCCCTACTTGTCCTCCTCCTTGTCATTCCCTGACTCCGCCCCCTACTGCCTGCAAGTAACCCTTCTTTAACCAATCACACCCCAGCATTATAAGTATGTTGCTGATTGGTGGAACCTTCTGCAAACTGTCAACATTAAAGTTGATGTGCTGCTCACAAAATGATGATAAAAAGAATCTGTATTAGTGTGTTTATTTGATGGGAGATTGGGTGGCTACTGATACTGGGACAAAGGGGATAATTTAAGTATTTTTGATATTAAAGTTCACAGCAAGTTTATTTTTGTGATTTAATGCTTTGTTACCCACTTGTTTGACTCTTCTGCTGCAAGGAACAGGGACTCAGGTGAATGTGTGGAGGAATTTATTTCACAGGGGTGAAATGGAATATTTCTAGTAAGGAGTAAATAAAGAAAATTTAAGGGGAATTTAAAAAAAGAGGGGGAAAATATGACAACAGGATAAGTTTGGTTTCACAGAGGAGCAGGTGGGCCTGTTTGTGCTTTTTTGCCTTTTATGTAAACCAGCTGCACTTGATGATACTGTATTTGCAGCACAAAGCACACATTAAGAGAAACATTTATAGTTTGATTTTAGATACAATGCCTTGTATGACATGTTGCCCCAGTTATATTAAGTTTTAAATTTTATTGAATTGACTGAAATAGAGCATGACTGGGAGGATCATGTGAGGATATTTGACAAGAGAGGAAAAACACAATTCACAGTAAAACAGTAAAATGGTGCTAGTACAACTGTTTAGATTCTCCCATAATATTATTGTGTCATTAATAGATTACCAAAGCGTCATGTATTGTGCACACATAAAGCATATTTATTCATAAAAAACTGCATTTAATGGATCTGTAGAAATTAAATGCAACAGGTCAGACTGGGTTTAGACAAAGCCTGAGGTTTTACACGTTTAATTAAAGCTCTGAATATTTTGGCTGTACTTTTCCTCATTGTCAATAAAGGCTGAGAGGAATAGGCGGTTATATCGGGTGGGTATGACGTGATTGTGCGCCAAAAAGAAACTGAACGAAAGTGATTGAGTGATATATTTCACTTGGAATTTAAAATTTGCGCTTGTAAAACATAAAAACAATAAAAACGAACAGTGGGTGCGCAGATAAATTTATTTAAAGACTGATATGAAAATGAAGTCCAATAGAAAAAAGTATTTGTAGGGGCTCTTGGTAAGTTCCTCGAATTGTGCTTGGTGCTGTATTCCCCTCGTATTATTCTGTAGGCTGATATTAAACTCTTAAAATGTGCATTTCTCTGTGGTCGTTTAAAAGTGTGTGTGTGTGTGTGTGTGTGTGTGTGTGTGTTGCGCGCCCTCTGCGACCCTTCAGGTGTTCAGGTGTGTCTGGCGGTCTGCCCCGTGACTTTTCTGTGCCCACCCCCACCCCCACCACCCACCCCCCCCCTTCTTCCCCGATGATAAGGATACACTGTGCCTAACTAAAATAAGTGTGTATGTGTTTGTATGTGTTGGGGCTTGTGGAGGGGGCGCTTTATGGGGACGTAGACGCATAATTAATATTTTTTTGTCTTTGTGAATTTAATTTGGAATAGGCTAAATAGCCCGAGCCTGACGTCAGATCACTAATTGATCCCTGCTCAGCCAATTACCGATAATAATTCAGAAGCAAAGGTATAATTTATTGCGTAAGGGGGCTGATTTGATCCGAGAATAAAGGCCGTTTTAAGCCTGAGGCCGGTGGTGCTCACGTTTTCCACCAAATTGAACAAACAAACCCAAAAGCTACTGATGCTACAGAGGGCATGTTGCTTTTTTTTTAAAATTTATATGAGTTTTATGCTGAAATTTGTATGCCCCTTACCTGCATGATGAAATGATAAAATAATGATAGTCCCCTTAAAGACAGAAAGAAAGAAAGAAAAAAGAAAGAAAGAAAGAAAGAGAGGTGTTACCTTTTTATTTGATTATATTTTATGACTTTAATGATCAGTGGGGTCGTTATGACAGAAGCAGAGAACATGATGCTAAAACTAATAATTGAGCTTAACTAAATATTGCAATAAAATGTATGCAAACGATTTGTAAAGATCAAGGATGTCATAAAAAAACAACTTTACATCACTGAATCGTGCCCGTTCGCATGCATGTGTGCGTGCGTGCGTGTGCCGCTGTACGCTCCTGTTATAACACGCTCCAACCCACATACCTCGCGCGCTGCCTCTGCGCTCCGTGCGCTCATGGGGAGTCTGCCCTCACATGCAGTTGCATCACCTCGCTTGATTTCCTTGTTCTCCCTGCGCTTTTAAAGTCCATCATTAACGGGATTAAACAGCTGAGATTTCGGAGAGATGGAACTGGAGGGTTTGAGGCGATGTTTCCCGGTCTCCTCGCCTGATTGGATCGGGGAGAGATGATGTCAGACGACCGCATGCGCCCCGGATTGGAGAGAGAGGAGTAAACAAAGCCGCGAGGAGGAGGAGGAGGCGGAGGAGAGGTCTCCACATCTCCAGACAGTCCGACCGACACACCGAATCCGACTTTACGCACAGGACGGGGCGGCCCCGGTGGCGCGTTCTCGTCTGCTAACGGCTCAAAGTTACACTGAAGGTCCCACTTTAATGCGTGACGCGCGAAAAAAATACTTTTGGAAAAGCTAAAGGGAAACTTACTATCGTCTTTTAATCCGGACGCTGTGCAGTTTTCTCGTTTGAGTATAGGAGACTGATTCCCTAACTCAGCGCGCAACTGTTCCTTAATAAGTATCGAAGGAATCACTCGTCTGTGGTCTGCGTTATTTTTGCTCTTCTGTGCGCAGATGCAATTTTGAGAAACTAAATAAGTGAAGTTAAAACAGAGCAGACACGCACCGGCTATGCAGCCCGGTCGTTTGAAGACAGTCTGAATCGTTTGAATCAGACTTCATATTCGGAACATGGTCCGATAATTGGAAGACAGACAGAGACAGAAAGTAAGAATTAAAGAGCTTAAAAAGACATTTGGGACACTCTGAGGTCTGTTTGGGGGAACATCCGCCTCTCACGTCCAGGTGTCCCGCCGAGCGGTGCGGAGTCTCCAGCTCAGGCCGGCAGCGCTGACATGCTGCCCAAAGTCGAGACTGAATCCCTGGGACTCACTCGATCGTATGGAGCAGAAGGGCGCATGCCAAGGAATATGCAAGGTAAGAACTGTCATTCATTTTAACCTTGTATAGGTCTACAAGACAGATTCATACGCTTGCACTTCAGTAGATTTACGGAGCGTTATCGCTGTGGAAGTCCTCAGTGCGTGCCTCAATGTCACCAAAAGTTTTGAACACGCTTAAACCCAACAAATTTCTGCGCTAATGTAGGACAGTAACTGGTGATAGAGCCAATATAGACTATTACTATATGATGAACGTCTTAAATTATCAAACATGTGGAGGTCACCAGTTTTTTTGGAGATTTTGGAATTTATGTTCAGGGGACAAGATTCTGTTATTTTCTTTCAGCCTTTACTCTAATATAATAATGACAGCATTAATGTAGATCAAACCTGGACACACGTTTCTAAGGTCTGGCTCGCGATCAAACAGTGATTATACCCAGCTGTCACTCATGCTGGAAGTGTGCAGGCGCCTAGTGCGTAAAAACGGTGAGACAGAGCAGCTGAAATGTGTGTATTTAACTTTTTAATTTCTGTGGTTTCAGAATGAACCACTCTACTTCTGCTCAGCAAAATATGCAGAATTGAGTCGTGATTTAGTCTGTGTGCGGCCAGAACTTAAGACAGTGTTGCTGATAATTTATCAAAGAGAACAAAACTGCAGAGCATAATTTTAGAGAGTCTATGTAGTGATTTGCCCCACTGCCAAAATTTGACCTCGGGACTTTAAACTTTCGTCTGGGAAGCCTCTTATTCCTGGTCTAATTTAGACTTTATAGGCATTGTAAAATGGTCATAATTGTGTGGCAAATTAATCTGAGGTAATTTATATTTTATTGTGTTCTTCACATTTTTTGTTCTGTATTTTTTTTAAATGGCCCCAAAATGATTGCAATTTCAAAATTAGGTTGAACCAAATTAAAAACTGGCATCAAATATCGCTTTAATGATGCTATACTCGTGTATGCATTTTTTTTAATCTCAGTCTTTTTTGACTTTTTTCACATCTCACGAAAAATATAAAACATTGAGATGCTTTCAGTGCTTGAATGTGCGAAATTGGGTTTATATTTTGTTTTGTTGTTTTTTAACTGCGCAACTTTCACTGAGGAAAAAAAATCTGATTGAGCATTTTTATTAAAATTCCCAGCGGCATACATGACAATAATTTTTTTCTTGATATGTTTCTATGAGATACACACAAAGCAGGGAAGATTTAAAAGGGACTGACTCCCTCTGCCAAGATAAACTCACGTATCCCCCTCATTCCCCTCACGTCATTTCACTGCAATATAAACGGACAATCAATTAACCCGGTCTTGGTTTATGAGACGCTGATAACATACACTCACAAGACAAGGAGTGGCTTGTTAGCGAGCCCGTTATCTACTTTTACGCAGGGCTAAAAACAAGGTAGCTCGTACGGAAAGAGGTGATCTCTGGAAATCATCTGCGTTTTTGACAAATGTTGTAGCTTTTTTTTGGATATTGCATGAACAAGTGGCCGTCGAGGGGAGAGCCAGCAGGTGAGATATTGGGTGGACCGGTGTGTTTCTGCACCTTTTAAAGCAATGTAACCTGCACACCTCCGCTTGTTTCTGAAGCAGGAGTGTAAGAGGGTTTATCTGAACTCAGTTTAGCCACATCTTTATGTTCAAATTATTCATTAAAATGTGATGGATTATGTTCAATTTTAATGTAGAAATATTTGGCTAAAACTCAGACAGAATATCTGTGGAAATATTCTTTATTTGTGGCGTGAGGACTATTTCTAACCAGAACTACTAATTTATTTCTTATTTACCACGGCAGCATCCACTGCCTGAGTGCAACCGATGCCACGATCATGTTAATTTTCTTTGGATGTGTCCAAACGCGCAGCTGTCGTGCGTCACGATAACAGGCCCCACAAATGCTCTCCTCCATGCGCTTTAAGGCAGAAGAAAGTTCGGAAATGGAGTTGGCTTTGAGCTTCTGTGGAAAAACCGGCAGCTCGGTGGAACTTGTTGCTTCAGCTGGAATATGCAGCGCGGATCCCAGCAGGGCAACGCGTTAACAAACCAGAAATCATGTCTAATTAAAAGGTCTCAGTGAGCAGATGAGTGGAGTCTGAAGCGGAGCAGTAATATATGTGAAGGCCTTGGAAGGCGTCTAGTTGACAAAATATTTCCACTTTTACAGCCACATCCACTGAGGTTTTTTCCTGTTTGATCCTGGCTGCTTTTTATGATTAGAACCATAAATGCTTTTGTAACTGCTGTAAATGTCAGCCTGGCTGTTTGCTTAGCGCTGTCACACACAGTCTTATCAATGCAAAGATTTCCAAAACGCAAGGCAAAGGGTGCTACAACAAATACGTCGCAATCATTATATTAGAATGATGTTCAGCTTTAAATCTCAATAAAAAAGAAATGTGAAAATATGCCGGTGTTGTGAAATTCCACTTAATTCTTGATTAATTTCAAAGTAAAGTAATCAGCTATATAAAGAAATAATCATGTCAAATTAAACTGACGACTTTAAAATGGACATTTTTTTTCCAGCGCACGCAGGAAGTCACATTTTTTTTCCACTCACAAAACACAAAAAAAGAATCAATTGTCCTACAGCATTTATTCTTCGACAGGGAAAAATAATGTTGGTTCAAGTTGGTTTTATATTTTTTTTCCCCTCGCCTGCAGAGATAAGGGCTTCTCTGTGTGTCTTCATTTGTCTGTGGGCGGTAACATTTTCTCCTCCAATCCTTAACTCTAATATCTCTCCATTTCCCCCAGCGATTTCACGACTTAGATGCATGCATATTTATGAGGCTCACTTTCATGCGTTTTTTTTTCTAATATTATTTTTTGGCTCCTGTCTGCAACGAATGTAGAAGAGAGGGCGGCAACGAGGAGAAATAAATGGTTGCGTCCTTTCAACTCTTTCCAAAATCGACTATTCATCGTCTTCCCCTCCTGAAATTAAACCTCTACAAGTCCAAGAGAAGTTTAAGAAAAAAAAAAAAAAAGAAATCTCATTCAGTTGCGTCGCGTGGATCCCCGTGGTTCATCTTGATGGATGAAAGTGGGCTTTTGGGAAAGAGATTGCTCAGCACTGAAAATAGTCTTCTCTCTGTGTGTCCGTGTCTCATCCTCAGCCCCCCAGTTAAAAATGATGGACTACTCCTATGACGAAGACTTGGACGAGATGTGTCCCGTGTGCGGAGACAAGGTTTCAGGATATCACTACGGACTACTGACCTGCGAGAGCTGCAAGGTTAGTGCCCTCATTCTCCTCTCCCCAGTGGGAAACCATTACACTGTATTACAATAATATTGTGTGCGCATGGTGACCTTCCTGCATCTGCTTTGATATCTAAAATATTCTTGGGGTCTAAAATTGTTTTTGGATGTGAGGTCTCAATTATGTATAGTTGCCTAATTAATGGTGTTAATATGAAGTTCCTGCAGTGCATCAAAGCCTGACAGTGTTAGGTTTGAGCATGGTTTTGCTTGTGTGTCTGTAGTGAAGCTGGACTAAGTTAATGTGCTCAAGTATATTCATTTACATTAGTATCATTATTTCCCTTGAATATTGCAGAGACACTTTACATTGTTAAATAAAATTAAAATACATTCCATATTGTTCTTTTATTTCTCTACGGCTGCTTATTTTAGTAATGAACCTCTCCTTTTGCCATTATATTTTTGCACACTAGGCATTTAGCCGACATTCTTGTCCAGAGCGACTTGCAACAAGTGTAACTGTACAGTAAAGATTCAGTTCCTCGCTATTAACATTACAGGAAAAGCAAAGGTAAAGAGGCCAAGGGTCAAATATTGTTGTGACAATTGATGTAACAAACTTTTCCTGTGAGTGTCAGAGGATTTTTAAAGCGATGAATGTCTTGGAAAAGAGGCAGGAGTTCAAAAGCAGGCAAAGGGTTTATTGTATTTTTATTTTTGCAACAACCAAACACAGGAGGAGGGGGAGGAGGGTTTGCTCTAGAAGCAAAGTACACATTCATACCGTCTCTGTATGAACAAGCGTGTATCCCACTGTCTGAAACTCTCATCACAAGTTCATTACGCGAACAGCAGCATTGTCTCGTTACAAAATGTTTCCATGCACAAGTTAATAATGAGGCTATCGCAAAGTAAACTGTTGCTGCTATTATTTTGGAGCTCTATCAACAACCTATTTGTCCCTTGCTGCCTCTTTCCACTGTTCTCCTCAACGCTGAGCTAATAGGCTTTACCCAAGTTTCTTTGTTAGCCCAGTAAAGCTGTCAGCACAAAATTAAGCTAAGACAAATGTCTCTGTGTTAACACTATTCAGTGTAAAATTGCCGCTCACAGTATTGATGCCGCAGCGCGCATTTCTTGCCTATGTGGTCATTATTCAAAGCAGATGTTATAGATTTTATCCCATATTATGACCTTGAGATGCTAAGCACTTGCTTGAAGGGAGACGTCAGTGGCATCTCTGCTGCTTTCCAGGCTCGTGTTGGAGAGCCAGTCCACAAACACATTTCCCAGTTTAGTTGAAACGCTCTTGTGTGTGTGTGTAGATGTGTGTGCGTGTGTGTGTGCATGCAGGATGTAGATGAAGAAGTCTTTTATGAAGTGCTGCATATCCTTGTTGAAACATGAATGATATTGATAATTACCTGAAGCTCATTATTGATTATCTCTAAAATGCAGGCAATCTATTCACTAAAAGTATGATTGTTAGAGCTGGACTGATATATCAGTGTGTTGACATGTTACAGGCTCATATTGGTATTAAATAGCCGTTATGAGCCAAGCAGGGCAATCTATCTCCAGCGTAATGGACGTTCCTCTTTGGCCACAGCTGCGTGAAAACTGGAAGAAGAACCAGTAGTTAGATTTTATTCTTGCTTTTCTGTTAACGTAAAAGTACTACTGTTTCAATTTTTGTTATGCGCAACCAGAGCAAGATTCATATTCTCTAAATACTTCATAATTTCTAGTGAGTTTTTTAGATGGAGTTGCTTTTATTTGCAACAACCCTCTACCCTTTTCTTGCACCCATGCCTGTACCCTTCAACCTTCCAAAACTCAGCTGTGAATTGGACATATTTGTTATCAGGGTTGGATGTTTTTTGAGCTTTAGTTGGGTTACCAGTTTTGGGCTGAGGAACACACACACACACACACACACACACACACATGCAGAAAAAAAGGAGTGAATCAAGATTCTTTAACCTCCCAAAAAAACCTTACCACCTCGCACACACAGCCAGTGTTAGTTCATACTGCACACCCTCCTACATAAAGTAAACATGGTACCACATCATACCTGCTGCAATAACAACAACAAGCTGAAACGGGCTTCATGGTCCCTGCTGTACACAAACAGGCTCAATCCCAGCATGTTGGGAGACACCGAGCAAAGTCCAATCCTAAAATACTGACATTACAATCAACTGGTAAGAAGGTCAAGGGTCAGAGCCACAGTGCACAGTGGACATATCAAAAATATATTTAGGATCTGCAGAGGTTGAAGGAAAATAGATTAGGTCAGAACACATATTAGAGCATGTAAAGATTACAGGGATCAGAGGAGATAAATTGGTGATGTGCATTTTATTTTTCCTGCTTCTTTGTCGGACTTACTGCCCAGAATTGACGTGAAATAAAAGCAGTTTCCTGGTTGCTGTTTTTGTGCAGAGAGAGTGCAGTTTTGCAGGATGGAATTCCAAGGTCAGGAATACCAAATTACACAGATAATTTATCAAATTAAAATTGGACAATACTTTTATGAATAGCTTGTGTCTACTTTAAAGCATACCATTTCACATTACTGTGATGATTTTATGTTTTATGTTACTTTGTGACACATTTTTGGGTAAATGAGAAACTTTGCTATTTATAATGGCAACAGAAACGGGCAAAAGTTGCTTTCAGCAATGCCTTTTACGAATAAAAATGAGCCTTGACTGATGAGTGTCTTTTCTTGGTTTGAACTGCCGGTAAAATGAAAGCTTTTCAGTTATGTTGTCCGCTTAATCTCCAGACGTGATGTTGCGTGGTTTTTAAGGCATGTTAGAATCCAGTTTGGTTCAGATATTTATAGCGCATGCTGTGCACTAAATGGAAAATTGGAGAGAAAGTTCTCTCTGAAGCATGGATTTTTTAGCACTGAGAAGTCGATAATCCAAAACCGAGTGCAGTGGAGGTTTTTTTTTTTTCTTGGGACGGATCAGGCAATGCAGATTGTCAATTAAATTTGTGTTTGGTGAGGTATTGACAGAAGCACGTTCTTTTTTTTTATTTTTATTTTTTTTAAAAGACCAGGTTTAAGGATTCTCCTCCCAGGTTATGGATCTAGAATACGTTAATACCATCTTCCCTTCGTTTGATTTTCACTGCTGCTGCCTATAATTAATTCCACGTTGCAGGTATGAATCTCTGTAATCCCGGAACTGTGAATTATGGATACAATTTATTGGATTTTTCTGACTCCTGTGCTCATATTTTTCAATAATTAAGTGGAGAGTTGAAAAAATGCTTTCCCCGTAAAGTCTTTACCTGAATATATTGAGATATTAATAATATTGAGAATAGTAAAATCATTCTGACAGGACACAAATTAGACTTTATACCCTTCATAAAGTAGTTTATATTGCAGTGAAAACACTAAGTGAGGCAGGTATGTAGAGAATTTATTTGTTTAAAGCTTATCTAAATTAAGTTGTTGGAAATTTGAATTTATAAATAATTTCCTTGTGTGGTTTATGAAAAAGTATTACAAATACTTTGTTTTCAATTTCATCATAAAGAAAGATAAATGCTTCAGAAAGACTAAAATATTTTTGCATTTGTAAAAAGTGTGTATTGATGCATTGCTTTTTATTCTGCATGTGTGTGTCCGTAAAGCATCAGGACATCAATTGGAGCATAGCTTTCAAAACTTCACCCTGTGTGTGTCAGTGTGTGTGTGTGTGTGTGTGTGTATCCATTAAGCCTGTCCCTCTCCATCTGTCTGGGAGTGTGAATGGGCCAATTACCATCGCATTGCAGGGGTCAAGCGGGTTGACGTCTTAATTGGTTCTCTCCGCAGGGCTTCTTCAAGCGCACCGTCCAGAACAACAAGCGCTACACATGTATAGAGAACCAGAGCTGCCAGATTGACAAGACCCAGAGGAAGCGCTGCCCGTACTGCCGCTTCCAAAAGTGCCTCACCGTCGGCATGAAGCTAGAAGGTACAGCAACATGTTTACATTTTTTTACAATTCAGGTGTTTGGCTTATGGCTGAATGACTTTAAATCACATGTTTTGCTGGTGTTTGGCTTTTGTACGTCAGTGTGTTTTCAGCTTAAACACAAGGTTAAAATCAGATATAACCTAAGGAGAGATGTTCAGCAGTGTTTCACAGTGCAGCAGTGGCTGGTGGATGATGCCTAGCTGTCGAAAGTTTGGGGGTTTTCAAAACAGATAAAGAAGACAGTTGTTGCATAAAGGAGAAGGGTTTCAAACAACTAGTGACTGGAATGGACTGACCTCTGGGATTTTAGTGTCTTGCTCAACGCCGGTCAGACAGAACAGACGACTGTTAGTGGCACTAAGCATGCAACAGTGCAGTAATCAGTGGTGGAGGAAGTATTCAGATACTTAACTTAAGGAAAAGTATCAAAGTTATGTATGTTAAAGCAGATATTATTGGTAAATTAAACTTAAAGTATCAAGAGCAAAAGTTTTCGTAATGCAGAAGAATGTCCCCTGTAAGTGACATACTATTAGGTATTATATTACTGGATTATTGCTAGTGATTAATTAATATGTAAGTAATATTTTACTATTGCAGGTGGTTGAGGTAAAGCTTATTTAAACTATTTAATATACTGTATACTATTTTATGTACATTATATTGTATAAGCTTATCAAATATTTTGCATGTAAAGTCTTTAAGTGTGAAGTAACAGCTGCAGTGAGTTAAACTGTAGCATAGTAAAAAGTACCATGTTGTTCTACAAACAGGGGTAGAGCAGAAGAATAAAGTGGAATGTACCCTGCATATGTTCTTTAGAACAGTACTTGAGTTACATTCCACCACAGCCAGTAACAAGACAGCATCTCGACCACCAAATGCACTGGATAGCCTCCCAGCTTGCTTTCACCAGAAGTCTTTTAAAATCATATTTAATCTTGGGAGAATATTTTTCATTTTTATTGAATATTTCAGGAATAGTTTACTACAGATTTAGTCTATTCTGAAGTTTCATAGCAAACACCGCTCACTAAAATATGATCCAGAACTTGCACATCTGCAGGAGTGGAAAAACAGATCCAGGCGGTGTCACTACATTCTGCATGCTGCGTTATAGAATTTTCAAGATATGATGCCTGTTTGCGATTGCCACCGCTGAAAGTTTGGTCGGAAAAAGATTATGACATGGAGCAGCTGAAACTGGAGGGTGACTGCTTCTGGACTTTTGCATTTGTTTTTCAAAAGTTCTGGCAACTTTACAGAGCCAGTCTTTTTCCATTTATTCACAACTGAACACAGTTAATCATAGCACGTGAACATTTTGGGAAATTCAGAGTAAAAGTATTCTTCCATGATCAATTTGCATGTGAATAGTTTCCTCCCAAATTGGCATATCCACCATTTAAAGGCGGTTGATACCTGCCCTGACAGAATAATTGCCTGTATGAAAGGAGAAGATTATATTTATTTTAACATTTAACAATGAACATCTCAGTTATATCTGTTCTCACAAATGTATATGGAGAACTTTGTGAAGTGAAACCTTTCATTACTACCAAAGCGTTGAAATCCAGCATTGCTTATTAGTATTTTAGATGGGGTCAGGGGGAGTTAGGGGGTATCTTGTAGCTGCTGTGCACTTAAACTTGCCAGACAGAGTAATAGATAAAATATTAAACTTGGCGGCAGCGCGAGAATGGTAATGATGATACTTTTGGCTGGCCGTTTTGAGGCCTCTTTGTTTAATTTGAACGTGGCTCAGGAGCTTGTTCAAACACGGCTATCCAGAAGTGACAGGACGGCAGGGCAAGAAACATTCTTCCAATGGTCAAAGATAATATTTAAAATCAACCTTTTTTGCACAAGTGAGTTGACAAGTTTTATTCTGAAATCGCTAATTTTGGAGCAAATAGAGCCACCTGAAGGTCATCTTTCAGTAGGTGTAAAATAGATGATTTGAATCGAAAGGTAATGGCAGTTATTTTGTTAACTGAGAGGTTATGTTACAATACTGCCCTTTAAAATAATACTGCAAATCTATTTACTTTGAGTAGCCTTATGATAAGAGTAGGTGTTGTTATTCTTACAGTTTCAGTCTAACATTTTAACAAAATTCTTCCCACATTTGTAATTTAAGCCAAATTAAAAATCCCAAGGCACCTAAAATGATCACATACAATTGAGAAAAGTTAATGTGTTAGAGAAATAAGACCCTGGGAGGGTGAAAGTAGAGCAGAGACAGCCTAACTAAAATCTTTCCGGAGGCTTCTTCTCCCTTTACCTGCCATGTGCGGTGTAATTAATTGCTGTTAATTGTAAATGGCCGCTGGGCAGAATGTCCCGGCCTGTCATTTTCCAGCTGACACAGGTGGGGAGGGGGTTGCGTTTGATTTGTTTTGCTGGCGGTAGCTTTCAGCTCGGGGGCAAGACGGGCCCTGCAGCACTCTGTCAGGGGCCAGAAGCTCCGGTGGGCGACTCCTGCCACAACCAGTAAAGACGTCCCATACAGAAAGCCTGACACCCCTCAGCACACACACACACAGACACAGACTATACACACACACATACAGCTCTCCCTGGTAAACACATACATATATTCATGAGATGCCCAAAAATGTGTTCAGAAGGCCACAGGCAAGAGGGAGAAGCTGTCATTTGATCTCTAAAAAAAAAAGTGTGTACAATAGCGGTGAAAGAGGAAAGGAGGTTTAGGGTCATGTGCTTTGTTATTGCAATTTTTTCATTCCATTACACAGCAGCTTGCAGCAACATGTGAATTCAGGATATCGAGCGGAAACCAAATGTGGACAAAAAATGTGGGGAAAACTTTAGAGTTGACTCAAACTGTAATTTTTCGACTGTTTACTTTTGCTTCTCTGGTGTTGCTCTCTGCCCTTCCTGTTTGTTGATGAGCCTGCCAACCAATCGGACGGTCTGTGTAGTTTGCTGTGAGGGTGGTAGCAGCAAAGAAGTTTGTGTTTGCGCGTGTTCGTAACAATTCAGAGTTGAGGGAGGGCAGTCGGGTACATATCACCGTGATATAACAGTGCTGTGACATGTCGATCACACAAACCCAACACTGAGAGATCAGTCATATTTTGAGCTGATAACAAAACAAATAAGTTAAACTTCGGTGACGCCTGTCTTTGCACAACAAAGAAAAACACTACAGAAGGCATATCACCATCTGCTGTGTGCTTCTGCAACAGAATGAATGACTTAGCTCTGACCAGAGGTGTGACATCAAAATATGTTTTCCAAAACTAAAAGAAAGTATTTCCTGTTTTCATATCAAATGTGAAAGTGGAGAGCAGCCTGCTAGTTGTAGATATTATTATTATTATTAAGTTAGTCATCATAATCGTCACTTGCTAAATTTTGTCAGTCTAATTTTACAAATCATGTTGTTTATCATAAATTTATAAAAAGTTAAATATATTTACTTAAAAATGTATTATTTGTGTTAATATGTGTCTATAAAAAGCTTGTTTAATGTGCTTATCTTTTTAAGTAACTGCCAGGGGCATGCACGTCATTGAGTCAAACAGTATTGAAGTTAAAATAAAAAGGCACACACACACACACACTTTCTCTCTGTCATTTACACTCACAGTGATAATGGTGCCTGGCAGCTCATTTAACCATACAAACACACATGCTACTAAGCTATAAAAAAAATCCTCACTCCTTGGTATGCACTGTAGCATCTCAGCTCTCAGTGTTGACTCATTGAGAAAAAGAAAAAAAAGAAAAAAAAAAAAAGCCACATCCCACTAAGGTTTGACCCATTAGCACGTCATTCACTAAAGCTGATGAAGCGTGCCGTATCTGAACAGCTCCCACTGGCATGATTTTCTTTTTATGCTCGCTAGAAGTTGCCTTGCATCACATGCTTCACTGAGCTGCCTAATATCTCCGTCACTTGTGTATCATCTTTAAGACAGAGCGTAACAGTGGTGTTTGTGATACTGTGGGTTTGAATCTGTTTCCACTGGGCTCTGTTTGATAAAGCAGAAGTTGCATATTTTTTTGATTTAACAACCATTTAAAATTAAAGGCGATGACAGGCCCCACATCAAAATGGTGATGATCACAACATTTGACTAAAAACAAAGAGCAGCATGCCACTTTTGTTCTCCACTGATAAAATGCTGATTATTTTACTGTCTGGTTCCTTTACAGCTTTGAGATACTGAATGCTAGATAATATTTTGTGTGTTTTAATTCAAAGCTGACCAGCCAGCACTGGCTTATTTTAAACCAGACATGACAATATATGGATTTAAAGTAGCCTTTTGTTGCAAATCCAGCTTTCATTTATTCTTTTCATTCACTTTTATTTGACTTAACACCATCACCAAACACATAGTAATGGTGTAAAGGCGTCACTTTTTCCAGCAATTTTTATTTCTAACCTTTTTTTTCATGCAGTTACTCCATCATCAAATCTAAATTCATTCATTACTATGAATGTAAACCCTCTATAGAGCCATTCAGCACAAATTAGCATCACCGTCTGAGTGTTTGTATATTCCTCACTGTATCTCTCTCCTTCTCCCTCCACTTTTTATTTCCTCCCTGTCTCCATCTTTCTCACTCTGATTTGTCTTCCATCAGCCTCCCAGTACCTGCGGTGGAA
Organism: Chaetodon striatus; assembly: GCA_029783705.1. Classification (NCBI taxonomy): domain Eukaryota; kingdom Metazoa; phylum Chordata; class Actinopteri; order Chaetodontiformes; family Chaetodontidae; genus Chaetodon; species Chaetodon striatus. Next base: position 14,313,984 of record JAPZEB010000021.1, on the reverse strand, counting down.
GCCAGGGAGCTGTCCCATTACTTATGCATAGGTATCATAGGTATTCATGTGTGTGCATGGGATAGGGCGCATCCGGAGCAGGGGCCGGGGCCCCGACATGACAAACAGGGTGTCAGCAAGGCTCCGCGGGACCCATTAATATGCCGGCGGCCGACAGGGATCCTCACCTACGCGCGCTTAATATTCCTGTATATTAAACAACCATAAATCAGAGGATATAAGCGCTGAGGGCTGTTGTGTGTGTGATGTGTTTCAGTGTGTTAGGGGGCTATGTGTGCAAAGAAATTGTGTTTGTGAAGGCAGCTGTGTGTGTGGTTGTTTGTGTTTGTACATGTTTGAGATGGTGTGTGCTGGGTACTTTTGGGAAAGAGGAACAGGGTTTTACTTGGGTCAGTTTTTGGATTTATGGATGTGTGTGTGTGTGCCCGAGTGTGTTTTAGTGTGGACGTGCTCTCAGACAGTAAGTCAGGGGAATTCAGAGTGGAAGACAGCGTCAGCCTTTTAGCCTTTCAGCCTGGCTTTAGCCCCGAAGCCTCACTGCCGACCCACAATATCCTCCAAACCAGATCCTTCCGACAGTGATAGAAATTTCCTCCCAAATCTTCCTTGGGATATTTTCTCTTCATTTCTATATATTTACAGTATATATATCAGTAGATAGACATAGTTGTCGTTGTTGTTTACACTTTTTGTTGTTGTTTTTTGGCCTCTACCTTTGTGCTGAGCTAAGTGCTCATAGCTGCATTTTTCAGACACCTCCTGTCAATCAAGCTGAGTGTGCATCACTGTAATCTTTCTTTCTTACCTTTTCTTTTGATGAAGTTTGTTTCATTTCTGTAGCTGGCTGCCTTTCTTGTTTGCCTGTTCAGCAGCAGTGGCTGTCACTCTCTGTCATGCTAACTATTCACTTTGTGTTGTTTATGCCAAACAAACCACAAACATCAAACACATCACTTTTCTTGGCACCACAGAAACCTGCCTGTAAATTTAAGTTTGGAACACACACACACACATGCTTTTTTTGAAAAGGAAATTCAATTACCGCTGTGTTTTTATAACATATAAAACTTTTTTTTTTTTGCATGAAAAGATTTTAATTCAAATCACTTTTCAGCCTTGCAACCCTCTAAAGTTGCAGGGTCATATGAGAACTTTGTCATCATAAGCTCAACGCCACAGCGTCCAAGCCATTAACATCACTCCACCTCAGTTAAACACACACATTTCATTCATCCTCTCCCCCCAACACACACACACACACATACACTGTCCTGCTCCCCTCTTCCCCTCCCCCTGCCATATTAATCTGTGTTACATGCATGCAAATCACCTTGTTTAATTAGAGACAAAGAATCTGTGTCTCCGTGTGTCTGTGTGTGTGTGTGTGTGTGTGTGTGTGTGTGTGTGTGTGGTGAGACCTACACCCCCCAATCCTGATATTCATGATGTGATGTGGGTCCCTCGGTCCGAGGCAGGCAAGACGGCAGTCAGGGCCTAATTTTGTTTTCCCAGTAGGGCCAACTATTAGTTTCTCAGCTCATTAATTACGCTGTTGTGGAGAAATCATTAATAGTTAAAGTCGTCCTACAATAATGTATAATGGATACATTTGACGGCTCCTGATTTCTCTTTTTTTCTTTTGATGTGTGATCAATTTTTTAACGGTCATGATAATCCCTGAGCCTCGTTGAGTGGGCACTGGAGTTGACCTCAAGCATGTTGGGAAATGGTTGTGTGTGGGTGTACGTGTGGGTAAAATCACTGTGTATAAATTACATACCATTTGAGCCGTCGGGGGCTCTCCGAGGTGGCGGAGCGTCTGGCCTGCTACCATCTCTCTGTGTGTGATCTGGACCCGTGTGTGATTGTGTGTGTGTGTTTTCCTTAAGAATGTATGAGAAAGACTCAGCATGTGGGTGTGAGTGTGTGAGAGTGTGTGCGTGTTTGTATGTGTGTGTCTTCCCTCTCGGCTCCTCTCCCTCAGATCAGTGACAGACACTTTTGTGACGGAGGTCATTAAAATCACTCCCAAGGCAGCTCGGGGTGTGTGAGTGTGTGTGTGTGCAACCTTTAAGATACCTCCGTTTCTGATGTCATACTTCTGCCAACACACGAGGCCGCAGTTTCTATTTGTAACACCTGACTTCTTGTACTTTCTTTGTTCAACTTTCAGTCTAATTCACTGGCACTACAGCACAGGAACCTGCAGTATGAGTGTGTTCATTCAGGTTATAGAGCATATTTAAGTATTAAACAGCAACATTAATCAGTCCCTCCAGAAAATCGCGATCTTGCGATCACAATAATTAACTGTAATTCAATGAACGTTCGCAATATCTGCGGGGGTTTGCAATTTTTCAAAAGTCACACGATTTTTCCGCATTGTCCAGCTGACTGGAAGTCACCGCGCATCAAATGGCGCTAATGTCATCGCAGTATGGAGAAAGGCTCTGTATCAACATAAGAATTGTCCCTTTGTTTAAATGCATACAATATGTGTTGAATTGATTCAGATGTTATGTTTACAGCAGATGTAGCTTACATGTTGTTTTACAGTCACATTGTCTGCTTTGAGAGCTACAATATTCAC
>JAPZEB010000021.1:14286311-14300350 GCA_029783705.1 Chaetodon striatus | reverse complement strand
ACACACTGACATAATGATAACTATGTCATGTTACAAATTGCGTCGGGCTTGGGTCGGGTTCCGATTTAAAAATCATAAAGGCTGTCGGGTTTGGGCCTGGCTCGGTTATAATTGTCTTTGACTCAGGTTGGGTACAGTCAGGAAAATGCAGCCAGAGTTGCGCTCTAGCGTGCTCACTTGTGTATGCGCACGTGTCTGTTTGTGTACGTGGGGGGCAGAAATCCGCCATGCATGATACAGAGAGTAGAGGAGACATGCCGTCGTGTAAATAAGATAAATAACATAAGACTGTTTAGTTAGTTTAATAAATGACAAGGTATAGACCTGTTCTATAGGAAAGGTAACGTTGAATGAATTCTGTTGTGATCTGGCGTTATATAGAAAATAAAATTAAACAAAATGAACTTCAAAGGGGGTGTGTGGTGGGGGTGTAAGGGGGGAACAGGTGGAAGGTTAATGGGCCTGGAGCGGATCCACCAGACGCTCTTGGGCTTGATATATGGGCCCGGGGCCTGGCGCGGGGCGTAGGCTTTCAAAGATATATTATTTCATTTGAGGAGCAGCACCATTCTGGCCGACAACCACCCCACCCCACCCCACCCAACCCCAACCAAACCAGCCTCACCCCCACTTCCACCAACACCCCCCACAGCCCAGCATTTGTCCAGTGATAGATGACACGCCCCCCCCACCACCCCGGCACACACATGCACAGATACACTTACAGTATTGTCCCCCCAACACACACTCATATTGCCCCTGAACATTTTTTTGTTTTGTAGTCAAAAGACTTGTCTAAATTTTCACTCAGTGTAGCTTCTTTCTTTCTTTCTTTCTTTATTTCTTTATTCCTTCCTTCCTCCCTTTCCTTTCTGTCTGTCTTTCTTTCTGTCTGTTTCTCTTTCCTCCCTTCCTCTCTTGCCTTACTCCCCCCCTTTCCCCTCTGCTGTCAGTCTTTCTCCCAGGCTGCAGGCAGGTCTTATGGCCGCCTGTGTGTTTTTTTAAGTTGCTATTTTAGTGGTAACAATATCTGTTTGATCAGTAGCACTGGGAAGGAGCAGGAGTTTGGGGAGGGGGGTTACGGCAGAGGGAGAGGGTGGTGGGTTTCACAAAGGCCTCTTTTCATTCATAAATTATTGACCATTGCGCAAGACATCACTCTCTCTTTTTCATAAATACTGTAAACCCCCACCACCCCGATTTTCTTTTCAATACCAAATGAAAAAAGTGGATTTTGGGATCTCTTTTAAAGACACAGTGTGCTTCTGTCTAAAAAAAGGAGTATAAATCAGACACAACAGAGGCTGTTCTGTACCTGGAAGGCTACAGGTTGAACCTCCTGACTGTGTTCCCTATGTTAAATGTAGCATATGGCACTACTCCCACAGGTCCTGCAGGTGAAACATGTACATTCATACTAAGTGTGTCTCAGAAGGACACTGGTATTTGAAAAAGTCCTGATTCCACCGTGTGTGACAAGATAGCAATTGCAGACACGTGTTCAGCGTGAAGCTCTGGTGGCGTCAGTATTTATTTCCTGGCATAGCCAAAGCCTGCATTTTCCAATAGTATCTGCCATGCTTGACCGCAGGCGACCACTGATCTGACAAAAATCAAATTTTCCAATGTCCTCCTCACGTCCCCTGATGGTTGTAGACTGAGCTTTAAGATACAGCCTTTCCAAAGACTGGAATGGTCCTGTAGGTCAAACCCCAGGGGACATCAGGAGGCCGGAAGGAAGAACAGGAAACTTGTTAAAAGGGAAGATTTAAAGTCGCCCGTCCCAAAGGAGCGGCAGCTATAAGGAGACGACGGGGGTTGGGAGGTTTTAGCATGCGCAAAGTCTGCTCATCTACTTGTTGCTTTGATGAGGGATGAAAGGCTGTCATGAAGTACAAGTTTACAGAGCTCCGAGCAATGATAGACTCAACTGTCCTCAACAACGTTTCCTCTTCCTCGTCCTTCTTCATCGTCACTCTAGGAATTTTTTTTCACTGTTCAACATTTAGCTGAAATTATCACTCAATATGTGAGAACAGCTAGCAGGTAGTACACTTAGACGCTGACATGACATGTAACTGTAGACAGATGGATACTGTTGCATGGGTCAAGTGTCTGCACCACCCAAGTAAACCTGTACAAGAGATGTGTTTTTTTTTTTTTAACTTCCATCTATCGCAGCCTTCCTCTATCTCACCCTCCCCTTCAAAACCAGTGCTGATGAAGTAGCAAAGAAGAGCAAAAATTGCCTCCACCTTTTCTGTAGTTTTTCATTTTCAAGCAAGTTAACGCAGCCTGATTCGCATTTGCGAGCACTTTGGGCATTCGGCAGGAGAAAGAGCAGGTTGTGTTTAAGTCTTGTTTGAGGACGATCAGGGTAAAAGCCTTTTTTATTGGCAGGTCATGCTGCTTGTTAAGACGGTGACGCAGGTGACTAGGCTGTGCTGTTAGCCTCGGCGGCCCCGAACTATCACGGTTGTTGTTTCACAAGTTGACAACAGTCAGTCAAATTAGCAGTGAGAGAGAGAGAAAGAGAGGCAGAGATTGAAAGGCAGAGAGGAAGTGGGAATGAGAGACAAAGAAAATGGGTAAACAAAGTGGATATAGGGACTTGATTTAGTTGGCCGGGCTGCTAACAAATCAACTCAACAGCGTGCAAACACTTTACACACTCCACCAAAGTACAAAGCAACTTTCTCCCTTCCCTCTCCTCCTCTCTGCTGTGCTTATAGTTATGAGCCGTGTTAAATCTACAGTTTATGCAGGAACCTTTCCAAAGTGCCTCCCATCAGAGACTCTGCAAGCCCAAAGAGTGGTGCTCACAGTTTGCAGCAGCAAAGGACAAATTAGAAGTGATCCTCGTAAAAAGTATTGTTATCTGCGGGCAGGCTCGGTGGCTGAGGGTGCCGATATGTTGTCAGCCGAGTGGTAAATATACAGACAGAAGAGCCGGCGTTTTGCTTCTAAATAGCTCTCGGGTATAGGGTTTCCTGGAGGTCAGAGGGGCCGAGGTGTGGCTGCTGCAGCCTCACACCGACCCTCAACCCCTAAACTAAACTCACCACACAAAACTATGCAAACCTGTCAGCTAATTTATCTTCCCCTTTAAGCCAGCCTGCATTTTGTCTTTGTAAATGACACAATTTGGAAAGTACCAAAGCACGAATGGCTGCAAAAAGGGCATCCAATTGAAAGGTTGGAAGCCCAACAGTTGATGGTGACAGCTATTCACATATTCACGAAATTAGAGTATTTTTGCTAGATGAACAGACACGTTCTAAGCCCCATTTTACCTCAGTTTGATTCGTATACTTAAAAACAAAATGATATTTAACAAAAATTTCAATGGGTAACAATCAGCCAGCTTTAGTGAGGAAACATAAACATATAACGTAACATGTTTAACAGTAAAAGTTGTATTCTTTTCATTTAAAATGACATAGGATGAAAAAATGAGGCTTTAACAGTATAGGCCAAATGTATATCTTAAGGGACACTGAACAGCAGTCTTCAGACAAAGATTTTGTCCCTCAAACTGCACTCTGAAACACAATGCTTCAACTGGCTTTTCAAGTAAGTAACAAAAAAAAAACCCCACAAAGAGCCCCCAGCTTCTTATGTTCCGATGTTGCGTGGCCTCAATTATCTGCGTGTAATCCAGCCTGCCTAGAGGTTGTGCCTGTGTCTGCCGCTTTCGTCACTGGGCTGTCAACAGTTGTCCCCCAATGTCTATTTTTGATGCTTATTTACGGCTTGTCTATTCTGGACAGGGAGTGGGGAAGCTTTGGGGGGGGTCGGGGGTCCAAGAGACAATAGACAAGACAGTGGTGGAGCACAGTCGACAGCTCGCCTTCTAGTTTTACACTTAAAGAGTGGAGGGGTATTTATATTTAACCGGGAAGGCGGGTGATTGAATTTGCACAGTGATGACTGATGCATGCAGTTCACAGGAGTAACACTAGACATTGTGGTTGTGTTGTGACGACGAGCGAGCGAGAAATTTCATCGGGGACGCACGCCAAACAACGACCCAGCCGAGAAAATGGCTTTAGCCCCGCCGGCAAAGTAGGACAAAGACACCTGTTCCCTATCCTACTTTAAGCGTTCCTTTCTTCGCTGGTTTTAATTTTGCTCTTGCGCTCCTTATTCTTTTACACTACATCAGGACTTTTTATTACTCTCACACCATTCCCTCTTCACCTCTCAATCTCTTTCTCCATTTCTCTCAAAGTGCCATAACTGCAAACCTGGCACGAGCCACGGATAAATGATTCCATACACGTGAAATAAAGGCATGGCACTAATAATAGGCATTACAGTCTTGCGTTCTTTTAGGATTGCGCCCGCTCAGTAGGGGATGAAAAGAGGCTTTTCAAGCAAGCTGAAACAATGACGAGCAATAAACCAAATATGCTGAAAGGGGACTTGCTGAGAGGGGTGTCGACAACACCGTTAAACTTCAAGAAATGAACCAGAGATGCTGAACAGAAACCAAAAAAGACAAGGTTTTCAGGTGGCAAGCCGCAGTCTAACCTTCCCTTAGGCCAATACTTTATACGCCACATGTTGCACTGTACTTCCCATCAGCGGCAGCACCACTAGGCCTCATACTGCCACAGCAGTGCTATAGAGAGACGTCTTTCTCCTAATACAGATGCATTCGTGGCAGTTTCTGTCAGACGAGGCCTGGAGATGCACTTCAGGGAGAAGCAGGGCTCCATCTGTTCTGCGGCGTTGCGGTTTTGATGCCTCGTCTTTCCTTGTACTTCGACTGTTTACATATCACAGGACCTCCGGAAATGCTCAATTAGCTAATTCAGATATTTAATTTGTGCATCAAGGGCTGTGATCCCAGTGATCTCTGGAGCTGTGCCACATTTGGATGTGGATTCACAGCTGTCTGCTCTAAAAGCCCACCACCTAAACCCCCCCACAACCCCGTCAAAAAAAAAAAAAAAACGCACCCATCCCAGCGCGTCAAACGCTAATGGGAATCTGTGTCTCCCGCCCTCTCAGACAGAAAGCACCACTGCGTCAGTCTCTGCATTTTAAAACAGCTTTGGCTGTCTAAGCTGTGTTAAGGTATACTGCCTATATGTGTTTCTGTGGGTATATGTGTGTAAGAGTGTTTGTGTGTGTGTGTGTGTGAGGACTGTCTCGACTGTTCTAAATAATACAAAAGGGGGAAGCCTTTAGCCTGTCCTCTTTGTCTCCTCTCCTTGTCTTCGCTTCCTCTTAAAGGACAGGCAGCCAGACGAGGATTATGGGGTCATTTCCCACTATCTGTCAATGAAAGTCACACAGACACACCCAATAGCACACACTCACACATGTGTACATACGTGCATGCTGATAAATCTCCCTTCTCACTCACAATCTGACAGTCACGACCGTATAATTAAGTGAATGAAAACCCCACTTTTAACCAACACACACACACACACGCACAAACACACAGAAATCTGCAAACATACACACTCACCTCCGCACCCCCTTATATTGCATCCCCTCCACCTGCCTTTCACACTCAGCACACAAACACCAAGTCATAAATTGCAGCATTAACTCAAATAATGATTGCACGGCATGAAAATTCAATGGCTGGGGCTTAATGCCCAGGAATCGCCTGGTAGATTAAGCTCTGGGTGTGTGTGTTTGTGCGTGCTTGGGGAGTCTGTAGCGGGGAGGGGGTGTTGATGGATCAATAGGAGTTCTATGATCAGCACCTCCCAGCCAGGAACCTTATAGACAGTCTACTTGCCTAACTCATTTTACATTTGGATGGCATGCATTTTCTCTGTCTGCAAAGAGGAGAGTGGAGTGGCGGGAAGGGAAGGGAACAGGAGGCTGCACGTGGAAGTGTGTGTAAGTATGCAGGTATAGATGTTACTGTCAAGCATTTGTATGCACGAGTCTCTGTGTAAGTATCCAGGTCTTGACATGATTGCATCCGTTTGTGTATATGTGTGTGTTTACGTGCGTGTGTGTGTGTTGGAGTAAAGGAGGAGGAAGGGTTACTTTTGGGAGATGCCATTCCCTGGGCTGCATGTGTATTAGCGGTCTAATGTTCATGTGAATAATTGATTAGGGCCTCTCTGTGTTTTTGATAATTAGTTGATAGCTTCTTAGCTCTAAGCCCTGAGATTTCACGTGTGTGTGTGCGTGTGTGTGTGTGGTAGGGGGTAGGTAGTCCACTTCTGAGGTATCCTGAAAACAATAGCTCTGAAAAAGAAAAAAGAAACTCCTTTCCTCTAAGCCATGCACTCATGGATTAACTTTCTCCATAAATGAGGCAACAGTACATACATTTCTTTCTCATAACCTCATTTTGTTTTCTGGAGTTCTCTTTCATGTTTTGCCTCACCCACGAGTTGATCCCAACTGATTTTCTTTAGACGGCGTACCACCAGGATTGAGATACACCTTCTCGCACATTTAATATATGATTATAATAAAAAGCTGGCAGACGTTACCTAGAAAGTTTTGAGTTTGTACATATCTAGTAAACAGACTGGCAGACAACAATAAACATTGCATGCATGAAAAGATATCAATTGAAATTCATGCCTGGCCTCTCTCTGGTCCGTTCTCTTGCCTTATTGATTTTTCTATCTTTCATATGCTTATGCATCAAGTAAAAACAGAATAGGAAAGTTTGGGCGTGCTTGGTTCATCCTCAAATCTCTGTGCTAATATCAGACAGAGGAGAGGGTTTGTTGCCATCGTCAGCGACCTTGAGAAAACAAGATGTTCTTCCCGCTGCAACACACAGACCCACAGAGATACTTTGTTTTTCCTCATGAATGTGGTACTGCTTCTTGTGGATTCTCACAGATGTGTGTGTGTGTGTGTGCATTTTAAGCTAACAACTTAACCTTACGTGCCGTGATACATTATTTGTAGCTGCAACAGCTGTTGTATCTTCTGCATCTTTGTTATTTATTCATCATCTATTTACATATTTGTTAAGCACACAGTATGCTACACTGGTTTGCTACCACACTACATTTCCTGTGTCTGTAGTGGCCTAGTATCACTGGGCCCCAGACAGAGCAGGAAGACCTTATTAGGCCCATGTCTTGTTTCCTCTTGTCTCAGAAAGGCTCTAGACAAAAGGATGCTGCATAGGATGAAAGGACGGATGAGGGGGCAAGGAGAGAAACAGGGCATGTCCAATCACTCTTTCTACCACAAGCCTTGGACATGAAGAAGAATGTCAGGATGTGTAGACGGATGAGAAGATATGAAGGTGGGGAGAGGGAGAGTGCGTTGCCAATCGAAAGCAGAGTGTTCTCAGGGTCAAAGGTCAGCCTCCCAAGTCTGTTAATGCAGTCACCGTGGGAACCGATCAATCTCGGTGCCGCGGCAGTATCGATCAGATGTGGGCACATGCACACATGCATTCTTTCTGACACACACACACAAGACGGCATTCATTCACTCTTACAAAAAGGTTTCTGCTCTCAGTCTAACACACAATGAGTTCATATGCATTGACACACTCAGACTCAGACCTAACATTTTCCAGAGAAGAAGAGGTTGGAGCCAATGGCTGCCTTAAAAGAAATAGTTTGAAAACTCATCAGCAGAAAGAAACTTTCTTTTACACAATTGCTACACTTTGGACGCTAACATATCTTCTGTGGAAGGAAGTATTGTATGATTGTTTCCTGAGTGAATATGTATTGTTGAAGCTTTGGCAGCGCTATGATTGACATATTGCTGAATGAATGGGTAGTACATTCAGGTGTTTTTAAAGTGAGCTTTGGAAACGGACTAAAACATTAAATTTCAAGGAGCTGTTTTTCCCACAAAAGACTCTGGAGTTGGAAAAAGACTTTTCTGCAGATTCAAGGCCTTCTTGTGACAATAGGGATATTTTCTGAGCTCACAGATGACCTGCGGCATCTCCATGGCTGTTTAGGGACATAATAACAGTCTAAAGTTTCTGTGCGCTCAGTCCGAGATAAACCCACAGGCATTCTACACTATCTGATATGTCGGATTAGAGCTACATGCAACCAACAAACAGGTGTCAGTGACATGAGATGCTGATGTGCATGTCCACAGTGATATACATACAGTGTCACATACATAGAGACATGGCATACACTCACTGTGCAAATCAGATGGAGTAGTATCACGCCGATGTTAAGTCTGCCAGCTTATTGTCTTATAGACAGATACGCATGAATGCATCTTTGAATGCCTGATGTTTTGTTTCTGATTTTAGTTTTGGGTCCATGTTGGCTTATGATCAATGTTGGTCATACCCCATTAGAGAGATTTACCTGAGAACCTGAGAAATAAATGGCTTCTTTCCCAGTGTCAATCAAATCTTATAAAAATATCTAAAATACTACAAAATATATATTGTGGTTTTGGGTATTATGGGTATTATTAGGTCTGTCTGACCTAATGAAAGTCAGTAAAACACACCATAAGAAAGATGTTGTTGTTAAGAGACTTGTTGTTAAGTGGGTGTATTTCAGTCTTTTACATACAAACAAAAACATCCACTATTTCTTTGAACTCGTGCTTCTGTGTAACAATCATTGCATGAGAACTTGATGATACAAATGCAAAGTTTTACCCCAACCAAACTTATGAAGGACATACGTTAACCATTGTCCAAGTTCATTTATTTTATGTAAGAGTATTAGGGCTAGGCATAGGGAAAAAATAAAAAGGAGGAAGTTTTTTGTCCCACATTTTATGAATATAATCATGGCCTGTAAGATTTTTTTAAATTTTATTCTTGACAATTCTATTTTATTCTTCTTCCTCTGATTTTTTTTTCTAATGTCTTGCTCTAATACTGAAAGTTCAACTTTATCCTTGACATCTCAACTTCATTCTCAATGAGGTTGAGTTTCTCTGACTGCTCAGCTCTAAAAGGAATTAATGGATTCCTGATACTTAGCTTTATTCATATTGTGCATGCGTCAGTAGAGCTGGACCTTTAAAGTCAGCTACACCCTCATTGAAAATGGAAGGTAACCAACTGGTGTAAAGCTAGTAAATACAATCTTGTGGCTTCAACCTGACAACTCACTTTGTCAGCACAAAGTGAGTTTAGTAGCTCACTATATTATCTCTAGTATTATCATTCCTCTCTTCACGCCCCCTCCCCCTTGACTAGCAGCGCCACCTGCCACCTGCTCATTTTCCCAGCATTCTTATCACCCCGCCAGCCGTAGGATCGAGGCCCACATGAACTATATGCCATGATAAACAAGAGCTAGTTTGGGAAGTGGGGGGGGCGTGGATAATGATTTTTTTTACTCTCATCCGCTTCTGCAGTGTGTGGAGAAGAGCCGGACATAGTTTGGAACATGGACACCTAAATCTCACCTCTCCCCTACCAGGAGGTCACATAACTGGAACATCCTGGGGATTTTGTCACTCACTCTGTTGTTTTTTTCTGATGGATGTAACTCTATTTGTGGCTTTTAAAAGTTACGGCTGCCAAAAATGATTTACAGTGGGATTCAAGAGGCATTTGCTGTTTCATGAGTCAATGGTGACCTGTTTTGTTTGCCTCCCTTGTAATTTGGTCTTTGTTAAGACAATAGGAATGGTGAAAAAGAAATAAAAAAGACTGATGGTAAGATTAGATCTCAGGGCAGCAGGGCTGCATGTGCTCCTGCAAGAAAAAGTATCAACCACTCCATGATTTCTGATACATTGATGACCAATTAGTTGAACAAAATCCTATTGTCTGCAATGGAGCCCCACACTGAGACTCTCTTCAATTAAATTACCAAACTATAAACTGGAAATGAGCTACAGTACATTCAAGCACGACATAATTAAGTGTTCGCAACACTCTGAGAACAACAGGCGCTGTTCTAGGTGAATTAATGCCTGTTCCCAGGTGAATACAGGGCCTGTTTGGCTCAAGGCGAACAGATGCCAAGACAGGACTGCACCAAAGGATGGCTGCTAGAGACGCACAAGCATTGATGTCAGCTTCAAACCTCACCTGTAGTACTCCGAGACAGCATTGATTCTTGTCCAGCAGAGAGAGACGGAAAGATACAAGCACAGCTATTGTTTATGTACAAGTCGTTTGAGGCAGATAAACTCGTGGTCTGTGTGTGTGTGTGTGTGTGTGTGTGTGTGTGTGTGTGTGTGTGTGTGTGTGTTCTCCCCCCTGTGTTAAAAAAATAGCATGATTCTCTCCATTCATTAAGGCTCCACAGAAGGAGATTCCATTAATCTGTTCATTAGGCCACATCAAAAATGGAACTACTTATTAAAATCAGATCCAGCTGTGTACTCTCGTTAAAGCCCGCCGTACCGTACGAAGCTTAACAATGCTCGTGGCACTAGACCAAAACCCGGCCACAAGAAAGGGGGGGAAAGATTCTACTACATTGGCCTGTTTTGACTCAACACACCATGATAATTGCTCTACTCTTAGCAGGGGGCTATGAATAAACATTACTTTTGTCAGCGAGCATCTGAATGCTCCATTTCCAATTAATTTACATTTACCAAGAAATGGAGGGAATATCTGCTCTTAATCACTATGTTTTATTTTCTCAATTTCCCCCAAGTCTTTTCTCATTCTCTCATTCCCTGTCTGGCACTTTCATTCCCCCTCTCACCCACGCTCTCTTTCTTTTTCTACCTCTCTCTCTGGAAAATCCCATTAATCTCAGCCAGTGGTTTTGAACAAAAGCTATGGGCTAAGCGATTGATCCTGGCATTGATCCCACTCGCCTGAACGATCATAAAGGTGTTAAATTGGTTTCTTGGAGGATATGTATTTTTCATTGCTGGCTGCTGCAAGTAGAAGTTCCTGCTTGGAATTTCTCTCATTTCTTTAACCAAACACTGGTGATGATATTAAAATATTAAATAGATCACACCTTGAAAAAGCCTTAAATGTGGATTTTGAGGCAAGTTTGAAGCGATTTCTTGGGAGCGCATTTTCTGCACCAACGTGAACCTTAGAAACTAAATCCTTATAATGAGTTTTGCTCCATCCAAGGTAGAGACTTGGGATTGTCTAAATGTGTAACGTAGAAACAAAAGTAGAAAAACTCTTTCACTTATGTTGCTGCAAATTCTTCTGTGAATTTATACTGTGAAACCAAACTGGTACATTTTCACTCCAAGTGCAAAATTGTTGACTTTCAACCATAAAACGATTATGTGTCATTTTTACATCAGGCCATGGCCAACTAACCTTTACTCAATAAACTATTTCAGAGAAAGATTTTTTTCATAGGTAAGCATTTTAAGAGCAAGAGTACGGCCTCTAGTTTAAGCAAGAGAAAGAGTATATGAATCTGCAGCACACTCGATTGGTTTGCAATGAGCATACAAAGACTACAAATACGAGGCTATGAAAAGTATTTAGAGGCACTGGTTATAACCTACCAATGTCATAACCTTGAGCATGCAAAAATCCAATATTATCCAAAACAAGAAATGCCCTCCTTTCAAAGTAATTCACATACAGAATTGTATTTAAGTTTTCTGTCTAGCAAATTGAATTCCATGGAGCAAAACAAATACAAACTGGAGAAATGAGAAGTTTGAACTCTGTCATTGATACTTTCGTCTTGTCAAGGCAGCAGAGGTGCTCTAATACATCAGATCCACATGACAACTGTAACATGCTTTTTATTAAAAAGTAGCTTTAATGGCATATTCTCATTAATTTGGATGATCAATCCAATGACGTATAAAGATGTTTACTTATAGATATGGTGAAAAAGATTGTTACAAATCCTAAAAATGAACAAAAATAAATAAATAAAACAATCAGGACTATGTATAACATCCTGTCCTATAAACCTCTTTACAGTCTCTAAACAAGGATAACATACATGAGCATGTGCACACAGTATAGCCATGGAAGTATAGGGGAGTGTGATAGCTTGTCAAGCTACGCAAGGGCATTAATTACCAAAAATCACAAATGCTTCTTAAATAAACCAACTTCGAGAAATGGTGATGAACTTCCAGATCCACGTGCTATTAGTTAGTGGGTAAGACATTGACAAGTACCCAATATTCAGCATAATAATATATGCACTTCAGGCAACATTACAAAAATAAAATATACCATCTTTGATGTAAAACTGAACTAAGCCTTACAAGTACTTATCCTGAAAACTGACCTCCTCAATCCAGCCTTCCAAAGACATTTTGACTTTTAACTATTACATCAACACAGCCCTGTCAATAAATAACACAGACTGATATTATTTCAGGATTCATTGTAAGTAATAAAATAGCAGACAGTGATAACAGTGATAACATGCTTTTATTGTGTACTACTTAGCAAAGTAGGGAAGTGAGAAACAGTCATGGAATAACAACACAACAAGTTTGCTTCCTACTGAGTCGACAGCACTGGAAACAATAAATTGGCAGTTATCTAAACTTTCCACTACCATGTGGCGAGATAAAAATTAACCCACTGAATAAATCAGCTGTTTTATTGCTCCTTGTGAGTTCATCAAACTGCTCATTTGAACTTTGTAGTGTCATAGTGGGAACAGATCAAAGTGAAAATCAGCCATAGTTTTACTGACTGTATTGCCTGTATTTTGTCCGCACAGGGATAGCATTCAGGACCTCCTTGCATGAAAACACAAGACGAATTGCCCGTCGAATCCATGTCAGAAAGTTCATATTATCTGAGAGAGCAGGCAGCAGATCTTGTAAGATCAGGCGCCATGAACATTGCTCATTTGACAGAGCAAAGGAAGAGCTTGTCAGGGAAACAGCTCGTGTCGCTGGTACTTAAAAGGTCAGCGAACTGAACCCCAACCTCTGGCCCGCCCTCACGCCTGTCTGTCTGTCACCAGTCCCCCATTTCCAGGCGGGTGTCCCCAGCCCTCATCTTGGCTGCTATCACCCGCCGTCATCCCCTCTGAGCTGTCCCCCTTTGATGACCCAGGCCTCTTGTCAGAGAAGAGCTTCCAGGCAGGCAGTGAGGACAGCTCTTTGATGAGGACCCCGACACTTGCCAGCACCACTGACATGCAGGGGGGTCCTTTGAAGAGGCTGGGCCTTACATGTACCCATCCGTCCTTATACACACACACACCCACACACACACACACAGACACACACACAGACACACTGTTACACGTGCTTCCAGGGTATGGGGAGAAATGGAGAGAAGAGGATTGGGGCACAGTATAGAGAGGTTTCTCCTTTGACTGCATTTCTTGCACTCTGATGGTTTTAATGAAGGCATTTGAATTTTTTCATCCTATGCTTGAGTGCAGGGAGGGACCACAAAAAAAGATGTATAGGAGGGAGGGAGGAGGGAGACAAAAAGAGTCTATGTTGCTGTCAAAAAATGTTAGAAAAGGTCACAGAAGCTTTGTTGTATTTTGTCATTTGACTTTCACTGATAAAAGAGACATGAGAGATATAAGACATTCAAAGATTGGATACTTTTGGAATATTTTGCTGCATAATTCACTCTGCTACTTATTATATTTCGTGAACAATTCATGTCAGTGTAGGCAAGATGGAAGCATCATGACCGTGGAGCCACTGAACTTTGGTACTGCTTCAAATGAACCCTAATGATTTAACAACAGACATTTTTAACATTGTTTAATCATCTTGATTCTTCATGACCTTTCATTAAGTTGCGTATAAAATTATTTTTTTATCTCAGGACATGTTTCAGAACTACTCTGAGACATGTCGCTAGTAGGATCTCTGATACTTATATCCATGTTTAAATACAATAATTTGACATAGAAAACATAAAATAGTTCCTAATTTAATGACAATATTTTGTCATCTTCATCTGAAAGCTATTGTCAGGGGCACAGGTTTAGTTTCAATTTTTGTGGGATGCTCTGACAGAAATTTTTTTAGCATAAAATAATTAATTTTATACATCCTGATGAATTTTTAAGCACCAGTTTCTGCACTTTCTGCATCTGTTTACAGTGCAAATGTCTTTAATTTTGTGAAAATAAATGTTCTCTGCTACTTTCATGTATTTATTGGAGACGACAAATGCACATGTTCTAAACACTGTCCCCACTTAA
>JAPZEB010000021.1:14265981-14277164 GCA_029783705.1 Chaetodon striatus | reverse complement strand
GCCGTAGAGCTGGCTGAGGGGATCAGCATTGGAGGAGGTGGGCGGGGGAGGGGGGGTGTTGGGGATGAGGAGGGACTTGTGTAATGTAAAGCCGGGAGATTTAGAACTGATCTGATTAATATCTAGTACAGCTGAACAGAGATGTGAGGCTGAGATGCATACATTTACCTGAGGGGAGAGTGCATAATGTGTGCAGGTGTGCCTTCATGCATCTGTGTGTATGTTCACACAGCTGCTTTTGAACTACAGCAGAGCCAATTAATAAGGATTGTAGTGAAATGAGGCACGAAAGTAGCTCTGCACTCACTGCCGAGCTAAAGGATTCACTCTCCCTCTTTATTAGCTTCATTTCATCTTTAACACTGGTCACTGTGCTCTCAGCTGGGGCTTATATTAACACAGTGTATTCATTATGACACAAGTTTTACACTGGGAAATACTGTTCTACTTTACCACTAGTGCTTACTTACTGTGACAAACCCCAGTATCACTGATACTGCTTGAATATGTCTGAGGAAATAGTAATGGTAGTATCATTGTGCTACTGTTTACCACTGTTTCTCAAATGGTGATTTTGTTATAACCACACATTATTGTGGCATTATTCAACTGGGCCTGTACAGAAAGTTAAGAATAAATGTATCAATACGTTGTGTGCACCTGTTTCCTAATAAAGAGGCAAACTCTAGCTAAAAAATGCAATTTAATTGAATTTAATTTAAAAAAAAACCTTCACAGGGAACCTATTTGTTGCCGTTCGTGCTTGGGAATTATAAGTGTGACACATCAAAAGCCCTGATTGGCGGCCAGTGTAAGGGACGATAACATTTAAAAGGAGAAAGCCTGTGAGCGGGACAATGGATCGCTTTGTTGTATGATGCAAATTACAACAAAGCACCAGCAAAGAAGACCTACCACCAAAAGAAAAGAGGAAAAAACTGTCAGTAGACAGTATCATGAAAGCTACCTGTCTTATTTTTTCTTATTTTTATTGTCTTATGTCGTGATAAGAGTGATATTATAGAAGCTATTGTGCACACTGATATAAATGCAGGTGTGCCTTGGGCACAAAAAGTTTAAAAACCACTGGTTTATACAACTCCTACAAATACAACTACAACTTTGATCGTTGCTGCTGTAGCCCTCTTTATACAGCCTGTTCAAGGCATGCATGATATGCCACCTTGCCATTATGTATAAAATGTATAAACACTGAATGGAGGGGGGTACTGTCATGAAAGTAGTAACAGAGCCAAATCGACATCTGTGTAAAATGACACTAGATCCCAACGCTGTTGTGTTACAACTTACAACATGCCTCTTTTGCCTCCAGAACACCAGGATGCTGTCTAAAATCACACACGGAGGCAATATTATCCCGGTGTTTATCAGTTCAGTGTAAAAAAAAAAAAAGCAAAGGCAGTGTAATGGCATATCTTCTTTATGGCAGTATTGCTGGATCTTTGTTTAAAACAGGTTTGTTATTATCACTTCAGCCCAGTGTCACTAAGAATTGAATAAGAAATAATAAGAGGAAATGTTCATGTTGATGATTCTGCCCCTAATGATTTATGTCATATGCCAACATGCTATGCCACTGCAAGTAGTAATGTGTCTTTACCTACAACAGTGTGGAGAACAGGGTGTTTGGTGGGCATGTATCAGGAGACTGGATCCTCATAGACCTAACATTCACCTTTAATTGACTGGAACTATCATCTTTCTCTAACCTAAAATAAATGTTTAACTTTCCTAACTTCAGCCATACATAACCATACTTTTATTTGGCATAAGTATTATCTCACCCTAACTTTAAGCATACTGTAGCTGCATACACAGATAATTTGTGGAAAGCAAGAATTTCAGAAACACTGGCAACATGAATGTGCTAATAGCATTACTATTACTACTTCTGTCTCATGTGAGTCATGGAAGGAGTGGTATTTCTCCCTCGGTTTCCCTGCCTTTTTTTTTCTGTCCCTACGATTCTGTTTGTGTCTTGATTTTTCTCAGTATTTCTCCCTCCATCTACCGTCTCTCTATCTTTCTGTGGATGGATCGGTCACCTCCCCCCTGCCAGGCGAGCTCTTAGTTAGGTCAGTTGTCGATAAAGACAGGTATATAGATGTCACTTCGGCTGAGAGGAGACACTTGTCCTGATGTGTGTGTGTGTGCTTGTCTTTCTATCGCTCTCCCTCTGTCCCCTGTCACTCTTTGCCTGTCTTAAGTGAAGGCTTTCACCCTCTATCAAGGAGGAGATTATCACTCTCAGAGCATTGATCTCTTAAGTGTTTGTGGGACTGTGAGCAATTATTGTGTGCATTGGGTGTTGAGCAAGAGACCCACAAAACAGCAGAAAGAGAGAGAGTGAGTGCTGCCTGGGTCTAGTTGTTGTATGGTGTCAGAACGCTGTTAATGGGACTTTGATTTCCTTTAAAAGGCTTACAGACCTAATAGAAAGACTGACAGGTTGTTATATATGTGACCTGTGATGTGAAAGCCCAGAGGTGAAAAATGGGTCACAAGTTCAAATTCAGGCTGAGAAAAAGTGGAAAAAAAGACTTTCTTTTCCACTTCAGGAGGAATTAACTCCCAACTGCAATGTACAGCTTAAGTAAAAAGTTATGGAGCATGTGCTTCCTAAAATGCTTCCCACACATACACAAACACAAAATCTGCAACTGTCAGTGAAAAACGAAAAATAAATAACAAGCTTTACTGATCTACTTTCACCAAAAATCATACAAATGCATGCCTGATACATTCCACCACACAGATAGTTTCCATACTGGCAAAGCAGATGCAGTGACAGAGGTCAGAGAGTGTTCAGCCAGCAACCAGTTAACCCAGCTCCACAGGTCAGACCCCATCAGGTGTAATTGGGTGAGACAGGCGCTGCCAGTCCTTGTCAGCCGAGAGGAGAACCAGAGTAGCTGCCAGACCAGCGCGGGGTGGTAAATGCTCCCAGCGGAGAGAGCAGATTTGTGGACATAGCCCTAAATAATGCTCCCATATTGAAGCCTTTAGAAGGAACAAAGCCGGGGAAAAGCTGCTAAAATGTGGAGAATTTAGGCTCGTTGTTTGATTCCTCTGTAGCGAAGGTTTATTTAAAGAAGTCAAATTGGTAGTTGTATTAACTATGCAAAGTTTATTTCCAAGTGTTTCCCCTTATGTTGCTTTAAATGTAAGAATATGTCAGAAACTACAGCCACACTTTCATTTTATGGATTACAGTACTACCAATAATAAAAATGCATTTTATTTAAACTAGGCGCCTTTTAAAACACTCAAGGACACCTCACAAGACACAGTTAAAAACAAAAAGCAATGTATCCAGACATCATTAAATCAAACAAAGCAGTAATGTACAATAACAAGTTAATAAAATTACTGGGTATAAAATCATCATCATAAAAACTAGATGTAAAATCATCATCATAAAGTTATCATCAGTGCAAAGTATTTGAACTCAGTCTTGTCAGGTTTTCTCTCAATAAATGTGTCATTCATTTGATCCAAAACATGCCATAAAAAAAGCAAATAATGGCCACAACAATAAAATAACAGTTCAGCTCTGGTATCAGGTGTCCAAAACAGACACTTCTTGTACACCCTTAAAGACAGGGATAGAAAATTATCCATATTTTCCACAGTTGGAACCTGAAAATTCTTGGTTATGCTGCTTAAAAGTCAAACCAATACATTTATCTGAATGTAACAGACTGGAACGCAACACAAATATCAATTTTCACAATATTACGCCAATTAATGCAATTAAATAAATATGCAAAACATACTGAAATGATGTCTAATATCAGCTGTTGTATTATTCCAGGTCAGTGATCAGAAATCAGTAATGTGGTCCACTCATAAGAAACCAAGACAGCCAGTGATTCAAGAGCTGCCTCAGCACCACATTAGCTGTCTGTCAAGTGATTAGTCAGGTTCTGAGGTTGGAGTTTAGAGACACCCACCTATCCATCCCTCCCGCCCTCCATCCCTCACCATCCATCCACCTCCCCTCTGTATTGTCTCTCCTCTCATTGCTCTGCCCTTTCTCTTTTTTCCACATTCATCTTTGTGTGCCTCGATCTATCACAACTCCATCCTCACACCCACCTCCATCGCTCCTTGTTTATCTTCACCTACATCTGAACTGCCATTTATCTCTTCTCCTCCCTCCCTCAGCTTTTCCTCCACCCCTTCCCTTTCTTAAAATGTCTTAACTACTCATTTAAACTTGTGTTGAGTGGCCGTCTGTAAACAGGTGAAAACAAGTATAATATAGGGCTGAGATTATTTCACCCATCTCTAAATAAATAACAAGTGAATTGATTTTTGGATTGGCTCACCTTATTGACATTAATTCCATAAAAATATTGAAATCTTTTTCCACCTTTCTTTATGGCTTTAACCCACCTCTCCATTTACCTCTCCATCCCTACATTTCATCCACCCCCCACACTCCTATGCAGGGGATGCGTCTCTCATTAGCATGTTTAGTGCGCCACACACTGAAGACAGGTTTTGTGCACTGCGAGGTCAGACACCAATCTGCTGACAACAACACAAACACAGCAAACGTGATTAACCTTGATGAAAAAAGACAAGTTTTCTCTCTCTTTCTCTCTATCATATTTGTCTCTCCACACAATGAGAGAAAGAAAAAAAAAACACGTAATTCCCAGACAGGTACGTCCTAATTAAGCAACAGCCGAGGCTGCTCAGAATCAATGCCCTGATCCCTGACCAGCGAGCAAGGGAGCTGGCTAATTCATGCACACCACCCGCCCTCTCCCCCATAAAGCCTGGCAAATATTCATTTCCTGAAATGAACCGAATCATTTAGAATTCGGTCGGGGATTGATTAACATCGAGAGGCAGTGACGGTTCAATATTTATACCCATTGAGACGGAGTTAGGGGCCAAATAATGGAGCATACAACCGGAACAATGCTTTACAACTTAATTAAAAACAACATAATATGGACTTTTCCCCCCTATTTGTGCTGCTTGCTGTGTAGGACCCAAGCTTTTTACTGGGCTGTAAGTCAACAGAATGGAGTCAGCAACTGTACCTTTGACCTGATCAATACATAAAGGTATTTTTAGGGTGCGTAATATCTTTTCCTGCTCTCAACATGTACCAGGAAACATCAGGGTAAGCTAGTAAAGCATGTATTTTCCAGAATTTAGGCAGGGTTTCTTAACAGGAACACACATTTACTGTAAGTACAGGAGCCAACCATAAAAGAAACCACATGTAAAAATAACTCACAGGAACTTAAGGAAACTGCAGAAATTGCAGGTGTAAACTAAAAGACTACCTACCTCTGCATCCCCCAGGCTGCTGTTAGGTAGTACATGTGACTATTTACAATAATAGTACAAATACAGTGTGTGTGCACTACGGCAACAAAAATCTGTGGAAACTCACCTCACAAGTGAGAGCAGTATGCATGCTGTATTTGGCCCTTATTAGGACCCATCTGAAATAAAGTCACATGTAAGGACAGTAGACTTGAAGTAGATACACGTGGTTAGCACACATTTCTCATGTGAAATGTTTTAGCTCATATGCAATTTCACATGTGAAGTATTACAATTCAGATGTCATTTTTGCCACACTAAAGGTTCATAAGAAAATATAAAGATACTGTGCGAGGCATGTGCATAAAATGTGGCACAAATCATACTTCACAGCATGTGTGTCTGTGTGTATACAGGCTAGCAGCCCCTATGCTTGACTAATGTTTGCGTGTCCCACAAATTACAGACTCAGTGACTGGATTGGTGCAATGACAGCAGTAATGGAAAATACAGTAGCTGTGATTGCAGTGGGGCTAAGACTATAAATGTATGTATAAGGTTCATAAAGTGCAATCCATGCACGAAGCGGCTGCATCTAGTGCTTTTTCATCACTCTGTTTTGAAACTTGGTGAAGTGCTCGGCAAACACGTGCTGATTGAGAAGTATTGGACTCTCATATTTCAAACAAATCTTTTTACCCCCCATCAGCTTCCTTCAGGCATCATTGTGACGCGGAAAACAAACAAAAAATATCTGCTCAAACTTTGTCCCCGGCAGAAAATCCAAACCCATCTATAATCATGTTTGAGTGTCCCAACTTTTCTTTCATCTCATCAGGAGTAGGTGGGAGTGTGCCCTAAAGCAATGAACCTAATACTTCCGCCTATTTTCTGTCAATTTTAGCCTAAGAAATCTAACATGGCGTGCAGTCGGCTCCTGACGCTGGCCGCCACTTTGTAGGGAATTCCATGTAATGAGGCTGCCTAAAAGGCTTTCAGACTTTATCAAGCAATAAAAGCTCCAGGTCTCCAGCCCGCCACTATTACCTGGCAATACTGCAGGCTGTTGTCATTAAGCAGCAGTTGCGGTGAGTTGTGGTGGTGGTGGCGGGGATGATGAGGACTGCTGCTTCTCACCCTTGACCTGACTCCCCCTTTAGCCTCAGCCCTTATATCTCCCCTGAGATATGTTACAGTTTTCTGATGGATTTCGACATTTCCCAGATTATCTCCAAAGTATCTTTCCAATTTACAGCTCAAAGCTGCCTTTTTTCTTCTCTTTTTAAGTCTTATCACATTCTTTCAAGGATTTATATGGTGATTATGTTGACACTGTTCTTTATCTGGTTCCAAACAAGGCCAGTTATCAGAGAGTAAAGCAACATAATAAGGGGGGTTGTTTAAATGGGGATTTGTAAATTGACACAACCCCAGTATTAAACACTTAAGTGATAAATAAGTGATAAGACAAAAAAGCTACATCATTGTTGTTCTTCATGGGGGAATTGGTAGATAAAGAGCATAGTCTATGAATGAGTCCTATGGATGCTAATATAATCATTGGGATTAACTACTCCTGTAAACCACAGTAAACAGAAAAGAGACACAATGGCCATGTTTACATCCACAAAATATTCAGATTTTTGTCCTTATTCCAAAAAAGACAATATTCCTACTAAGCTGTTTACATGGCCAAGGAAAATGAATATTCCATCTGTTTACATGCAGTCGTGCATACTCCAATTAACATGCCAACATGTCTTTTATTACATGAAAATATGGGAAAGTGCTTTAAGGTGCTTGAGGTGCCATGTGAACACAGCCTTCCTCTTTCATTCCTTTAATCACCCTCTTGAAAAGGTCGGCATTGCGATATTTGTGCACATCAAAACCTGTTGATATCCAAGTCTTTTATTATGTTTAAAAAAGATGTGTTTCACCTTCCGATCAGAAATGTGGGCTTTCCTTTTGAGCATGCATCTCTCTTTTTGTTTGCATTGAATAAATGTCCAAAGAACGCTCTTACAACCTGAATAACACCAACATGTCCCACATATCTTAATTGCATAATGCTAAATTCGATTAAAGGACATATTTGGAATTTGTTAATTAAATGTGCTGTTTACATGACCCTCATCAAATATAAAATATTGTCATATTTTAAATAATTATGAATATTGGTATGCATGCAAACATTGTCAATGTCTCCTATATAAATACAGATACATTTTAATAAACCTACATGTCCCCTATGACTTGAGAACCAAAGTCATGCCAAGCATACTGTAGTAGGTGAACAGTCCTATATTAAATACACTACAGTTTTTAGGGGATTATAGCTTTGAGTTACCTACGTACATGACCTATTCATTTTCAATATTTCAAAGAGACCCTTACCGTGAAACCACAGTATTGCTCTACAAATTGTCTAAATTTTGACATTTGTATGATGTGCATCTTAGCACAGTGGAATAAAGAGGTACATTAATGTTAGTTTTTTATGTAACAAGGTGGAAGCAATAGGCGCTGGTTTCCAAATGTAGTAATAAAATATACATTTTTTGTATTGATTGTAACTCTGTCACCTTAAGAAAATGCCCCACAAGAAATTAAGTAACAAAACTTGTTTTGTTTGAATGCAGTGCACAAGTAATCTCAATCCAAATCATGTGACTTTGTTCTCCACTATTTTGCTAATTTTGTTACTGAAATTATTATAAATTGATTATGATTAAAAAAAGTATCACCAATATTGCCAAAAAAAATCTGGTTTTGTGTGCCACAAATGGAGCCAGAAAGTCAGCAGGTTGTTGCTAAAAAAACATCTGGCTTTGAGAGCCACCAACACTGCAGCTACTATTGTTGTTTGTTGGTCTGGAACACCACTCCATAGAATTAATATCTGATGTTAGTCGGTGCCATCCACCTCCTCTCCAACCAACCCTAAGCAGATTTTAACACTCCTTGAACTACGTTTATTGCTCTGATCTCTAATAATGATGCAGGTGAGTTTCCATTGGAGTGGGTGGAAAGCCCGGTCTATGTCATACAATGCCCCTGATGTCTTTGCGACGCTGAAGACACAAGCAGTATATTTTGAGACTGTGGTTGTGAGACCAGGCTGACTTAATCACAAGAGAGTGCTCCAGCAACAGTGTGATAATACAGTAGCAACTTCTCTCACCATCCA
This sequence comes from Chaetodon striatus, assembly GCA_029783705.1. Classification (NCBI taxonomy): domain Eukaryota; kingdom Metazoa; phylum Chordata; class Actinopteri; order Chaetodontiformes; family Chaetodontidae; genus Chaetodon; species Chaetodon striatus. The sequence continues at coordinate 14,268,664 of JAPZEB010000021.1, read as the reverse complement.
CCACTAATGTTACAAGAGTAATAATCCCTTTAGCTCCATCCACACCCAGTAACAGTCATAACACGTGCAGCCCAGCCCTGTACCCCTACCTGAATATGGTGACATCTGTACGGTGGCAGTAGGATTTAATACACACTTTAACTCACTGCCCCACCCAAGCAATACAGCACAAATCCCCTAAACTTCTCCTCCCCTCCATCAATACACTCACTAACTACCGTAGCAATGAGTACAACCAGACAAATGCTCCTGTAAAAGTTTTTTTCGCCAAAGAAAAAACCCTTTTCCACCTTCTACCTCCTCCTCTGCTCCTCTCCTGCACTCCCTTGTGGGGTGATTTAAGACAGGCAAGCTATGGAGAAACTGTTGCCCTCCATCTCTCCTCTCCTCCCTCCCTCTCATTCTCCCTCTCCCTTGGCCTTATTACAGGCTGTCAGTTTATTATAAAACATTAGGAAAGCAGAGGGACACTTGCAGTTACTGTCCTATCGATCGGCAGGGATAGATTCTGTGATTTAGAGTCAGCCTCTGCTCGCGCCCTCCACATTCTCGGTCTCCTATTAAGGCACCAGCGCTTTGCTTTTGCTATTGATGTCTCAACATTAACAGTTACAAGCTGCTACAGAAAATCAATGTTCAACTTTTATTACCGGCTGCATAACGCAGAGGACCTCCCGCCAGTTGGTACTTAGCAGTCAAAAGGAGGCGCAGATGGTCCGCCCGGCACGTCAGGTGTTTTCTAAGTGATATCTGCAGTAATATCAATCCTGTGTACAGCATATAGGAGCTTTCATGGGGCAGTTGAGGGCCTAAGAGCTTAGGGGCAAAGCATAGGAAAGTACACCTTGCTAAACAAATTAGCACATGCTTGCAAATATCCGTCTCTGCACCTGAACAGAGACTTAAAAGTTCAAATGCATGATGGGCAAGGGGGGTTTTATTTAAAACTTATCATGCTGGCTAGTTTTTTCTCCCACATATTTAAAGTGCCAAACATCTACACTTTTCTTGAATCTATTCAAACGCCGCTATCAACACACCTGTAGTCCACAAAATCACACATACAGCACACAACCTAAATGTCATCAAGCTAAAATAATGATCGATCCCCTTCAACCACCACCACCGACCAGCTATCCATCCATCATCAGTATCAACCTGGATGTGTGTGTGCTGTAACCCAGGTAGCGTGGATCTAGAGCGGCTGAGGCCTCTCAAACATTTATGAGGGGCTACCGAGCAGCGGTACGGCAGCCCTTCTGGGACAAACAGCCCCCGGTCCTGTACTCTCAGTCCCGATCAATGGAACTCAAGTTCATTACACACACTTTTCAGCCGAACGGCAGCAACAGATTTTTCTTTCCCCCCCTCCTCCCCCCGATCGTCGAGCAGCCCACCGCTGGGGTTGCATTACACTTGCTTGTTTACGTGACTGCGTGTACAGGGGAAGACGGGGGCAGGGAGTGTGTAGCGGTGTGCATGTGTGTGTGTGAACAGGGGCTGCTCCCAGTGGCCAGAGCTTGAGGTTATCATTATGTACAGGCCGGTCCGCTGCAATGCTAATGCTAATGCATTCTCAGTGGCCGCAACTCGGGTCCCAGCGCTGTGCTAGCTAGGTTGCTACTCCTCTCCAATTAGAGGCTGAGGGATGACTGTTTGGGGTAGGGAGGACAGGCCTGGGCTACCTGGGGCCCTGCAGAGAACAGGCTCACATTAGTCGAGGAAAACAGACTCAGAGAACAAATTGTGCATACATTGGAGTGCTGCAGAAAGTCCCACTCTTGATTTGAATGATTTGTTGACTGGAGACCGACTACTCCCCAGCTGTGATTTCATGCAGCTTAATAATTTGTTTAGAGGACTGATTTAATTCCACACCTTACTGTTATCTCACTGATTCAACTTTGCTGTAAACTCTTTGTATAACCTACTGTTAAGTTACGGGAGACGATACTATTAACATATAATATGTCAGGCGCACTTTTTAATACCAAATAAGAGTGATCTCAAGCATATTGTAAAGTGAGAAAGACAAACTGTCAACAAATCTGAGCTGATTCTAGCAACCAAAAAAGCATCAATTTTCACACAAGCTGTGGATTGTTGGAAAATGTTGGCATTATGCATTTCTGCAAACCATGGTACGTTAGATTTGTATGTTTCGTACGTATCATATCAATGTTACTAAAATAATGCAGTTCTAGCATCATGTATATGAGCTGACTTTGCCATCAGGAGGATGAGGGAATGGTGGATGCCGTGAGCGTGGCGAGTTGGCCGCAAAGCTGCAGACCACCGTTTGAGACCAACAACAACATAACGGGTTGTTTTTTGGGGACACATCATGGCATTTGCAGTCATGATTGTGGCACCAAAACCAGGTATTTAAGGCCAAAATATCATCTTTTTCTAACCATAACCAAGTGGTTTTTGTGCCTAAACATAACCAAATGTTGACCACAGTGTCATAGAAATGTTAGGTTTTAACATAAGAATGTACAAATTTTAGATATTCCTGGTTTGCAGAAACGTACAATGCCAACATTCACTCTGGTGATTGGGTTGATTTACAACAATGCTGCAGATGAGGACTGTGTGTGTGACAGCCGGGCAAGAACAACTGCCACAGTCATGCAGTGTATTGATCAGACCGCCTGCCTCAACCTTATTTAAACATTACATA
>JAPZEB010000021.1:14225285-14237287 GCA_029783705.1 Chaetodon striatus | reverse complement strand
CTGTGTGATGTCATCATGTCAATATGGACCACAATCTCTGAGGAATGTTTCCAGCACCTTGTTGAATCTATGACACCAAGAATTAAAAAGGGGGTCCAACCTGGTACTGGCAAAGTGTACCTAATAAAGTGGCCAGTGAGTGTAAATCTTACCAGTCTAAAAAGACATACTACCTTTTCTTTTCTTCGATAGAGAAGCAGATCTTTGTCTGTTATGCCCCAGTCTTCCCTGACTCATGCAGTTCAGTGTGTTCACTGACAGAGCTGTTGCTTTACACTCAGACAGAAGTAAGAAATCATCTGTAACAGCAGAAGGTCACTTGGCAGTCTGTCCTCTGTCTGTCTGTCCTCTGCGTCTGATTTACAACTCTCATATCTCAGTTACAGGCATTTATGGAACGCACTGCTCTACACCATCACTGTCGTCCCGCTCAGCATCGTGAAAGGTATGTGGTGGCAGCTCAGCAGCAACAAAAGCATTGTGTATGAGATTCCTCTCCTGTAAACAAAGAGTCCTTTATCTTTCATGGTTAACACATGATTGAGATACCGAGACAGGGAATACATTTGCAACCACAATGCTGCATTACTTAGAATATCATCCCACTGAAGACAGGATGTGTGGGGCCTCGTCACCAACCTACAGGTCCAAACCAATTAACTCCTCCTCTGTGTTTTCCATATGGCTGCTGGTGAGTTTCATGTTCACTACGGGCTCATCAGCTATTCTGACTGCGGTTGGGGATCATTTGTTTGCTATTGGCCTGTTTCCCGTAGCAACATGCTTCGAACCTCGCCGCTGCGGAGACTATTCAAAAGAGGCAAAGTGAACAAAGAGCAGAGGCGACAAGTCAGTCAAACAAAGTCACATGGTTACCTCTCCACCTCAGCGGCTCACATCTGATGAGCCCTAACCCTCCCATAATGCGTCCTCTCTTTCAACACACAGCAAGAGAGGCCGATCTGTTCACCTCCAGCATTTTGCATTTTACAAGCCTATTAAAGCTGGAGTGGCAGAGATAGGAGCAGCGCCAACTGTGGCTAATTGAATATTTATCTGGGCTTGTTTTTAATGGACAGGATATGTGGACTGTTAACTCTGCCATTAGAGCAGACTGAGAATTGATTGTCCATTGTACTGACGCTGACCCCGTGAGTCACTGCAGGAAAAAACACTCTAAATGTGTTTGTGTATCGCAGAGAACATTTAATACACACATGAGGACAAAACAGTGTGGATGAGGATACTCTCAAACACACACCTGTAGCAGGGACAGCAGACCTGCTGTGCACACGGTTGGTTTGTCCTAAAGAGAGACGTAAAGGTCTAACAGAGACGTGCTGCTGGCTCAGGTCTGTCTGACCACAGGTGAACAGAGAGGATTCAGTTCCTTTAGAAGAGGAAAGAGCTGAGTCAAGCCAGACCACAGAGTTCAACCAGAATATTAAGATCAATGCTAATGGGATCGTGCCTTCAAAATAAAAGCATGAAATTAAGCACAGGAAGATAAGGAGGCTGTTGTTGCATACAGGTTTGGAACTAATGAAATTAAATAACTTGGGATTATGTGTAGCTTTGTCTTCATTTCTGTTTGTAAATGTAATAAGCTTTGCGTTTACCCTGCACCTTTTCCATCAACTTGGTTCCTTTATTTTCATTATTTTTTGGGGGGCAAGTTAGCACGTTCAGCACTGTGGGCAAGCTTCCCCACCTCCACCACCTAAATTATTATTATTATTATATTTTTATTTTATTATTACCATTATTTTATTATTTAAAATGTATAATTAATCATTGTCTTCTTCGTCTTCTTCTTTTTTTGTACTGCACCCTGGCTTGTGCCTTTTCATTTTCTGTTGAGGCCAATTCACAGTTTTCGCGTCCACGTGTCAGCAAGGGTCTGTTTCGGTCCACCTGACATGAATGTCATCATTCACCCATGTTCGTGAGGGTCTACATCGACCATGAGGATGTCCGTGTGCAGCTCATTATTTGTGACTGCACACGGACTGCTCCACACTCTGGTCCAGTCCAATACACCGTGTTCAAGTTAGTTTGGAGTTTGATATTTGTCAGACTGAGCTCCTCATGACTGCAGGAGTCCACAGATGTTCAGTGCATGAAGTAAACATGACTGCAGGTGGTGGTCTACGGTAGTTAAGGTGGGCCCCAGTGCATGTTATTATGACAGCTACCTTATATTTACAATATCATCACATGATCAGATGTAACCAGTGATGTGAGCGATGTGTCGATATCAAGAGGCTCAGACTGTGAATGTGTTTGGAGGCGATCTCAGTTTATTCCTGACTGCTGACAGCGAGAGGTAAAAACAAAATCCTCCTTCAAGTACGACCTTATAACTCGAGGCCCTCTCCCACGGAGCACAACAGCAAAATGGGCGGCCATGTTACGTTCAGTTAAACACAGAAAACACACCTGACAGCGAGAGCAAGATCCATCAGTTACGACCATATGACCTCGAGCCCCTACACAAATTAAATGACACAGGAATATGTGAGCACATTATACAATAAGTTTAGGCTGAAAATGTACCTATAAACAGCTTAACAGCTCTAAAACACAGAAATTACTATGGAAGCAATGTCGCTAACCTCTCTAAGGAGTACAGCAGCAAAAGGGGAGAGGCAAGGCAGGAGACGCCCCTTTATAGGTGCTGTACCTTAGGGCACAGAAACTGGGTATCAGACGTTTCAAATATTGACAATAAAGGCCTGAGAGTGTCAGGTAACAACAGCTGAAACAAATTTTGTGTAATTATAATACTTAATAATACAAATGTGCATTTGACTTTGTTACACATATTAAAGCTGTATAACTGACCTTGTTATATACAGTATATATAATAAATTAAATACCTCGCAACATTTTTTCACTGAACAAATTGAACTGAACACAAAAAGCACCAATAAAAAAAAAGACAGATTTTAAAGTGTTGTTTACTAAAACTCTCTATTTACTCAAAAAAACCCTGAGTGCACTACTGCTGTATTTCGCAATGTGTTTACTAGACAAGTTGAAATCACATGTCGATTAAATAATGATATACTGTGCAGCTGTAGTCACAAACCAATAGGTCAGTGTTTGAATTACAACCCTTTACTGGTTTCCTATCCTCTCTGACACCACTGTCAAAAATCAAAACGATAAGCCCACATGTAAAAGTAATAAGAAACCTGCAACAAACAGTAAAATTCTCGCTTTGTAATACCAAGCAGTTATATTTGACAATATTTTCATCTTGTTGGGGGGAGGACAGACACACCCAGTGTAGCCAAATCAGAAACAGACATCTACAACTGATAAAAATGTCAGTTGGAATTTGTAAAAACTCATAAATAATGGATGCTCCAAGTAGGCAGGGGAGCATCTTCAATGAGCCCAGAGTGCCGAGCATGCTTTCTCATCTCCAAACCGAGGAGCCATCTTAATGACTGTGCCCGGAGACCTGGGGGTCTCCATCAGGCCCACCACCCCCGCCCACTTCCCCCAACCCCACCATCAGACCCCCTCGTCAAGCCCGTCCATGCTCCCAACCACCACATATCGTACAGAGGGGAACATGAGCTCTTAAATTAAACATTCAGAGCAGCGGCCGCTGCCTGTTTTAGGCAAATCAGCAGAAAATGAAACAAACAGGGTGCCTCGGGAAGATCCATGTGTGTGCATTTGAGACATTTTTTGGGGGAGAGTGGGTGGGACTCTTAAGTCTTGCGGAGAGCAGAGAACGCAAATAATGTCATATCTTCTTTTTTGTGTTTTGTGGATAAATGAGGCTGTTATCCAATGTTATCCATTTTGGCATGTTGGGGGAAGAAGCGAAAGAGCAGTTTATTTTGTGGATATATTTCTTTCCGTGTGTGAGAGGGAGGGACGGATGAAGATGAAGTGAGAAAACTAAAACCCAGGGAAGTAAAGAGACAGGTATTATGTTCAACATAATGACACTGGGCTGGAAAGCATCCTGCATCATGAGGACTGGGGTCACCTCTGGGGAAGGATGATGGTGGATGAACCAGGGACCACTATCCCCCTCTCCTGACCTGAATTCAGACACAAACAGGAAATTGCCTACAGGAAGGAAGTCATATTTTTTACAGCTGTGCTCTAGACGCAGATAGCATTGTGTGAGAGCTGCATTTTTAATATACATGTGCCATTTACTCAACATGTCTGATGTCTGCAATGAGCCATTAAAGTATCACACACAACCTGAAAAAGTGACGAGGCAGGCAGAGCGAGTCTAGTGTTTGTGTTGTGAATGAAAACCGTGGTCATTGTCTTTTCCTGTCGCCATTAAAAAAGGCCTTTTCCTGCACCAGCCACAGATAAACCTTTTTGTCTCTTTGTTTTTGTTCTTGGATGAAGATCAAAGCACCAGGTCCAGACTCAGGGCTTGTGATCTGTCAGGGTGCGGGGATTTATACGGCACTCGCATCCTACGATACTCATCACATCTGCAAGTCGCAGCGATAAATCAGATTGGCAGGCTGCACAGCGTTACATACATACACTGTGGCCATAAGGCAGCAGATCCTACTTTTAAAGTGAAGGTGTTTTTTTTATATTGTTAAAAGATAAAAATACAGTTGCTCTGGGTGGGCTCTCGGCCTCTTTTCTCCGTTATTGATGAGTTATTTCACTCATCAGTGCAATACCTTAGAGACGTACCCACAGGAACATGCACACATTTTACGCACATAGATGAAGAGGCTTGATCAATTTCTCCGTCTGCCAAAAGGGTGGTTAAACCGTGCTGAGAGGTGGAGGCTGAGGATGGTGGGGGAGGTGGCCCACAGCCCTACAGGAAGTGATTTAATGTCCAAAAAGACATACGCTTGTTTTTGCTCTGTCTCTTTCCTGTTGTGTTCTGATAGGGACTTCCTCTCCCCAGTGGGGATGGATACGGGTGTCATCCGTCCATCCATCCATCCCACCCACCCCCCACCCACACGGCTCACGGAAATATCATTCGGCTGCCATGCCATACTCGCAAAAAAAACTCATCAAACTCTTTGGACATCAGTGCAAATGGTCACAGAGGGCGTGTGTGCGCATGTCGCTTAACAGACAGAGTGGAGACTTGCGGTCACATTCTACATTTTATGGATTAATCTGACACTTTCATAACCCTAACCTTAACACCATCCAATACTGTGAAGGTAAAAAGTCAAGAGGTGAGAGACCAAGAGGAAGGAGACACTAAATTCACGTTTGTAACTTTGTGCGCACTGGCATCCTCATCCATTTGAATGTGTGTGTGTTAAAGTGTGAGCAATAACCTGCATGTGCACTATGTATGGGTCTGGGGAGCCAGAGGGCTCAACCTCAGCCATGGTAACACCAGGATGATCTCTTCCTGTCTGCCTCAGTATCTCTGCGACCAACTCCCTTCCTTTCCGCTAAAACACAGCGATACAAGCACACACATATTTGTGTTACCATACTTCTGGGCATCTCCTCTTGAAGACATTCTGTTGCTATCCCTAACCCTAACCCAACCCTGAACCTTGTTCAACTCTGTTGAATCCAACTCCAGGTTTTATCTGTTTTTTTGGATAAATGAAAGTATACTGCAGTCCAATACAAACACAAGCAAGACGGTTCACCTACTGTCAAGGTGGTTTTAATGTCTCAAAGAAACAGTATCAACGAAAGAGAACATCATAGGCTTTACAAAGGTAGTAGTCTATTTGTTTTTGGATGTGTTATTTTTTCAGTGCATGTAACTTGTTTTTTAAGAGCCTTCTAATGGCAAATCTGGCATGTCCATACTTAACTCATCAGTGGTGTAAGTGTGCACTGCATCCAAAAATTATGGATAAACAACTCATTCATGAAGCTCCAACTTTCCATGTCCATTAAGAAATCCGACCGAATCATAGACAGGTTCAACAAAAAAAATCCTAATTTATTTTCAAAAGGGTAAAAGTTTGTCTTGAAACTGTTTGTCCAATGTCTAAAAAGGAAAAAAAGGTCATATGACTGACTAAAAAAGGCAGAATCAAGTGATATCATCTATAACTATCATCCTCTTTACAGACTTCCTTTGTCACAGTCTGGCATAGATGAGGTTGGATGCAGATAGTTTACTAGATTTGTTCTTTTAAGAAAAAATGATTCACTGTGTGGGTGTGTGTAAGTCACCAGGTCTCTGTGGTGTTTCCACCAGTGGCCAGCATCCCATGCCACAGTGCTTATCTGCGCTCCTCTCTGTTGAGCGATTTAATGCTGACTAACACACAATGACCCACCCGCCAACCTCCCCTCTTACTCATTCACCCATCTACCAATACACTCACACAGTGTTTCTCTTTCTCACACACACGCACACACACACACTGATGCATATTTGCTCGCACATTCACCTACAGATGGAGGAAATAAGCTCAGCGCTGCCTGTGTCTGCTGAGGATGTGAGGTGCAGTGATGGCACATTAACGATAGGCCCCATGACAGCAGTACGCATCGGCCTCACTGAACAAAGCACGCGGCCAGTTTTTAATTCAATGAGGATTGTTTGAGTGAAACAATGGATCTCGGCCCCACTGAGGGTTAGGAAAGGGTGAGAAAGGTGAGTTCGACGGCGGTAGCTGGCCAGTGTTTTTCTGTTTTAAGCTACGGATGATCCCGTGGGTTCGATGGGGCCGTGCATCAGAAATATCGCTGTTGTGCAGCAACATCCGCTGTTGTTCAGGTAACCAACAAAAAGGCTGACAATGAGTGGGCTGGATGGGAAATACTGACATAATAAGACTTATTATGGTGACTGTTTTGAGGCAATTATGACTCATAAATATATATATATTTTGATACATTATCTTTTTGGCCATTTTTATCCAGAACATCCTACAATTAATATGCAGAGTAGAAAGAGTTTCCTCAAAGTGCCTTTGAGAAATACTCTGAGCTTATGATCACAGGGCAGTCTCACTTATCAGTGGCCCAGTGTATTAGGAAACAAATATCTAGCAGCATATACTGAACAACGTGGGAAGCAGAGGCATCAATTCTGCTATTAATAAACCAATATTGTTTTGAGGGGATTCAATTATTGAAAAAAGGGCTCTCTAAACAATTCAAGTCTTTGCTATATTATAGATCACACAGTAAGGAAAATGAGGGTGATTTATTATGTTTTTTCTTACATTATACTTGGGATGATCCTTTGTACGTCCTGCCTTTAAATATTTAGGTTTAAATGTATCCCCACTGTCAAATCCTTTTCTTAGTTATCATGAGTTATACATATAAATATTATAATTTTATACACGTTATGAGTTTGTTGTCTGTTCACACATATTGTTTTTTGTCCTTGTCATACATATCTTAAATCTTATCTTAAATATTTCAGTTTCTGCCACTTTATGTGTAGGTTTGTCACAGTGTATAACAATTTATATCTTATTTCACTGTTGTTCCCTTTTTATTCATTTGGCATTGAACCTTTCTTGTTACTGAACATGCTAATTATTTATAGATACATTTATGTCTTTTTCATTTCTGTTACTGTGTTTTTTTGTCAAGTAGGGCGACACCGATATATCATGTGAGCTGTGTCACAAGATCCTCACACAAGTGCTTAAATTGCACACCTGTTTCCAATGCATTATACACCCTGATGAAGACTCTTATGTGACGTGTTGGTTATCCATGTATTAATAAAGGATTTTTAACCACAGTCAGAGTGCCTTGGGTGCATTTTTGGACTTCCTGCTCATACTATGGACTTTTACACTGATTGAGCTGGTCAGTCATTAATTTTTATCTTCATGCGACTCTTTGCTCCATCCTTGAAGAGCACCTTAATTTTTTTTTCTCAAGTAACTACTCAGACCCAGTGCAGAACTCCCCATTTTTTCTTCAGTGAGGAAGAATATTTTAGGAATTGAATATTTTACTGATTTCAAAAAAACTTTTTTAAATACTGAATAACACCACAGTGTTATAAAACACGGGTTCATGTAATGCTAATGGTAATTTTGTGGAAAGGAGAGAACCTTATTCATAAATGAAACTCTTGTTATTTTTGCTACTTAAAGAGGGTTGACGCAATAACTGTAAAATGCAATAGAATTAAGTATGGTAGCCCTGCAAGAAATGTTACATTTGTCATTATAATGTACAATTTATGTGACACAAATTATGTGATTTCAAATATTGCTTTCTCCTTCATCTATATACACTAGATGGGGGGCAAAGCTATGTGACCTCTGTGTGTGTGTGTGTGTGTGTGTGTGTGTGTGTGTGTGTGTGTGTGTGTCTGTGTGTGTGTGTGAACTCTAGTATTTGCATTCCTCACAGCTCATTCGGTCTATGCTAATGGAGTCTACTCATGCAGAGCAGTAGGTCTTAATGAAAAACCTTTGGCTGGTGATCAGTACTATTGATCAGCCTGAGCCTCAGCTTTAAGCAGGGCTAATTGATCAATCACCACTGGTTGCTTCGGATTAATGGAACATGACTGGTGCTCCCCCCAGGACATACCCACCACTCAGGAGGAGGCATGAGTGAGTGTGTGTGTGAGACATAAACACTTATGTTGTGCATACAGTATGTTCATGTGCATATATGAGAGAGCAGGGGTGGATTGAGCTCTGGATTAACCCCTCTCAAGTGAAAGTGAGACTATTTTCGATTTAAACTACACACAGAGGACAAAGTATATCTCTTCAGGACTCTCACTAACAGTATACAGTATAGTCTCTGTGAAAGGCTGCAGGTGGCATTTTACCATAAAGACACCTAATTTCTCTGGCGCTAACCAAAGTGAAGAGCATATTTTTATCATGCTAAAAAGAAAAGTACCAGGGGTGCACCAATTTATCAGCTGCACATCAGTATTAGCAAATATTTACCTTCCTGACTGCGACTGACCTATCGGCAGATAAGAAGACAGTCAATGATGACAGTAGACAATGTTTTTCAATTGTATCATATCAATTTTGTGCAGGCTAAAAAGCAGTGCTCGAGACTAACTTCATCTCCTCGTCCCAGGGACATTAGAAAAAATGTCTGGGATGAACAGACACTATCGACATGTCAGGGGATGCACCCTATTGTATGTTGTGAACAACAAATCCGTGTTGACATGACAAGAGGAAAGCTAGTTATTGTTAGCTCACAGAGGTTGCCTTGAGTTACATTATGATGCGTTCAAGCCCCCTTTGGGAAAGATAAATTATAATGTTCTAATGGTGTGTTAAAATGTAATCTGGTAAAATTGTGATATATTATATAGTAACAAAGACTTTTGAAGCAGGTATTAATTTATTTCATGTGAAAAGTTATTTTAAAGGTTGTTTCAGTAATGTCTATGATTTAATTTGTGTTCATTCAAAGGTAGTGTAATGAAGGCTGAATCACTTGAAACAGTTAAGTTACTTTTTATAGTGTTATTTTAAACATTGGTATCGGTCCAGAATTTCCCAATCGGTACATCCCTTAAAAACTACATCGTAAATGGCAAATGGACCGCACATGTATAGTGATTGTCTAGTCTTCTGACCACTTAAAGCACTTTCACACACACATTCACACACTGATGGCTGAGGCTACCTTACATGGTGCCAGCTGCTACTCAGTAACCATTGACATGCACTCACACACCGATGGAACAGCCATGGGTTCAGTATCTTGCCAAAGAACACCTCAACATGAGGGGTGATGGAGCCAGGGATCGAAGTGCAGATCTGACAGAGCGTAGGTGTGTAGTCTGTGTTTTTTGTGGCGGAGTTGGGTAGCATAAAAACCAACAAAGCCTATATAGCACATGTAAATATGATATTACACTGATACTTGCTTTTAACATAGATCTGACTGTTATTAGCTTTTTACTACAAATTGGAAAACAGCACATTGATTTTGTCCATATGCTGGAAATGCTGGACACAGGTGGACAAATGTGTTTAATTGTTTGTCCAAAACACATCAGTCCAGTGTGGTGTGGGGAATTTTAATCAACAGTCTGTAAAAAAAATGATAAAATCCAGAAAACCCTCCTCACCTTGGCGTAAAGAGCTGCTAACTTATCCAGAAGTATTACTCTGGATTTCCACGGAGGGGCTTCTGAGAAAATTTCCCACACTGGCAAGAATATGATGTAATAAAGGGTAAGGAAAATGAGTATAAAATATAATTTATTTTTTTTTACGTGTAAAATTAGTACAGACATGTATATTTTATGTGCCGTTTTGGTCCCATAGCTGACAGACATGACACCAGCAGTCCCCCTGCCAGGAAGGACTGAAGCACACGGGCCAAAACAGGAAGCCCCAACAAAACCCTCAACACACTCAAACACACACATGCACGCACACGTTCATACTGTAACCCTCCCATTGAATGACTGACGGGCTGGCTGGCCAGTGGTGGCTCCGTGGAGGATTTCTGTCTGTATGTGTGTTTGGGGGGGTTGGATTGAAGGTTCCAGCTGGCCTGTCATGGGACTCCCAATCGCGTGTGAATAGCACTCAGAGGGAACTATGGCTAACTGGTCCAACACAGAAACACTCAACAGGCTGTAAAGGTCAGCTGGGGTGAGTTCAGCAGGGCAAACACGGGGAAATTGTTTTTATGTTTAATGCAACACACCACAGGAGCCTATGGATTCTATGGAACATTCTAGTTCATTTAAAAATTTTATGTTTTAAGATGGATTGAGAAAAAATATAATCCATTTTACAAGGACTGGGAGAAAAAGCAGATTAGACTGAAAGGCAAATTAAGAAATATCTTCCATACTGTTTGGTTTTACTGTCATTACTTTCCACTTGCTTCCCAATAATAATGTTTTGGAAAAATACTCTCTAAAGTTCATCTCTGAAACACAAGGTACCCTTGAGTCTCTGTAAACAAACTTAAGGACATATGTCATATTTATATAAAATCACAGCACAGCACTGCTGCATTACTTATGTATGAGAGAGCCACTCAGGTGGCTGGAAAACTATGCTTTTATTCCAGGGCTGCCCCTTGAAAGCTGATGAGTGGAATCAAGCGACGGTGACCCTGCATTCGACTTTTTTACTTTCTTTTGTCAGTCAGTGTGCATTATATTACAGCATTTCCCATATGTTGATTTATTTGTGTTGGTTCTTTTACTATTTAAAATGGGTAAAATCTTATTTCATTGTAAAGCTGCTCTGTCTTTCTCTGTGTATTCATATCACAAATGAGACAAGCTATGATACAAGTTAAAAGAGATATGCCATGCCATAATAAGCTAGCTAGCTAGCTCACCCCGCAGTCTCTCCGCCCCTCTGCCACACTCACCACACAGAGTATTAAAGGTGCAGCCTTTAAAGGTGATGCAACCTCTGAAGCCAAGTACACAGTCCTCAGAAGAGACACCGTTCAGCCAAATCCAATTATTCTTTTTTAAAAGACTAATAAGATAATAAGATATTATATTGAAAGGACAGCTGTTGGTGTGAAAGGGGGACGCCATACAGCAAAGGGCTGTAAGTTGGAATTGAACCTGCGGCTGCTGCAACACAACAGGGCCTTTGTGCATAGGGCACCTGGTCTACCGGGTGAGCAAATGGGTACCCCACCAAATCCAATTTGAATCAATACATTCTGATCAGGGAACAGCCCTATTTTATTGTCATGAGATGACAATATAAAACTGTTCAGAAACTGTATGACTGTCTGAACATTGCCGCAGGTGAAAAGCTTAAGTATACATTAACTCTGCATAAGGCACAACAACAATCAAAGATCATAAATCCCACTGTTAATAAAACACAGCTGAAAACAATCGCCATACTTTGATTGCAATTGGACAGCACAACCTGTCAAGGCAAAGTCTCAAATGGCAACAGCCAACCAGAACACAGTCTCTCTCCTCTGTCTTGCCTGTGATGAGACCAGAGGACCGCCCTGAGAACACACACACACACACACGCACACACACACACACACACACACACACACACACACACACAAACCATCTCCACCGCACAACATATAGTTAACAT
>JAPZEB010000021.1:14129196-14142662 GCA_029783705.1 Chaetodon striatus | reverse complement strand
GGACATTTTAATCCTGGTCAGATATCAGGGGCTTCCTGCTATAGTCAATGTTTTGGCCTCTGGGTTAAAACAAGAAGTAGAGCAGCACCACTATTAAAGTAAAATGACTAACGGTACCTGTCAGAACAGGTTACACACTCAAATCAAATCTAGCATCCAATCTAGTGTGAATTTTGCTCAAATTTGCAGCAAATCCACAGAGGAAAGCAGGTATTTTTGTGTTTTTCCAGCCACTACTGGTATGCAAATATTAGACAATGGGTGCATCAAGATACGCAGCTGGTGGCACTAATTCTCCAGTTGGGTGCCATTGAATTATTGCAAAAGAAAAGGGTGTAACAAATGTTATAAAAGAGCATTAGGCAAACCTCAAACTATGGTAAACCATGTGAAAAGCATGTGCACATATGGCATTTAAGTTTATTTCACGTGTTAATTTAAAGAACATTAGTCTCCTCATCGGCCCACACAGACGTGATGTTTTTGTGAGCTGCCATTTTTCGCCTCTTCAGTGGGGCAGAACCTAAGGTGTTGGTTTTTCTTAATATACCAACTTGTCTACTTCAGCCGAACATACTCTTGTTTCCTAATTTAAAGCCACCATCTTCTCTATAGGACGCCCTGTCCCCACCCTTTGGCAGCCACAGTTAAGGAGGCTGAAATTTGTAATGGAGGTCAAGTGTGTGCGTGTGTATGTGTATGTGAAGGTGTGTTTGTCTTCATGCCAATTGTGTAAAAGGTAGTGGTGGTGGCGGGGGTTGGAAATGGCCCGTAACAAAAAGGCATATAACTTCCAAATGGATTTACAGACATACACAGGTTTTTGTGGAAAGATTAGTCATGAGTTAAAGGACAGCTGAATACCTGTTTTTAGATGAAATGAGGTTTAACTGAAGTAGGAGGTAACTCACCCGATATGACGTTATAGCTGTGGAAACAAACCTGAAACATAAGGCAGTTATAAGTTGAGCTCATTGCTGAAGGTACAAAGCAACAGAACACAATATATTTTCGGGCCAAACATTACACCAAACAGGCTATGACCAAATGTTGATCAATTTTTAAACGTTTGTGTTAAATTAAATCAATTGTCAATTTCAACAGATAGCATAAAAGAGGCATCTATTGGAAGAAATGGTATATAATACTCATAACTAATTTTTTTCCTGATAGACAAATTGTCACCTTGTTACACTATGTTTTAACTCAACTCGATGGAGTGAGCAGATTTAAAGTCTGATGCCAGGCAAGATAAATATGTTTTGACTGGTTTCTAATCAAGCAAAAATAAGAATCGTTGTGCACTCGTTACCTTTGAATGAGCCGTTTCTATCTACATCAGGCAGTGAGTCCTCTCCAGTGGAGTCGCTATGCTGTTTCTACAGTAGCCCATAACGGACAAACCAAACTCTGACTCTAGACAGGGACATTCTTGTTTCCACATCGGCCACTGTAGTTCTCTGACAGGCTTAGTGACTGGGAGAAGTTTCAGTTCTGCAACTTCACCACTAGATGTCACTATATCCTCCACACTGGACCTTTAATTGCTGGCAAAATACTTAAAGCAGCACTACTAGGAACTGCCCTGATGGGTGATTTTAATTGACTTTCTAGCCAGTCAGAAGCCAGCATTTTCTAAAACTGGCTACAAATGACTAAAGTATTACGCTTAAACAGAAAAATCTAGGCATTTAATCTGGAAACAAAATACTGAAAGAGTGCGATAACAAACAGAACACAGGGCATGTTCAAACATCCACAATATAATACAAAGACAAAAACACCCATGAAGACATGTGCTATGTAAATTCACAGTATCACAAGATTATTGTGGCTTTTCTTCACAACTTTACAACCTATGTGTATAAGGCACGTTTAGAAAACAACCAGTCTCTGTGGATTTTGTGCCTACATGTTTAAGAGAAATGAGTCAAGAGAATGGAAGCTATTGGGATAAAGGCGTTTTGCACAACTCTGAAAAACCTAATTAAAAGTCATGAGTTCGCCTAAATGATCCCACAGGTATGAAAACATAAATACAAAGATTAAGTACTTACCAGCAAGCCTAATATATTGGGGAACAATAACCAGTGCATCCTGAAACAAACAAAAAAGGAAACAAAAAACTGCTGCTTAAGAATGAGACCTATATACATTAGACTATAATTTATTATATAGGTTAAGCATAAAGGTGAAACGAATCGGGTTTTTTTTTACCTGAACTAGTCGTCTTGATAAAAACTTTCTTGCGCGTCTTCTCATTCCAACCGCGTCGTGTCAGTGAACGCAGCATTCAACCACTAAAACGACGCTTTGGGTGTTTATTCCCGCGAAATGTGAAGTTTATCCGCGCGTGTTTTCTTTGTCAGCTGTGAAGTATCAGTCCGTCTCTAAAGTACAGAGGGAACCCTGGCGTTAGCTGACTCCAGAGAGCATGAAGGGAGGATGCAGACGAAGCAGCAGTGAGGAGGAGGAGTGGGTGTAACCTGTAGCGAGCAGAGGGCTACTAAAAGTAGGGTTCAAGGACCTACGGGAGCCGCCGAGTGTGTTCCTGGCGGTCTAGTTAAGTCAGAGGCTTGCACTATGATGTAATAGACATGGTAATGTGAATCTATTAATCAAGTTATTGGTTGCAGCCTCAAGTGTGTCAGCTAGGAGATGACATAATAAAGTTTGGGATCCTTTAGTCTGATGCATTAGTTTCAAAAATAGGAGACAGGGGCCACCAGGCAGTCCCCTAACATTAATAATAATACTATATTTATACCACAATGTTTCCTCCTATCAATAAATACAGTGAGATGTAAATCTGTGGAGTTGAGTCACATAATTTCAGAATTTAATTCACTACATTAAATTCACTAATGAAGACTGCAGTGTATCGTAGGCTTTGCTAAGAAGGTGACTGACTGCAATCTGCCATCGCTCCAGGACCCTGGCCAACCTCTCCGACCCTGGACCCAAACTCTTTGTTACACTCCCCTCTGGCAGGAGGCTACAGTCCATGACCAAAACCTCATGTCACAAAAAAAGCTTCTTCCAGACTGCAATGGGCCTTGTCCACAAGGCCTGGGACCCCACGGACACTGTCTGTATCAGGAGTGTCCAGACTTTTTTAAATGGGGGCCAGATTAGGGAATATGAGAATACCTCGCGGCCAGCTGCTTCTCGCATCATATGTTTGTTTTTTTTTTAATTCACACAAATTATACAGAAGCAACTGGTACGTGAAATAGTATTCAACTTTCCTTTAAGTGGTGGCCATCTTTGTCGACTTCTTCTCTGTGGACATGTCTGCTACCTAGCAGAAAATGTCTGTTGTCAGTTCGTTTGCTTGTTTACCGTTTGTTTAACGCCTTTTATGAACATACGTGATTTACGTACTTCCTGCTTGTTGCCTGTCTACAAACTGTATGATAGTCCTGCCATTGTGAGGTGAACAGAGAAAATGCCAAGTTATCCTGCTTGACTATTCAATGATGTGTGGCAGCCAAATAGAGTATAATAATTTTGGAAGACATGCCAAGGGCCATTTTTAATCGGCCCAAGGGCCACAATATGTCCCCTGGGCCGGACCTTGGATATGCATGGTCTACATGCATTACATTAATGCACATCTTGGACTACTATCTGCACATTGCACATAATTGCTCTACTGTAAACTTTTGCACATTCCTTAATGTAATGTCTAGGCTATATAACTTTTAAACTATCGTGTTCTTGTTGTAACTATTTTAATACTTTCCCTTATTTTTATTTCCTCCAAACATGTTCATTGTATGCTTTATCTTTGCACCAAAAACCAAAGCAAATTCCTTGTAAATGAAAACCTACTTGGCAGTTTTTGACAGTGTGTCAATGAAGGAATATGTATATGAATGTTTTGATAACTTACACTGTTGACTGTATGGTAATCTTCTCCTTTATACTGTAGGTACAGTCTGCATCATTAGTTCACCGTTTACAGAATAGTGACAAGCAGTATCAAAGGTTTGTGTCCTTGTCAAACCAAGCCACCTTCATTTATTGCAGAAGTACAAGTTGCTGTATTATTTTGACATATCAAATTTAAAGAGTGATACAAAAGACTTAAAGGAAACAAAACACAGCTGTGTTAACGTACATGAAGAAACACTGAGTATACAAGTCCCTCCTGAGTGCAAATAGCTGCAGAGTGTCATACAACATATAAGAGCTAATCGTAATGCAAACGTGAGAACAAAACATGCCTTCGTACAAGAGATTATATACAGCAGAGTGGGCAGAAAGTGTGTAGTTTTTTTTCTTTTTTACAAAACACAGTACCTGAGTTGTTGTAAATTGAAACTTTGCATATTTAAATTAATGAAAAAAATGCAACAAAGAATAATTTAGTGAGAGAGAGGGCCTGAATGACTTTGTTCAGCCCTACACATGCTGCTGACTTCAGTTTTTTCCCTAATACTTAAAAGTTATTAGTGGCAAAGACACGATGATAGGAATTACTGCTGTAGTTTGACGCATCCACATATTAATTATCATTAATTTTGTTTGTGTAAAAAGGCAGGTATTGCTCATTTTTAAAAAGCAGAATGAGACGCATGTGAATACAACTTTTTTTTACCAACTTGGATGGCAACACACAAGAAGTCTCTGCACTGTTTTCTGCCTGTGATGCCAGGTTGGTGATACTGGAGTATGAAAAAAAAAATATCCCCACAACCCACTTGTTGTTATCAGAAAAAGTTTTGTCTACATCAGCAGTTAATTTTTACAGTAAATCATACATGATGTGAGCACATCATAGGGTAACACATAATATAAAAGCACATCACACCCAGTGTGGGCTGCCTGAGGACGACACACCTGGAGGGAGAGAGCACACTACCAGCTTACTCATGACTCGATTTCTAACAGCACTGTGAGTCTCTTTACTCGAGGTTTCATCTTCTGTGCTCTTATCTGAAGCGGCAGAGCTTCTGCTCTCTCCTGCCTCCTGCGACTTCCAGGAGGACAGGGACTGCAGGGCAGAGTGGAGCTCGTCTCGTGCGGTCAAGACGCTCTGAAGGACGGGAAGCTGCAGGGACAGCGTCAGTGCTCCCTCCTTGGACAGACCGGTGATCAGCTCATCAACAGCCTTGGCAGAGGTGGAGATCAGCTCTCTGCTGCTGCTGAGGTTGGAGTCTTTGTCTTTTGCTGGAAGGAGAATGACAGTCAGATAGAGGAAGTGACAACGACTACCACAATGATCTGGTTCATTTTATCTGAGAGTTGTTGATGCTTCATTTCTCCATGTCAGTCACTTTTTTCATTTCATTGCTTTAATATTTGTGTTGTTTTTTGGATAAATATTGTAGATTTAAAGTGTAAGAGTTTTCATGGTTGGTTGGGTGACAAAGAAAAAAAACCTGCTGTTTAAGACAATCAGAATCGCGTGCCATAATGTAAATCTGAATATGCTTTGATTGGCTGAAACACAACCCAAATCTGTCATTGCATAACAGTCCATTGTGTTGAGCTGGTGCAGAACTAATAGTGAAGTTTTATTTTTCAACTTGTCCTGAAATCATCTCTTTGTTGGGCATTTAGGAAACCTTATGAAGTAAAATACTGATGGACAAAAAGTAAGAACAACTGGCTTTGGCCGGTTTCCTCTAGTGCTTTTGACCGAGGGATTTATACTGTTGCTGTACAATTTAAGTCACACTGGATAAGAGTTTCAGCCAAACATCCAGACTGTGTATATGTCACAAGCTTCACCTCGCAGGGCGGTAGACACAGAGGAATGCAGCTGTCTGATGGCCTGGTTCAGCTGGAACAGCTTGGTCGCTGCAGTCCTCAGTCTCTGCAAATGGGAAGCTGAGGCCTCCTCCTCCCCCTCCTCCACCTCCTTAGGGTCAGTTTCTCTCTCCTGTTTGGAAAAATAGCACACCCAAATGATGAATACAAGACAGAGCAAATAAACAAGACTAAATTTAACACAACTGACAATTACATAATAAACACACACACACACACACACACACACACACACACACACACAAGAGCAAGAGCACACCATTGAACAGTATATAGTTCATTAAAAATTGTTAACAACCAAGCTCAACTTAAATTTACTTTTGCCAGTATTCCTCAGCTACATGCTCCCAGCTGGTCTTCATATTTTAACTAGGGATCTTTAAGTTGTCACATCCAGTTCTGTATGTTGCCTAATGCCACATCAAGAATCACACAGATGCATTACAAACTCTCACACTCAGACACAGATGCAGATGATGTCACTGAATGAATGGGGCTTTATGGGGATGTGCTCTTTGCTATGACATATATCTAAAGGCGTCCTTCCAAGTAAAAAAAAAAACCAAAGTAAATTTATTCCAGCACACAGTTCGGTACAGAAGTTATAACAAATTCCTGTGTATAATTATCGATTGTGAGGTTCAAATATTTCGTCCCTACATTTTGTTTAAATAATCTAAAATATACATTCTCATAACTGTATTTTCTATTAGCTGTGATAACTATTCCATAAATCCCTGGAAAAGCGACTTTTACCCTTTTATACCAACATCTGAATCACTAATGGGGCTCTTCTGATGAGCTGAAAACTATACAGTAATTCACAGATGCATTTACATCAGTGATTGTGCACATGTGCAGTCCCTTGTTAAATGTCTTGCTCGTAGGAAAAAAAAAAAAAACACTGTGAAAGTAGTTGCCTCAGGCTATAACTCAAGTTTATTTGACTACAATGACATTGTGGGCGGCAAAATGCCCCTGCGCTTATATGTGTCAATGACTGGTTTTAACAAAAAAACTGCTACTTTGTGTGGCTAAGATAACGGCAAACAAGCCTGTTAGCTGTGACTGATGCCACTTCATTCAACACATTCATTACCTGAACGATCGTCAAGGGGCGACTGCGGAGAGATAAGCCTACAGAGCATTGAGCTTTACAGGAGCAATAAAGGCTGAGTGGCATCTTTAACAGGGCTGCTGTGTGTGGGGGTATTAATCTGTAACATTTAAGCCTGTGTCGGGATGGAAGACTGTTTTAAACCTTTACATATCCAGGGAAGCTTTACTGAGCATGTATTCTGTCTTTCAGCTGTAGTTTACCCAAACAAATACCAGCAGTTTTTGGAATGAAGCTGCACGTAGCTGATAGCCAATTCCATTAATCAACTTCTTCATAGACCTTTTTCACGGCAGACATTTTGACCTGTCATAGCAGGAGCAGCACAGGTCTTACTAATGACACCAACTATGGCTCTGTTCCATTCAAGTCCCAGTGAGTGTGACAGTGAGCATGCATGCACCATACCAGGACCCTGAAGTCAGAGCAGCTATATGGAATTGTTATTTTAAATGTTTACATGCGTGCTTTTCCTACTGTGACATGTCAAAATGTCTTCCATGACAAAGGTCTATTTTTAATGCCAGCATTCAGATTTTTTTTTCATCTAGAATTTCAGTCTTGGCAAACTAAAATATAAAACATAATGAAATAGAGGAAGGAAATAAATTATTTAACATGAGTTGTAGTTAAGACAATACTGTCATACAAATATGCTAAATTGATTTAGCAGTTCATGACTGTTAAGAGTCAGGTGCTGGCACCAGGAAAAAAAAGGAGGGAAATTTTGGGAGGGAAGCACTGTCGAGTTGCTGATGACATTTCTAGAGGGCCAACACAGTGACACCCATGTAATTGCAAATGAAAATATTTAGTTTCCTATAATTTAGAGCTTGTTTTTTTCAATGTTACAATAATTCCTAGTAGCTGGTTGTGCTGCTGAAACTTACCGTAATATGGCAGTGCATGTAGTTCTGCAGGGCGCAGGCTAAGTCAAGCGTCTTGGATTTCAGGCTTTGCAGGAGCTGTAAGCACAGATGGATTATCAATGATAGCACCAAATTTTAATATTTTTTTTTACCAACACCTTTACAGAAAGTAAATTATCAACACAAAATATAATTTTATAGCCATGACAAATACTAATGATGCTTTTTTTTTGTTTGTTTTTTTTGTTTTAAACACAGTCTAGGTTATGATCCCTTACTGGGTTCCTAGGGTAGGCCAGCTGAGCATCTCTCAGCATTTCTCTGGTGATGGTGAGGCTGTCCTCAAGGAGAGCGCTGACGCCCTTATTGGTCCCCTTCAGCAGACACATGACAACGGATTGCTGAAAAGATGTAATCATATAATAATAAATCACAATTTAAATATTATATTTTTCATAACCAAAAGCTACAAAACACAATACACACAACAGGCAGGACATCCCTGATGGTTTAAAACAGAGTATTAGAAGTATATCCAGACCAATACTGGGTGTTTGAGGCCGATAATGACACTGATATTTGAGAGTTTAGAAATAATCTGATAACGATATATCAGCTAATTGCATTTTCCTTAAACATAACATAACAAACAATCTTGATACAGATTCCTTAGATTAGTTTTTATAAAAGAATGGTAACCAAGGTACATATTAAATAAATAAATAAATAAATATGTTATTTCTCTGTGAACTATGGTATGGTGACACTGTAAATTATTTTGGCATTTATGTGTTACTTGTTGGCCGACGCCAACGACTCTATATACAGAGTTCCCACACTTTTTCATCGATAAAATTAAAGGACCTATTATTATTAATTTTTCTGCCCTACTTGCCAGACATTTTTCAAACATATCGGATTCAAACTGTATTCAAACATAATATCAGCTCGCGGGCATGTATGTGGGAGAGTCGGAACATGGGGAGAATATGGGAAAAAAAACGTATGTGATGATAAACAAAACATTACACATGAGCACATATTGGAGCTTTGTTACATTACAGCGCATACATTTGCCGTTATGTTACATTATGCAGAGGGTTATCCACAGAAGATTACTGTAACTATTTAATTACACAACTAAATTCCATAGATTTTTCAAAGCTTTCAATGATTTTTACTAATTCCATGTTTGGCCAATGTCCCATCTGCTAGCATGAATGGGGCAGGGTTTATGACCTGTACTGCAGCCAGCCACCAAGATGTTTTGGCTTCGCTCTTGGGGAGCTATCATGTCATCCATCTTAATATGCGATCTTAAGTTGACAAATACAGTTGACAATTTTTTCCCCCCACTTTTTGACATCTTTGGGTCACACGGATCATTGCTGTCTGATGTTTTTATACTGTCACTACATTTCCCAAAGATCCTCTGTCAGGCAAATTATCTGCAGCATTTGGAGTCTCTTTGTTATCTTTGTATATAAATGTGTGTAGATGCGCTAATCACTGTTAAATAAAACACTGTCTACCTTTGACAGATGGTGACATGTCTAAATATTTCCTTACCATGCTTTTACACAACATGAGAAAGCATGCTGTATCCTTATTCAGCTCAATACCCCCCCCAGCTTTTTTGCTCTGAGATCCACACAGATAATATTCCATAAACCTCAACACCAGGAAGACAAAAGAGGTCATTATTGACTTCCGGAAGTCGAGGACCACACTGCACTCAGGCCTGAACATCAATGGGGAGGAAGTGGAAAGGGTCACTGGCTGTAAGTTTCTTGGCCTGCACATCTCGGAGGACCTGGACCACATCATCAAAAAGGTCTAGCAGTGTCTCTTCTTTCTGAGAACACTGAGGAGGAACAAACTCCCTCCACCGCTGCTGAAAAACTTCTACCACTGCACAATAGAGAGTGTCCTCACCTATGGATGGACGGTGCGGTGCGCCAGCTGCACTGCATCTGAAAAGAAACAACTGCAGCGGGTCATCAAGATGGCTCAGTGGATCATCTCCAATGGGCCACGAAGATCCGGGACGACCCCGCCCACCCAGGACACTCTCTATTCACCAGCCTTCCCTCTGGCAGACTCAGAGTCATGAGAACCTGCACCAACAGACTGAGACACAGCTTCTACACCATGGCTCTGAAGAGACTGCTGCAAGAACCACAACCCCTATATACAGGATTTCCTACATAACTGCTGTCAAAAGACCCATTCTACACTGTAGTGAGCTCATTTTAACTGGAGTAGTATTTCCCATGTTTCAGCTACTGAGATCAGGTGGGCTTGGAATTGCCCACACAGTCTGTGCATCCAAATCTACCACTCTGCACTTGTTTTAGTGTCTGTCTACATCTTCTCAACCACCTGTGGCTCCCTGTTTTTTTCCCTCTTACACTCCATTCATGATTAAATTGCAAAAGTAATGCTGCCTTTTTTCTTATTGGAATTGCCACTGTACAAAACTGACAAGAGGTTCAGTGTAAGCAGCATGTTATAGCCGTTAGACCTTTTGGCAGTGCAGACATGTTAAAAGGATAGCTCCGATATTTGAAGCAGGGTTGCATGAGGTACTTATCCTTAGTCAGTGTGTTACATTCAGTAGATGTCATTCAGCATGCCCCCAGTTTGGAGAAGTAGCAGGAGGGCCAAAGCAGAAGCTAAGCAATGTACTGCTATGGATGCAGTTCAGCAACATAACATATTTTAGCCACCTAAAAAAAAAAAATCTAAAACAGATTAAGTGTACACTATATTGAGAGTATATTCTTTGCTTTACCTTTCTATCACCCAGCCCGTTCCAACAGGGCAGCCATTAATGGCTTCAGTTTCCCATCTGTGCTCTCTTTAAAGATATCAGACTTCATTGAGAAAAACAGTAATTTTGCCTTGTTGAATACAGGAGCTGCTGGTCTAACGCTGCCTCCATCAGTTAGTTAGTGTTATTGAATAACTTAGGTGAATCTGAACTAAAAGGTAAATGGACCTGCATTTGTATTGTCTATTGTCTAGTCATCTGACTAGACTCTGACACTCAAAGCGCTTTTTACATTACACATCACATTCACCCATTCACACATTGGTGAATGAGGCTACCATACAAGGTGTCACCTGCTACTCAGTTTTTCAACACATTCACACACCGATGGAAGCATCATCGAGAGCAGTCTTGCTCAAGAATACTTCGACATGCAGACTGGAGCCAGGGAGCTGGGGATCAAGCTGCTGATCTTCCGATTCGTGGACAACCCGCTCTACCTCTGAGCCACAGCCGCCCGCACTACAAGATACTTTTAACACCAAAGTCACAAAATAACACAAACAAAATGATGGTTCAAGGAAGCAGTAGACCAGCAGCTCCTTTGTTCAGCGATGTTGAATTAGTTTTTCTTAATGGAGTCTGGCTTTGAAGAGAGAAATGTATTTTCCCATCAGTTTTCACTGCCTGACATTAAGGTAAAGCAGTGAAAATACTCTCAATGTAGCGTACACTTAAACTGGCATTGATTCTTTTAAATGGGACTTTTTTTTAGGTGGCTAAAATATGTTTCATTGCTGACCCCTCCATAGCAGTACATTGCTCAGCTTCCATAACAGTACTCCAGCCTACTTCTCCAAACTGGGAACGTAATAACTTACATCTACTGTAGGTAATACACTGACTATAGATAAATGCCTCATACAACCCCATTTCAAAATCCAAACTTTCTCTTTTTATCACGTAGTGTTAGTTAAAACAAAGCACAAGAATTATAGTAACCGTGACTGTCAAGCATTGGTCTAGCCAACTGATGTTGATTCTGAAACCAGCCCATCTGTCTACATCCTTTAGAAGATTTGCCCACTGAATTAGGACACATCTTACACTAATCAGTAAAAATGGACTGTGTTTGCATCATTAATATGTTGATGGTAGTATGTTTTCTGCAGAGCAGGCTGAAAGTCACTGACATATTGTCCAATAGAGACAGACACACTGACAGGATCATCCAATAACATTGCTCGGTAACACCTTTCCTGGCAGAGGACTCTGCTAACAAGCTGCTCCCTCCCGTCCTGTGTGGCGTCAGTCTCTCATTACGCTACACAGAACTGAGCTGGATGCGACCCACAAGCTCCATGAGCGTCTGGAATTGAACTCAAAGATGAACTGATGATATCTCAAGAGTGCCTCAAGGTTTTTTTTTTCTTTTCCCTAAATTTGGCACTAACATTAACTTGGACTCAAGGATAAACTAATTACATTTCAGTGGTCAAAGGTCAAGGTCACTGTGACCCTGTATTTGTCTAATTGTCATGAATGCAATATCTCAAGAACAACTTGAGGTAATTTCTTCAAATTTTTGCAAAACACATCCTCTTTGAGTTACAAATTAACTGATTATGATTTGGTGGGCAAAGGTCAAAGTCACTGTGACCTTGCATCCATCCCTTTCTAATGAATGTGATATTTCAAGAATGCCTTGAGGAAATTTCCACAAATCTGGCACAAATGTCCACTTGGACTCACAAATGAACTGATCAGAATTTTGTGGTCAAAGGCCAAGGTCACTGTAACCTCACAAAACATGTTTTTGGCCATAACTCAGTTATAACTCAGTAAACTAATTATTACAAAATTTCACACAAATGTCTATTAGGATAAAATGATAAAATGATGACATTTCATATCCAGAGGGTCGAAGGTCAGCTTTACTGTGACATCATAATGTTCTGCAAACATGCTTGCTTTACTGGTCATCATTCAACATCATATCTCAGGAAGAGAAGGGGAGACAGTTGGTCAGAGACTGAATTGGTGACACTAATCTTGGGTTTTAACCTTGAATCTATGCTGATTGTATACATCTTCTGTACTGTCGGGGAGAAGATGTGTGTGAAGCATCCATGTTTTCACAGACATGGATGTAAACTGTAACTGCAGTTTGATGGGTTCACAGAGGCACACAACAGCAAGGTGGTAATTATATTTAAAGTCTCTGAACTTCCATCAATGATAAGAAAAAATTTTAACCACATAGATAAAATGTATGGACAAAATTATGTGAACATCCAGTGTTTCTCTCTGTACTGTTGGTGTGGTTATGTATGTGCTCCTTTGCTCCAGTGGAGGGAAATTCTACCTTCCCTGTATCAACATGACAGTGACCCTGTGCACAAAGTCAGCTCCACAAGGAAATGGTTTTCACAGTTTGGTGTAGATGAACTTGCACATGAACCTACACAAAGCTCTGACCTCAACCCCATCCAACACCTCTGGGATAAACTGGAACTCTGACTGTGAGTCAGACCTTATCACCCACCATCAGTGCTGGACCTCAGTGATGCTCTTGTGGCTGAATGGGAACAAATCCCTGCAGCCAGGTTCAACACCTGGTGGGAACACTGGGGTGAACTGAACTAAATGACAAGCTACATAACAAAATACATTAATAGGTGTACAGCTAAAATCTGTTGGTACACAAATATGTTTACAGGCCAATATTACTGTCATAGTTTACCTCTATATGTTTTGGCCAGGAGGTAACAAGACATTGCAGCACAGACATGCCAACACACTACAGAGGATAGATGAATCAATAAAGATTAGTGCTGTCAAGCGATTAAAATATTTAATTGCGATTAATCGCATTAATGTCATAGTTAACTCTGAATTAATCATTAATCGCACATTTTTATCTATTCTA
>JAPZEB010000021.1:14069497-14107079 GCA_029783705.1 Chaetodon striatus | reverse complement strand
GTATACTATGTCGTCCAAAACCATGAAAAAATGTCATAGTATAGTATGTCGTCCAAAATCATGAAAAAAAGTCATAGAATTGTATGTTGTCCAAAATCATGGAAAAAAGTCATAGAATAGTATGTCGTCAAAAATCATGAAAAAAAGTCATAGTATGGTATGTCGTCCAAAACTATGGAAAAACGTCATAGTATAGTATGTCGTCCAAAACCATGGAAAAAAAGTCATAGAATGGTATGTCATCAACAACCATGAAAAAGCTTTATCATGTAGGGTGACGCCAAACTTCAGGAGACAGCAGGGTGTTGGTGGCTTAGAGGATAGAGCAGATGCCCCATGTACAACAGCCCTGCTCCAGGGGTCTAGGTTCAATACCAGCTTATGGCAATCCTTTTTTTTTACCCCTTTCACACTTAGCTGTCCAATCACTTAAAGGCAAAACACCCCAAACGCCTTTTAAAAAAAAAAATTTTTTTTGAAAAAGTTTCGTAGAATACTATGTCATCAAAAACCATGGAAAAAAAAGTCATACTATACTATTTCGTCCACAACCATGAAAAAAAGTCATAGTACAGTATGTCGTCCAAAATCATGAAAAAAAGTCATAGTAAAGTATGGCGTCAAAAACCATGAAAAAAAGTCATAGTATCGTATGTCGTCCAAAATCATGAAAAAAAGTCATAGTATAGTATGGCGTCAAAAACCATGAAAAAAATAGTCATAGTATCGTATGTCGTCCAAAATCATGAAAAAAAGTCATAGTACAGTATGTCGTCCAAAACCATAAAAAAAAGTCATAGTATACTATGTCATCCAAAATCACCAAAAAAAGTCATAGTATAGTATGTCGTCCAAAATCATGAAAAAAGTCATAGTATAGTATGTCGTCCAAAATCATGGAAAAAAGTCATAGTATCGTATGTCGTCCAAAACCATGAAAAAATGTCATAGTATACTATGTCGTCCAAAATCATGAAAAAAAGTCATAGTATCGTATGTCGTCCAAAATCATGAAAAAAAGTCATAGTATCGTATGTCGTCCAAAATCATGAAAAAAAGTCATAGTATACTATGTCGTCCAAAACCATGAAAAAATGTCATAGTATAGTATGTCGTCCAAAATCATGAAAAAAAGTCATAGTATACTATGTCGTCCAAAACCATGAAAAAAAGTCATAGTATAGTATGTCGTCCAAAACCATGAAAAAAAGTCACAGTATAGTAGGTCGTCCAAAATCATGAAAAAAAAGTCATAGTATAGTATGTCGTCCAAAACCATGAAAAAAAAAGTCATAGAATTGTATGTCATCAACAACCATGAAAAAGCTTTATCATGTAGGGTGACGCCAAAAATTCAGGAAGCAGCAGGGTGTTGGTGGCTTAGAGGATAGAGCAGATGCCCCATGTACAACAACCCTGCCCCAGTGGTCCAGGTTCAATACCAGTTCATGGCAATCCTTCTTTTTTACCCCTTTCACACTGAGTTGTCCAATCAATTAAAGGCAAAACACCCCAAACAATAATCTTTAAAAAAAAAAAAAATTTTGAAAAAGTGTCGTAGAATAGTATGTCATCAAAAACCATGAAAAAAAAGTCATAGTATACTATTTCGTCCAAAACTATGGAAAAAAGTCATAGTATAGTATGTCGTCAAAAATCATGAAGAAAAGGCATAGTATAGTATGTCGTCAAAAATCATGAAAAAAAGTCATAGTATAGTATGTCGTCCAAAATCATGAAAAAAATAGTCATAGTATCGTATGTCGTCCAAAATCATGAAAAAAAGTCATAGAATAGTATGTTGTCCAAAATCATGGAAAAAAGTCATAGTATACTATGTCGTCCAAAATCATGGAAAAAAGTCATAGTATACTATGTCGTCTAAAATCATGAAAAAAAGTCATGTTTTATATTGTATGGGGTGTGGCTTGAGAATTTAGCCCGGCTACTACAAGGTTGGTTAAACCACTGAACGGTCATCGAGTGGTTTAATTACCAACCTGACGTCAGGTCGGTCTGTCAAATTGTGAATATAAGGCTTTACGTTATTGAAAATCATCGGGGGTTTTTGTTTTGTTTTGTTTTGTTTTCCGGCTGATTGTATGCAGAGTGCCCTGTTTTCACGCTACATTCAAATGCACATCGAAAATTCAAGCATTAATCCCAAAATATTCAGTCGTGTGGAATAAGGACATAAAATGACGAGGTTTGAACTCACCTGTTGTCATGGGATAACTATACCAAAGAGATATAATACAGTTCTTAACATAATACCACTTTAAACATATGGCACTACGAAAAACAGTATAATTTAACAATACAATACAGTCCCCAAACAAAAGTGTTAACGTTCCCGATATCTGTGAATCCACCGTCCGCGCATGCGCATTGCGCAACAAAGGTGCTGGGCTTGGAGAGCCACAGTGCGGCAGGAAAACCGCACCACGGCACCAAAGGATAGAAGAGGGGAGGGAATGCCAAACACATACGTTATCCATACAAGAATACATGGACATGAGAGGGAGAAGCCGTCCGCTTCCAAAGAACCCAAAGAATGGAAATATATCTGTTTCCATTCCAGGTGAAGACCAGTTTTTCCTCTGAAATCCAAGGAAACCTTCCCGGCTCGGTCTGACGAAGCCCATTTCAACTGGTAGACAGCAGTATGGATGAAAGACGTCAAGACTAGCGACTCATTGTGTCAGCGAGACTGAAAAAGACAAAAAACCCGCAGTCTGTCTTGAATTTTATGACTGAAAGGACCCGTGAACAGTCTGCGGAGAGACACCGCATCTCATCAGTTTACAGCCGTTTATTGTTTTCTAAGAAATTCCAGTAGTGGGATGCTTTCGCGTTGTGTTGCTTCATAGGGTTCAATTCAATTCAGGGAGAAATATGGGTGAAGTTCAGGATATCAGGGATGTTAAGAAGACCTTCGTTGCTCCAGCAATAAAGTCTTTTGAGCACTATGACCTCTCCCGAGCCAAAATCTGTTGCAGCCTCACATGGCTGGTGGCCAAAGCGTACGGGACAGGTAGGTGCATTATTGTACCTCAGTGTAGTCTGCTGCACGCTGCATGAATGCTTTTGCTTTTCAAATGCATGTTGGACAGCATTTTAATGACTTGGTACAGAAGCTGATACAATGCGTGTAAAACTATGCCCTGAGTACATTTAAAAAAAAAAGGCTCTGACTCTAAAACAATCAACAAAACAAATCCCAAACCATATCTGCTTTAAATCGAAGAGTCATCACAGACTACAGATATCCAGTATGGACTCATTATTGATTACCCCAAGCTGAATTCTGTACTAGTATCCCCTGTAGAAATATTGCAGTGATTTTCCATCAGAGTAAAACCAAACACCTTTGTGTTGCCCATTGCGGACCATCTTAAATAAATTGCCCTTTGGAAAGACAACAAAAATCATCCCTAGAGGAATAATAAAACCAGCTCCCAGTGATCAATACATATGTTGTCCTACGGAATGGAAAGGGAGTATTCAGTCAGTCGTGGAAACATGCAGATAGGAAGGTGTCCTAAATGATGTCACCTTCAAGAAACAGCATCCAAATTTAGAAAGAGATGCATCACATGAGAGATTTTTTATACATTGTCAGCAGGATTTATAGCACACAAATGCTCCACTTGTTTATGATAATTCGGGGTAAATGAAAAGGCTTGTGGCTGTAGTCAGCAACCCTCACAAGACAGAAATCAATAGTACTTTCAGAAATATGACTCAATGCTTTTCCTCATGGACTGTCATAACTTGCCTCAGTTTAAATCACTCTTGATTAATATATATGTCAATATGGATGTAACTCAGAATATGATATGAGGGTAAAATTTGTATCAAATGAAAAAGAAGTCAGGTGTTGGTTTCTTTTCATTAGTATTAAACACTGACTAACATAGGGTTTTAAACTTGATCAAGACCTGCTCTTATCTTAGAGAGAGAGGTGGTGTTAAGGCAGGGAATGTATGCTTATATCCTGGTTCTGTATCTCTGGATGGCCACCCACAGTCACACACAGTGCAGTGAAAACAAACTACCATTTCAGTGTGGTTATCTGGCAAGTATAGAAAAAAAGGAGGGTTGTAACACAGTGGCCAAGAAGTCTTGACATCATCATCCTAGGATTCAAAATTGATTCAACACAGCCAACGTGGTGCTGTGATGTTTGTTTTTACCGTAGATGGCGTATCCTTTTCTTGCATCTAGTTGTTTGTGTTAGACTGTACTGCAAAGCAATACTGCCGGGAAAGTTGCTGCAAAATTTGTTCCACTCTAAATGATTAAAATCAATGCTTCTATAAAGTTTTATGGTGAATTGAAGTGGAATGTGCATTCACAGGCAGCTTTTTTTGTATTGAACAAGTAAAATGTATTTGATTGTACAACCAAAGTATTGCATCAGTTTGACCTCAGATGGATGGATGTTCTCTTTTATAAACTACCAAAAGTGTTTTGTGTGACACATAACGTTGACCACCCTCTGTTGCCCACCAGTAGAAATTACAACAACATGGATTTACAGTAACAGTAACTAATCTCTTTCCACCAACATCTCTGTCACAGCCCCTCTTATATCATTGTGACTCGAAGAGGGGGTGGTATGTTACTGACACACACACATTTAAGTCACATTTTCAGCATGTGCAGCAGGTATTTATTAGAAATGGCTCATGAAGTAATACATCACCATCTTACACACTCAAGAGTGGGAATGTGCTAAATTGTGATGTCTGTCACATGGTTTTGGCATTGCTTCTCACCGTTAAGCAGCTGAAAATGCACATACAATGAGTGAGGGCTGGCAGCATTCTTTTAGTCTCTTAAAATTCTAGTCAAGTGCACCACTGCACATGGCATTCATGCTATGCTAGGTGGCAGAGCCAGGGCTGATAAGGTGGCATCAGTGAACAAACATGCATGACAAGATCACTTTTCTTCTGAGTCATTAATGTGGAAAAACTGGTATGATTGGCATTGTGCTTTTACAATGTTTAGTCCTAGAGCTACAATTAAAGCTGTAATGCACAGCCCCTGGCCAAATGAAGAAAATAAATGCTCCCCACATTCCTGACAAGTGATTGAAAAATTCAAGTCACTGCTTTCACGTCTATTTTATCACTGACACTGCTTCTGTTATAAGTTGTTATTAATCTACCTTTTATTTAGTTAAGAGCATATTGTGAAAGATATCCTGCTACAAAACCACATTTCATATTAAGAGCAATGAAATATAGAATTCTTAAAATTGCACATCTGCTCTTATCACATCTGGAGTAACTCAAACAGAGGTGTATCACACTGAGAATACTGTCACTATGCACGTTCTCTGGTTGTGCTCTGTCCTAATTCTGCCTTTATTTCCCATGTGACACATATCACATGTGTGACCCACACTAATGTATGTGAACTTATTCCAGCATTCCCAATACAGTAACTAAATGTGTGCCATTTACCTGAATCAGAGTTGTAATTTCGACATGATAGCCAACTTGATTTAAGTTCAGAGAGATGTGTCAATTCATTTGAAACATACATAACAGAAAATATGCTACACTAAAAATGAAAAATGAGCAACAGTTTAGGCCTCAGTGCCGTGCTCTATTCACTTACACTGAAGTGGAAATGATTTTTGTCTAAAGCTGAGTCCTCAGGCAGATCACTTTGTTAAAGGCCTTGAAAATACAGTAGTGTGCAGTTAACCAAGTTACAGCTCTGCACAATTGAAAGTGGGAGCCTTTGAGAGTTTTTTTCCTCTGCCTAGACTTACATCAAAAACAGAATCACCTGTTTAAAAACCATGCAGGATGAGAATTTGAGATGTTTTGTCCCTGTGTCGAACAGCTTCGACATCTGTCATTTGAAGTTTGGTGGGGAAACAGAACTTCACTCAGAACCTGACTTCTTGTCAGATAATGCAAAACTGCAACCCAAAAACATCTATGTAGGCGGCGCCCCTAAATAACTTAACAAATGCAACAGCACTTAGTAACGTAGAGAATCTGTCTTCATAAATGCAAGGTGCAAGACTTAAAATAAACCCAAGACAATCTGTCTGTTAGAGTCTTCTGTGTCCTGTTATTTCCCATTCACTCTATTATTTATTTTGATCCCCATTATTGTAGTCATTAAAATACTATTTCCTTAATGTTCAGCTCTAAATAACCAACGCAGCTCCATCTCTATGAACAGTGCGGACAGAATGGTTTTCTTCTGCTTCAGCCACCGAGCACATTATTCCTTGCACTGTGTTGTAATAGCCCAGTGAACATGAGATTCCTTGCAGATCCTCTGTGTATTTTCAATCAGGACTGAATGAAATGGGCTGATTCCAAAAATACAGCTCTCCAGAGAGAGAGAGGGAGAGAGAGAGAGAGTGAGGGTGGGAGCGAGAGTGCAAGAAAGAAAGAAAGAGAGAGGGAGAGAGAGCGGGCTCGTCTCCAGATCTCTGCCTACGCTGCTCTGAATACTTCACATGCATCTGCCTCATTACACCAATGCAGGAGTGCATCAAGAATATGCAGTCCAGTAGATGCAAGATGTGGCCTATGCAGCACATCATCTGCTGTTAGAAATGCTATTTGATAGTATCAGACAGCAGCACAAATGGAAACCACTGTTTAATGTCCGATATAACTCGGGTTCACAAGCAGAGCTAAGAGGATATTCACTGTGACCAGAAGCTGTTCTGTTTGAATGCTGGGTAAAATGTTCAGATGCCCTTGTTCAAAGCATTAAACTCTAAACAGCAGCTGGAATATTGGGATTGTAAAGCAAGCTTTCTTGGACTTCATGTATAATTAGAACCTTAAATACTACAAATGTAATGAAATACTGAAAGATAAATCACTAATCTTTGATCACATATGACTAATGATTACATGTTGAGTTTCCTGTCTGCAATGATCACCATGGATTGATGTGAACACTGCTGTTGTAGTTATTCAACTTAAGTTGTAGAGTAATGTGATTTCTATGCTCAGTTAACTGAGCCACAGAAGACAAACACTGCTGACTTTGTAGTCTTCTTTAATAAGCAGGTACATTACAGTGACAACAAGGTCAGCAAATACCGGAAGACACAATCGGGGCTTCAGAAAAGCCAACATGTTGAAAAATAACATAAAATAAAATGCAGTTTGTAAAGTACCTGAGCAATGTACGAACATGCTGCCAGCTCTAGGCGTGCTGATCCGCAACTCAGCATGACCTCTGACCTCTCTATGGAGGGTTGAAGGGGGGGAGGGCTGGAGAAAACATAAATTTCTTTGTTTGGATCAATAGCATGGATATAGTACTTACAGGAAAAGGATATAACATAGGTAGCTGCTGCTGCTGCTGTCTGCATCGCTGTGTCACAGTCACACAGAATCCATCTGCGGATGACCTTGTTGATAGTGGTCAGTCCAAGCAGGTGATTCATTGATTGTTTTGTGTGTGTGTGCGCGCGTGTGTGTGTTGGAGGATGGGCAGCCATGTCGGGGAGTGTAAAGCTGTCACCACGTGGCACATATCTCTCCTCACACATCCAGGCAGTGATTGAAATTTACATCTATTCTTCTGCTGCTGACACAGTGATGAGCTCTGCATCTGGATCTGGAGTGTTTGCAGATGTGTTTTCATGTTTTAACACAGCAGCAGCTGCAGCATCCCATTGGAACCAAGTAATCTTTTTTTGTGGAAAAAGAAGGATATGCATTGGGCTGGCTCTCACAGGTATTTTCTGTACAATGCTTTTCAAGCATTGAATTATAAAAAAAAAATGCTTCCCAGCTCAGCAAACACTGGCAAGACAGGTACCAGGCAAAGGCAATAAAAAACCCCAATGTTTTTGAATTATTTGTGGACTATCCCCTTGCAGTGGACCTGCTTGAGGTGATACACGATATATATACACACACACAGACACACACATGCAGGCAGGCTCCCTCTTTGATGAGGCAGGCAGTGAGAGGGGTGTTCCCAGGGAGCTGGAAGCTGCAGAGATACAGACTAGATGAATCGATCGGGTTCCACTCCTCCTGCAGTTGCTATAGCAACGCTAAGGTCTATCCACACATATCTACGTCAATATATTGTCAAAGCATGGCAATGAAAAATGAAGCAGGCCTGCCAAAGATGGCAGAGAGCGCTGTGCGCTGAGTGAAAATCTTCCAAAAAAAGCCAAACTCTTGCACGTAATCTGCTCAGTTTTTTTTTCACTCTTTCTGTTCCACGGTTTGCTACAGAATTTAAATCATTGCTTGTGAAAAATGGGTGAGAGGCATGGCTTTTTTCTGCTTTTGTCTTGAACTTGCATCTAAACTTATCTTTTTTGTTACTTACTCACAGTATTCTTTACTATACACTTCTCAGTGAGCCCGCCAAGCTGTATATGTTGTTGATGATGATGGTGATTTTTATGATGTCGTAAATTAGAAACACGCTACCGTGGTGGTCTTGGTTGCCATCATGTTAATACCTAAAGTGCAAACTGTTCATATGCTTTAAATGGAATACATTAGTGCCATGTTCTTTTTATTGAGCCTCCAAGGAAGTGTGAGGAATCTCTAAATCTCACTTTCTCTCCTCCATCATACAGACAGCATCCCAGCAGACTTGAAGGACCCTTTCTACACCGACCAGTATGAGCAGGAGCACCTGAAGCCTCCCGTGGCCAGCCTCCTGCTGTCTGCCGACCTCTACTGCCGGGCCGGCAGCCTCATCCTAAAGAGCGATGCTCCCAAGCCCCTGCTGGGCCACGACGCCGTCATTCAGGCACTGGCTCAGCGCGGACTCTACGTCACTGACCAGGAGAGACTGGTCACTGAGAGGGACCTTCGAAAGAGGCCTCTGCAAATGGTGAGAGGGCTTTTTAAATCCTTATTTAAATTTCTGGGGTGCTGACGAGATTGAAATTGGGATATACAGCTTTGTACTTCGAAACATTCAACTTCCTGCCTTTCATATTATCTCATAATGGTCCTCATATCTAGGAACTCCTCCAACTTTCTATTTTAAGTATTCCCAGCAGTAGAAATCGACACCAGTCCCGTACCATACAGTGATAGTGACTTTCCTTTCACTCAGTCCCTGAGGCATATTTTGCACATCTTTCCTCATTCCTTCATTCCATCCAGCTTGCCTTTCAAATTTTAGTTAACCAGGAAGCAGAACATTCTGAAGAAGCAAGGTACAAGAACAGGAAGCTGTGCCCACATTCACATATTTTTGCTCACATGCACTCATGTATGAGTTGGCTGATCCTGCGACATCCTTACTGGGTGATATGCTCCAACTGCATGATGATCTGGTCAGCTATTGTTGCTGCCTTCAGTCAAGGTATTTTATTTTAATGGTAGCACAGGTATGTATAAATAGCTGAATAAGTAATAAACCTTAATAAACGGACCTTTAGGCTTACCGCTGATAGTGATCAATGCAGCTGTTCTGCTGGCATGATTTGTAAAATGCTTACTTTGTGGTCATTCAGTTATAAGTGGCCAACCACTGTGACTGCTGAAATGAGCTTCCCATCCATTTTGCGCTGTGCGCTTTGAAATAAATCACTTCACTATAGTGGAAAGCACGTTGTTTCTTCATGGCCAATACTTTGTTTAATAGCAACAATTTGTATAACACATATTTGATGTAAGATATAATACCAAACCCCTACAACACAGTAAACAAGAGCATCAAATCAGCACAGCAATAATGGATAACAAGTGTGAAAGGTACAAGACATAAGGAGTGTAATTTATTCAGTTTTCCAGGTACAGATTTTTCAAGCCTGTCTGTACTGGAATAGCACAAGCTGACTTAGACCTGGAGGCATGTACTGCCCTGTGTGTATGTGTCATCTCTCACCATCTTTATAGCTTGTCTGTCTGTGTTGGAGCTCTCTTCAGAGATAACATTGCAGGCATCCAATTGAATGGGAGTGAGGGATCCTCATTATTTGGGGGCGAAGTCTCAATAGGAAGCTTTATTGCTTCAGTGAATTGCAATTGAGACACGATTAGCACACAGTTTGCCTGCAGTCTGTTTGTAGAGTCTTGCTGGTTTTAATTTCCCTTGTATGCTAATTCAGAAGTT
This sequence comes from Chaetodon striatus, assembly GCA_029783705.1. Lineage (NCBI taxonomy): Eukaryota > Metazoa > Chordata > Actinopteri > Chaetodontiformes > Chaetodontidae > Chaetodon > Chaetodon striatus. The sequence goes on along the minus strand of JAPZEB010000021.1, from coordinate 14,096,987 downwards.
ATTTAAGTTTTGTTGGGGTTTACATTCCAGGCACTTTGTTTAGTGAAGACAACAAGTATTTATAGTGCAAGGTTATCTCACATGTTGTGTATTCACAGTTTATTTTCTAGTCCAGAGCTGAATAGGGTTTTACACTTGATTTTAAGCCGGCACAGTTCATGGCTGAGTGGTTTGCCAGAAAGCGACAGTGTGTGTGTGTGTGTGTGACTAAGCAGGTTGTTGTGAATGTGAAAATGAGCTGCTAGAAGAGTGTGAACCTACCTTCTGCCATTTCATTTATCTATCTTCAATTGTTCCATCTTCCACCTTTAAATTCTGCATTCCTCCTTTTTCTCCTCCCCCTTTGCCACCGCCCTAACTACACTCTTTTTGTCTCCCTTTTACTTGTCTCCCTTTCCGCCATCTTGCCCCTCAATCCATAACACTTCCTAAACACCTTCCTTCCTCCATCCCTGGGCCTTTTTTATTCAAATTTTCTTACTTTATTCCCACATTTTACCTTCAGCTTTACTCCCTGCTCATCTTTTAGTATTCCTGTAGTCCTTTTTACTTCTATTATAAGTCACTCCCATCTATCATCTAGATCTAGATCTAGATCTACTGAATCATGACCTGATAAATGCTAAAGATTTAAAGGCCCAGACACACCCAATCGATAACAGAACTAGTGGCGACAAAGGCCAACTGATGCGTCGCCTCACATGACCTATGTCTTGGCAGAAAGTTGTACTTGAACACATCGCAAAGACTACAGCCAACAGCCAACTCGCACATAGGTTCTGCACCTGCATGAGAAGAAATGAGTCTAAACACCGGCAGCAGTAGTCTGTATTTTACATTCAAAACAGGAAGCCAGAAGATGGACAAGACGGATTCAAGATGCTAGGTAGCCAACTAGCACATAAATGATCTTTATCTTGCACTCATGAACAATAACACAAAGAATCACAATTCATTTCACAAATTCTCAGGAGCTCAGCGGCTTAAAAAGACAATCTACGTTAGTCAATTGTTTACTTTCCTCATTTCCGTTTACATTCTCGTGCTGAGCTGCTCAGCCAGTCATCAGGATGTCACTCACCAAAGGGCTCTACTGGCTGGGACGCGTATTCAACATGTCGAATCAGCTGAAAAAAGCTGACAAGGGCCGACCATGCCAGACACATCACAAAAACTAGGATGACAGATGCTCACCGACAGCCTGACATTGACAGACTGCCGACTGTCAGCCTGGTTTGTCAAGACCCTAATTACAGAAGCCTAACTGATGTTAGATGGATTTGTTTGTGTTTCTTTTTTTAATTATTATTTTCAGTGTTTTTTAATTCAATTTCAGTGAGGGGAGAAACAAAAAACAATGCAACACTGTGAAATATTGTTTACTACCAGAACATTAGACACTGGAGACGGTTCATGTGGATTTTCTGCTGCACATTGAAATGACAGCTCAGGAGGGGGCTTATTTATTATTTAGAAACTGCCTTAACATCTAACTAAAGGTTGACAAGGTGACCAGCAGCTGTCCAGGCTCAGCTCTGTGGGGGTGTGCAGAGTCTTCAAGAAGAGCAGGAGAAAAGCATTTCTTCTCTTACAGTAAGAGAGGACACTTTAATGGTTTGATAGGCTCACCTAAAAGAAAAACATAACTGGTTTTAGTTGTGAAGCAGACTGTGAAAGATGAAGAGACTGAGCACCTACTTGCAGTTCTAACTGTAATCTGCTCTGAATAAGAGCGCCAGTAATGTCATTAAATGCTGCTTCATTGCATTTTAAGCTAAGCGTTTTTTCGTAACTCAGCAGTTTGCATAAGGTAGAAGAATTTTAAGAATAAGCAACTTCACGGGATGTGCGAGGGAGCTTTAGTAGGTCAGTCAGCAGCAGAGTCAGATGATGCTGATGTCTTGTCTGACACATGTCATAACTGAGAATATTCACTGACATTTCCACTAGGTTGCCAAACTGACTTCGCATTTTAATCGTATTTTTTCTGTCCCAACTCCCTCTTTCTGTCACTGTTCTGCCCACTCATCCTTCTGTCTTCAGCCATGTGACGGATTCCCACATGTGAAGATGATCGCAGTAACCGCCCACTCAGTCGCCTACACACATTCTGTATCGCTGACGCTCTCCTCCACCTGTAGTGCTCGCAGAGAATGAGGGAGAGATGTGGAGGTGGGCTGAGGATCTGAAAATATTATTCTAGCATTACACATTACAGCCCACATGAAGCACCGCTGTGCAGGTATTATAATAGCCAAAATTCATTATCAAAAGGCTGTAATTGCCCAGTTTGATAATACTAGTTCTCGGCTGTGTTCTTTTCAAAGTGGCGGTGCTGTGTGATCAGCTTTGTTCGTGGTGATTGAGTGGAAACTCTGGGACAATGGAGAATTCATCTTCAGCACACACAAGCAGCAATCATACAGATGTGTACAGGGAAATTATCTGCATGTCAGTTTCTCGCAGATTGTTTCTTTGCAGCTGCGGTCAGTGAGAAAACGTAATATCGAATCCGGTAACCAAAATCGTCTGACAGACATTTTTTAATTAAAGACCAGTATCTTGACTTGATGAATCGACATGCTAGTCCATCCCTGTTGCTACGGAGACGTTAGATTGAGTGGGATGAGAATGACGTCAAGATCCAGAAAAGCCAAGGAATCAACAGCAGATGATGAATGAAAATTAAGTCTGTTTGTGCCTGCATGAGTGTCCACACATCCGCATGTGTGTTACTGTGTTGTTAAGTACGCCCGAGTGCATGTAGTTATCTATGAAGCTAATTGCAAAGTGTGGAGTGGCAGAGAAGTGGTCCTTGTGCCCTGCAGCAAGGCAGAGAGGGTGGTTAATGTATAGAAACAGTAGTTAGCATTTAATATTTTACTCCATTTACTGTGGGTTCTGTTGCTCAACATGAGCAACAACACTCTCATACAATCTGCTGGGTACTAAGCAGCCTCACTGGAGCACTGATGGTTAATTGCCCTGCTTAAGGGCACCTCAGCAGTGATAATGAGAAAGGGACAAGCATAGCTTTTTTCCAGTTCACCAGGTTTGAGTTGCAAAGATGCAAGATTGTTGTTTTGGATTTCAGTAGATGGTACAGGTGTTCATTTAATTTTGTGTCCATCCCCCATACCAAGGGTCGGCAACCATCACTATTAAAAGAGCCATTATTGGCCAAAAAATAAATAAAAATCTGTCTGGAGCTGCTAAACATATTTAAATAAACGCAACAGCCTATTAAGTCTAAATTAGCCCATCAACATTACAAATAGGCCCAGTTCAGTAAAATATCGAGGAAAAGGCACCAGGTCATAGACATATGACGCACATTTTAGTTGATGAAATGTACATCATGTTTTAATTTGATGTATAGGATACAAATGCCATAATCACTTCAGGTCTACAACAATGACAAATGAAAATCTAAATGCTAAAAAATAACCATTATTTATTTCCATATAATTTTATGCCAAAGCCACAGAGAGCCAATGGAGAGGGTCTAAAGGGCCACATCCACCTCCAAAGCCGCAGGGTGCCTAACCTTGCCCTATAATTTAAGTGCAAGATAATGAATACAGCCTGTTTTTGAGAAATCAGCGCATGATTTCACATAGTGTTACATTTCAGAGGTGGGCCACCTCACTTAAAAAAAAGGCCACATATGCTAACGTCATATAAAATTAAATACATAATATTTAGGAAGAAATAACAAGGTCACTGTCTCAGTCACTGCAATACACATGGCCATTGTTGGCCATCTACTACATTAACTGCTCACATGACAAAATGTCCCACGATCTGAAGAACCACCTCTGCTTCACAGTTTCCTGGGGGAAAAGCCTGTCGATCATCCACAGGAAAGTAACTTAGGGATGTATGCTTTACTTCCTTGACCTCATCGCGGTGAGGATCGATGTTCTTCCAAGCTGCCAAACCTTGAAAGTCACAGCTTTAATATTTAATAATGCTGTGGTAAATACGTCACGTTGCTGCCAAGAGTTTTTAATGTAGTATATAAATCAGACTCTATCTTCTATCTATGTGCTGTGGACTACAGGGAGGAAGAGGCACAGGACCTTATATGGTTTCTAAGTTGCTTTATAAGCTATATGGGTGCTGTGTCTGTGACTATATGTCAGCGAAGCTATAACACAGACAGGTTTATAGTCACACTTGTGTGACTTATGTTAGGGAATGCTTTCAAATCCAGCATTAATGGCAAATGTGCCTCTAATGTGAACATGAGCCAGTTTATTCTGTAGTTCTTGTTTAAACCACGCTGCTTTAGAGTGAACACGCTTGGATTTTTTTTTTTTGTAGGCCTTATGGCAAATTAATAACAGGCCGTTGTAGTGTGGAACCAACTCCCATGCTGGCTTTCTTCTCAGTTGTTTGCCATTTGTAGTACATTAAAAGCACCAGTCGGAGTCACACAGCCAGGGTCTAGAAATGAGCTTTTTTTCACTATCTGTCAATGTGGCAGGCAAAGTTTTTGTTTTGTTTTTTTGTCTGCCACTCAGAGATTGTATCTGCCACTTTAGAAAACTATGCGCTAAATGAAGGAATAATATTTAGATCATTTAAACTTCATTTAATGTAAAGAATAATGTCAGATGGGTTTGATACAGCCTATATAGCTCAACTTTTTATTACTGGTTATTGGTTAGCATTCAGTGAACCTTGACTGCCACTCAAAACAAATATGGTTCTGCATCTCTATAGCAGTTGTGACGTGTCTGTCTGTTGTGCTTGTTCTCTGTCTGTCTGCCAAAGTGAGAATGTGTTGCGCCTGACGATTTTACACGCCACTGCTAACAATATACCCGCATTTGGTGGGTGGCAGGTGCTAATTTCAGACCCTGCACACAACAGATGTTTTAAGCAAGTTATTTGAAAGTCAAAACATTCACTCATTTACTCCTGGTGAGCTGCTGACGTATTACAACACAGGAACATCAGAGCATCATCACCGTCAAAAATCTTTCTTGCAACTGATAATGCAGCACAATTACTACCATTTAATGATGTTATTATGACTTATAAATATCAGATGTTCACCCATATTAGTGCGCATGTGCCGAATGTGCATGCAGCCTGTTGCAGTTGCTCCTGATATTTTTTTTTTTTGCTTTTTTATGCACATAACTGTACATATTTCTTATGTTTACTCTAATTCTGTTGTTGTTTTATTCTACTAATGAATATATTGTAGTTAAATTTTCTCACTTACACAGTGACGATATATATTTATTCTAGTATTTTTTTAATTATTTTTTTTTATCTACTACTAGTACTAGTCTGAAGCATGGTAGCATAATGCACATTTTATTTTTATTTTAATGCACATTTTCTTTCTATTTTATTTGATTTTATTGTTATATACTTTTATTTCATACTTTTTTTGTTACTTCTTATAATTCTCCATTCTTAACATCTGAGCAGCTGTAACGAATCATAATTTCTTTGGGGATCAATAATAATAAGCATTTCTGATTTCTGATGTATATAAATTAATGTAAAGGCCTGATTTTTTTAATAGTGAATAAAACAACAAGAAACCAAGTAACAATTTAAGCTTGGAAACATTATCAGAATTAAATTAAGTCCTAAGAGTAGGGATACAAAGACAATAATACATTATTCATATATAATAAATATGTCAAATACAGAAAAATAACCAAAACACAGTTGTAAGCTATATGAAAAGAAACACTGAAATATTGTAAAGAACAAAAGGAAATACACAATATACTCCAAAAAAACCACACTGCTTTCTGTATGCATCATATTTTTCTGTTAACATACACTTACGTTATTGTGTGTTGTGGTCAAGTATATGGAAAGCTATCATTATCTATTTTCAAGATGAGCCATGAATAAATCTAAATTCACATTTTTTAAATAATTTTTCATCTGATAGGTAATGTAATAAAATTATTGTAATGATCAGTTACTATGCTTCTGTGTGTGTTCTAACATTTGATCAAGAATATAACAAAGTCATTGTGCTATAGTAAATGTCAGCATCAGTCTGTAATGTAAAAACTTAAACAATCCCTTAATATATATTTTGTAATGCATAAAGATTATAATATTGACACTCAACACTCTGTATTCATTTTACAAAGTGTTCATTGCAGGTTTAATGTGTGACAGATTGATTCATCAACTGTACAGCTGGGATGAATAGAGGTGAATACACTTCTTCCCATGTTCCCTCTCTTCTGCTTCCTCCATCACAACCCCTATTGGGCAGGCGCTCCGTTTCCATGGTTACACTCCATCAGGCAGGGTGTGTGTGTGTGTGTAGGTGGGTGCAAGAGTGGGGGTGCTTATGCTTGCATATGTCGTATGCGCAGTCTGTGCTTGTATGTGCAGCTATGTGCAGTGAGAACACAGCCGCGCTCTGAGGCGGTGAGCACTGAAATCCTGGATTCGTACAAACAGGCAGATGGCATTTCTAAGGCGCTGCATCACACAAAAAGATACACATCCACACACACACACACGGTGAAGTACAGAAAGCTAACCTGAGAGCTAGGCAGGAAAAAATATTTCTCGACATCAAACTAGCTTCCTCTGTCCTTATTCTTTCCCTCTGCACTTGATCTGACGAACAAAGACGAGCTGAAGCAGCAGGGTGGAAGGGAAGCCCATCCAAGTACTTTCTGTCCTCGGCTTCGGCAAAGTCACAGCCAGTATGTTATGCTCAATGCCAGCGGCGACTCCCGGGCAGCACAGTATGGATGGTTAGGCAGCAAGCACATTATGTGATGTCCTGAGTCGTGAGCATCTTTCTGTACTGGCTAGATTAGACTTTGTTTTAGACTGATTTTTTTATCTGCAAAGGAAAAAACGCTGAGTCCACATGATGGTTGTTCAGGAATGAACCATGCACACAGGAGCCTAATTTTTTTCTAGAAGCCTTTTAACACTTCAGAGAGGAAGACCAGCCTAAGCTTATGTTCTATATCAGGAAATGTATTTGTCAATCTAGTATGCAAAAATATTTTTCAAAATGTAGTGAGGGAAAAAAAATCTGTCAGTATCTAGGAGATAGTGTGAGCACGGGAGCTTTGTTTTCAGAGGCAACAGCTCCTGAAAGGGTTACCCGAGGCAAATTGATCCCAGGTCAGGGGCCAGGCTAAGAATAATTCAAAGTAATCTGCTGTATGGATCTGTGTCTTTGGTCTCCTTTGGAGCCAAGCCTCGGAGGGAAGCTCACAGATGAGCACCTGCCGGTTCGGCCTCAAGAAGTAACCTGCCCTAAGACACTTTTTTTTTTTTCATTTGCTGAAACTAAGTAGTTAACAACCTCCGAGTTCTCAGTTCAGTGTTGGAAATAGGCAAGCTTATCTAAATAAACCATACAGGCTCAGATTTCCTCACTTGTTCTAAAAAGATTATTCTACATGTCAGCTTTTACAGTGCGAGACGTCTGTGCAGAAATCATACATTAAAAGGTAGAAAGTAAAACTTCTGTGCAGATTTTGAACCATGCTTGTACTTAAACGCTATATATTCTGATCTGGTGTAATGGCACAGTAAGCTTATTATACTAATAGGGAAAAATCTGTGTCATTTTCTCTTCAGAATGTAGCGCAGGGGATTTTGTGACAAATCGTTCTCACTCTACAGATCTTAAAATATTCACCTGGTTCTCCTTATTACCGACGTTACAAATGCAAGGGTTGCTGAGGCTATAATAGCACTTAATCCGTAATGAATTTATGCTGCTACAGATTTGGCCCTGTGCAGAGCTTTATACAGGAGTCACGTTTTATGAGATTAAATTAAACGAGCGTTATTATTGCTCATACTATTGTGGTTAGTGTTTTAATTGCAATTCACTTATGAATTAAACATCAAGTGCGACTTTTAAGTGTTACAAGAACAACACAATAATATGGCAATTAGGGATCCATAATTAAAATGAAGTGACTTCTGTCAGAGAACAGCCTTGATTGTTTGCATGAAAATGATCATAGAAACACACCAAAATGAATGTAGAAGACAGCTCTTTCTTTCTCACCACATAAGTAGACGTTTAGCACAATGTATGTGCAGCCAGAAGACAGACAACCATGATCCTACATTGGTAAAATCAGGCAACACTGCAGAAAACTTAAAGAACAGTGCTGTGGTTTGTTTAAGACTCGGTTTAAGGGTTCTTGCAATGAAATTTCATATAATGTGAAATGGAGACTATAACATGGCAAGGTTTTTTGGACAAAGACAGTGTGTGAGAATGCACAACTGTTAGAAATAGTGGTTAGCTAAGAGCAGATTTCCGTCTGTGGCACTTTGAAATCCTGTCTGTATTGTTGCAGGGATTTAGCTTGAACACCAGGTAAATGTCATGTTTATGTAAAATGAGTGGTATTTCCCTTTAACCTAAATCCAGCGGTATTTTATCACCACTCACACATGAAACAGTTTCAACCCAGAAAGCCTTGCTTTTCAAACATGATGGAAGGATTTGCAGAGCAGGCGTATCTCCAGGCTGGGTCAACACTGGCTGGTAGCCGTGATCCTGTCCCCAGATAGTGTTCTAAGGTTAGCTTTGAGGTTTCCATATAATTGCTAGGTTGGGTTCGGAGCATATGGAGGGGGAAGGTATTCTGCTTAAAAGCTCCGTTCCCACAAATGATGCCAGACCTCACAGTTGGTATTTTGTGCCTCCAAAATGGGCATGTGTGCAATTGTGTGCGAGAGCTTTTTTATTTCTGCTCACCATTGGGCGAGCTGTAAAGTAGTTGTGCCATCTCTCCTTTCCAAAAGGAAACACTGCAGAGAGAAAGGAGAGAAAAGAGGAAGGTTTTATGATTCCAAAGGATCTTTGATGATTGGGGGAGAATTTGTCCAGATTACAGTTTTGTAATTCAAACAGTTTAGGGGAGATGCACCATTACCTGTGTTTACTGGGAACAGGCATGAGTCAGATCATTGAATGGTTCATTTCAGTTCAGTTTGACTTTCGGCTGTAGGGTTTTTCTAAAACTTTCACCTCAATTTACTTGTAACCAGGGGTGGAAATTACTTTTTTGTCCTCTTGCCACTGTGGCTAGTGGATTCCAAAATCTACCAACCACTTAATAGATTACCATTGTTATTTTGGCTGGTCAGTGAAGCCAATCCAGAAGCCACTTGCATATTTTACCAGCATTTGGTTAGTGGCTGTTGCTAATTTTCAGCCCTGGTTGTAACTTAATGATAATTAAAGATTTTCTGCTAAAGCTGGCTAAGACACATGTCACAGTTGTTGCATAGTTTGGACTTTAAGTAAACAAAAACAAGTGCATAAATAAAAGTTTGCTGTTTTTTATACTGCAGGTCTTATTGAGCTATTTGTATTGTCAATAAACTGTGCAGCTATGTTGACTTTTCATCTCCTGAGAGACAATCTCTATGGACTATGTTGGTAAAACAAAGGTTAAATTTTAAAATATGAACTATTCTGAAATTAAGATGCCACAGATCAGAGTTCTGTGTTTGCTATCACACACCTTCCTGTGATTAACTGGTTTCTTTCTTTTTACATTGCTATTGGAAACAAACTATAAAAAGATCAGCTCTTGAACTTTGTTGCAGGTTATCATCTCCTTTTTTTCTCTGAAGCATGGAATACGCATTTATACGAAAAAGTGCTCTTCCCTTTAACTTAGTACTTGCGGTGACCTTTAAAAGAGAAGAGGTACAGTTGAGAGCTTTTCCATGTCCAGTTGACTTGGCGTGAAGTTACCTGAAGCTAGACAGATTCAATTTTTAGACATATGCCCCAGCATGGAGCCTCTGGGTCTGGACAGGAGAGCAGTAATACTAAAAGCAGACTGCATTTCAATATTACATCACCCCTGTCCCCTGAGCTGATGTTGAATCTGTGTGTGTGTGTGTTTCCTCAGTCCTGAGGAGGTCCAGGAGACTGCAGTGCAGAAGTTTGAGGATTTTGGTTTGTTAGTTCAGGGTCATTTTCTGTTCCCACTTTCTTTGATGGAAGTTTCCTAAAAACTTTAAGGATTATTATAAATAATCAATGAGGCCTTGCACTCTAATGAAAAAACAGGCACAGACTAGTTGTGAGCCATTGGAGCCCCCTAAAGCTTTTACTGTACATTGTGGTAAAGACATTACTGTTGTCATTACCTCAATTTAGATTACTTTGCAGTGGAATAAAACCAACATGTTGAGTACCCAGAACCAAGTTTTTCAGAGATCCTCTACAGTAACAGTGAGGGAGTGAAGTATTGTGCATCTCCTGCTACCTGGTTCAGGCCACAACAAGCAGCTCAGAGCTCTGACAATAGAGATTTTAGCTTATTTAACAGACACAAAACGATGAGGTGAAGTGCATCACATGCTATCTTTTGTAGGTCGCTGCGGTTTGTTTTTGCACTTCCTTTGTGCGATGTTAAATCGGGCTTCTACGGTGGATTTTCATCTCCCCTCTTTCACCAACAAGAAGCCGTATTAAAGATGAACAGTGTTTGCTTATCTCCCTGGGTGGAAATACAGAGAGGCAGCAATGTAGCGGTACAATAAAAACAGGATATTGACCGTGAAGGAGCATCTTCTTACCACATGAGAAATCAAAACAAGATTTATGGACGTAATGAGCTTAGATGAGAAAGCAAAAAAAATGCTAGTGTGTGTTTGTCTGTCTTTGTGTCTACAGAATGGCCCTTGACTGTTCAAATGGATGCAATTCATTCACCAAAGTGTGATTAAAATAACTTGTCATTATGGTTTTCATAGTAATCATACGGTAAAGGCTGTATTTTGGGGGGAAGCAGAGACTAAAGGTTAGAGAAACAGTCTTTTTTTAATCCTGGGGGGGATTCAAATGGAGTAAATCAGCAATATTTTCCCCTCTTGCAGCCAGAAAGATACCCTTAAGCGAAGCATTTCATCCCAAAACGCTCCAGTGGGGCTGCTCAGTGGCCAGCAGTGGAACACAGAGGTTGTGCTCCAAGGTGTGGATATGTGCAACTGTATAAAATATGAAGAAAAGTAGTGCTGAAGGAAAGCATATGTGCTCAGTAGCCCTAAAGGTTAGAAAACATGACATCATGGGGTATTACATAGGAAACAGCCTTATTGCAGACTGGCAGGTCTTTTCTAACGAGAAAGGCTAACCCTTGCTTTGGGCAGTGAAAGATTTACCCCTTTCCTGCTTCCCATTCTTCCTCCATCTGTTCTTCTACTGCTTTTCTCCATCGAACCACCACTGTCACTCTGCATTCATCTGGTTACTGGAGCTTCTCTTCTTCCGTCTAGCTTTCACCTGACATTTACGCACTGTCAGCTGACCCTGAACTGACCATTTCTGCGAGTGTTATACAGTGCGGCAGTCGCAGTACAATATGCTTTGTGAGCACTGAGTGCAGAAGACCTTTACAGAGGGATTTCCCACATGTATTCAAATAGAATAAGACAGTTGCATCGCTTTTGGTGAACCAAAACTGTTTTATTATTGGGTCAGCTGATAAACTGCTCCTTTATCAGTTAATCAGTGTTGGTTTGTCTTACAGGATCAACAAGCCATAAGTGAATTTCAGGAATTTGCTTTTGCTGTTTGTAGTATATAGGCTTGCTGAAAACTATGTCAATATGGAGAGTTAAGGAATCGCATACTTTTATTTCCTATTTTACAGTTAATGACAGTCCTGTTTTAATGTGCGATTCATTGTTCTGCAGTCGGCTGGTTGTCCTTTTCCTTGGAAAAAAATATGTACAGCTTTAATTTGAAGGGGTACATTGATTGTAGGGAGCAAAACATTTACTGGAAACAAGCCCTCTCAAGTTTACGGGAGAATTGCAGGTACCCACAGAACCCTTTTCATTCAGATATCTTAAGGTGAGAGTTGAAGGTACCCCTTTGAAAATGGCCATGCCAGTTGTTCCCTTGCCAAAATTTAGTCTATATTTGAAGCATTGTCAAGCCCCCTTACCAACAAGCTATGTTGACAATGGATGCCTTAGGTTGTCTAGTTTCACAACATACAGCTACTTTCACGCTAGCTTAAAAAATGACCGCAACAGCCCTTTTTACACAAAGATTGCGCTTTAGGGCCACTACAAAGTCCCTTCTGTATGCTGCCTTTGCATTTTTACACAGAACCAAACAACAGCGACATCATGCCGCTCCAGTGTGTGATTTTACATAACATGCCAGCATCATGGAAGCAATAGAGCAATGCCGGGTGTGACATGTAACACAAGAGCGGCAGCCTTTAGTGTGACATATTACAGATGCATCAGCAGCACTTTGTAAACAATAACAATTGCATTAACAATAACAATCATTTACTGTTTCTGTTATATCGTGGTTTATCTCATCCTCTGTTAGGAGGGTAAGGAGCTCCCAGACTGCACTGTTTTCCCAATTTGCAGACATTTTCAGTAGCTGTCCTTCTTCTTTGAGTTAGCTGCTAACTGCTATCAGCTACTATTTAAATCTCCTGCAGTGGGTAGCATGCATAACACATTGTCAAAATGTTACACCTGTGCCGCCCCGTGCGCTGTTACTACCTCCGATGCCGGCTTAAAGGTGAGATAACTCTGTCTCCCATTCCCTGATTGTACCTTTTATTCAGAACAGAGGCCTAATGGCGTGAAATTCCCGCCTTGAGGAGGCAGTGTATAAGTGGAAACTAATATCAGCCTCCAATGAACTTCACCGGAGGTGGGGGGACAGTTGTATGACAACCAATCTAATAGCCATATGCATGATATTGCTAACTGTGTATTCATAAAACACATAAGGTTGGGAGCCTGACATTGGTTTATATAGCACCTGTGCTGTTATGAATTATATTATTGAGGCATTATAGTGTCCCAAGTGCCATTCTAGCCTCAGTGCTTTCTATCCTGGCATAAAGTCAGAGATTGAATTGTTGAATATTATCAAGTTGTATACTTGTGGCATAACATGCAGAAGATGTCAGCCTTTCCATCAGCCTTCAGGAACCCATGTTCCTCGCACTGTCATCACTTTGAAGTACATGTCAACAACTTGAGTGCAGCTCAAACACTTTTCCTCAAGAGTAAAACTCATTACACCCTTTAGCAAATGGATGTTAAAATATCAAAATTGAAATGTTGACCGTGACAAAAAAACAGTCACGGTCAACATTTTTTGAAAACTGCAAGAGGGAAATATGTGTCAGTCAGCCTCCCAACCAGCCAACGCAATCGCCCCATGATTTCAAGCTGTTCCAAATACTCAAACATCTTTCAAGCTGTTTGCTGTTTGGAAATGCTAAACAGCACTGCCATCACTTGTTTTCTTAATGGTGCTCTAAATTTTGTTTTGTGTAAAGATTTCTGGTAATTAAAAGTAGGTAAACATAATTAGATGTTTAGTGGTTTTCTTGACTCTGTGTAAACTGCCTCACTCATCATTATCTGTATTGGGTCCTCCTCCTGTTCCAATGTTCTCTTTTTCCATTTAATTACATTTTAAACTGGTTGAGTTTGCAGAAAAAGATTGAAACTGTGGCTTTCATGCTTTTAAGTATTGTGTCAAAACAGGCGAAATCTATCCAAACTGCCGCTAATTGCTAACACCTCTGACTTTTAAGTGCTGAATGAAGCTGCTTTGTTATATTTTTAAGTATGTGCGATCCCAGTGTCAGAAACACACAAATCCTGGAAAAAGCATGTGGTCTGACACTAGCGTCTTCCTCCCACACAATGGCCTGGTGTCATTCAATATGATTAGAGACTGCAGGTCTGTGGTCTAGTAAACAAGATTACTTCTCCTTGTTGTCATTTTATCTCATCAGACCACAGCAGATCCAAATCAATATCCTCAAATTGCTCAGCAGAGGGAAGGAAACAGGAGGCAAAATAGGCCTTAGAGGAATGACGCTGGTCCCTCGGCTTTTTAAAAATTGGTCTTGCCTGGAGCTGATCATTTGTTGTGGAAATACAGGGCAGATTTGTAAATGTGCTCTACAACAGTATGTGCATGTGTAGCTGTTTGTCTCTGGGATAGTGTTTTACAATGTTTGGACAGGCTAAATGAAGGCCAATAGGAAGCATGTTGGCAGTGTATTATTAAATGGGATTGGTTTGCTGCTGGGTTGCCAGATCAGAGACAGTGGAATTAAGCATTAAGCTAATGTAGTGTCACAAAGCAAATTTATTTTATAGCTAAAAATGCACTATAGTGGCTAACTTGACAGCCAATATTACAATATCATTATGTTTTGGGGAAAGAAAATCCCTTAGTTTTTTTCAGCTTTCATCAAACAAATGACACTCAGTAAGAAAAAACAGAAGCAACTAATATGCAAAACAGCACTCATTTCTAACATGAGTAGTCCAAGAGGAAATGAAACACTTAACCAACCACTCTGGCTTAATCTCTTCTGCCTTATTATCAGCATAAAATGACACATTGGTTGCTCACGACAGAGTGAGGGAACAACGCAGCTCTCCAACATCACTTTCACTGTAAAACCCTTCAGTGTGTTATGTTTAATACATTGTTCCTTTTCTCTGTCTCTGGTGCACTGCATCGCTGTGGATCTTCAAGGGGCCACTTTAACTGTACGCCTGATGAATCGGGTTAGCTCATGGAAAACCTGCGGCCCAAGTATAAATATTTGGCGTTTTGATTCCCGGGTAGTGTTTGGTGGTTACCCAAAACAGTACAGACTAATAGAGGGAGTTAAAGGCAGGAGACGAAGACTGAAATACACAGATTACACCATTTGCACAGGCTCTCCCCATATCACCATGTTGCAGTAAAGACTTTCCACATTATCTTATATTACTACCGCCATTGCAAATGAATGTGATTGATTACATGTCAGTACAGTGTCTTGTTTAAAATATGCTCAGTATGTAAACATGCATGAGTTTAAGAGTTGACTTGAAAAGCTCTTTATTTGGTCTGCTTTGACCCAGAGAAATATTGTTTCAATGCTAAATTATTCTTGCTGCTTTGAACTTGCCTTTCATATCATAACGCCTGTTTCATGATGTAACATAGCTACTTAGCATGCACTAATTAGACATCAGTCTTCAAAAATAAACTTACAAACTGAAAACATATTTATATCTGCAAGCAAGAGAAGGGAATCAAGCACTGGTACAACAGGGACCTGTCACAGAGAAGTCAAATTACGACTGACTACTGTCATGATCAGGGACATTAAGTTTGCGGAAAGATCCTTGTTCCAAAGCTTAACTTAAGTAAAAGGAAGCAAAGGTAGACTGTTGGTAGGAATGAACACTTGTCTCAGGTGTCAAAGTCATACACTCATCCAACATCACAGCCTCTGTCCTATGACTTTTAGCTGTAGTGCGAGTGTAGAAATTGGTTGTTTTCAGCTACTTAAACAAGCTCCCAATGGTTTGCTTCTGGAGGATAGTCTCCAATTATGTTATTAACATATGTACTCTAAATTTAGAGTAAAAGCTTTCTGTTAAAATTAACTTGCTCACCTATGCTTTGGATCTGTGATGCAAACTGATCCACACACTATATACGGGGTTTGAGTCCCATTATATCTTTCAGTGTAACAACGGAAATCACGTGCGCGATTTAATTGTTTGTTCCCTCCTTATTGCTTTGGTTTTAATGAAAATTTAAAATTTTGTTTCACTTATTTGTTTCAGAGTTTATCATTCTCCCACGTTATTGTGGAACAGACACTGACATTATCTCTGTAATGTGTATTTCATAATGATTAAAAATGTGCGAACAGAGTGGCGCTTTTAGCTGATACCGTTTTAGCTTGATAAGTCCAAACAGCTGTGGAATGCTACATAAGCTACAGTGAGTTGAAGTTGGTTTCCTTTGCATATTATGAATATGTTAAATTGATCAAAAATGAGAACTCCTTTTGTGTGTTTAAACAGTTTTTTTAAAATCAGTAATGTAGTGCTTGTTTTTAATGGAACCAGACCAATGGCATGACTAGTAATGATTGTAGGAAACATATAGTAATGACAAAAAACAAGGTGACACTGTGGATAAAGACCAAAGACTGAGGGAATATGTGACATGTTTCATCACAAAAAAAGATGCCCACCATTTGAAAAAAGAGTTACAGCATAAATCGTCATAAACTTACTACTATATCTTATTTATAGATACTGAAAATGAATGTTTAAATATATTTGCATGTTGCAGTGTAGAACTGGTAACCACACCTCTCCTTGTTCTGATCCTTGTGTTGCGCTCAGTATCAGATTTAAACATGATATTTCTAAAGAGTTGCTATTTGGAGCAAAGCCAAAGCGCAGGAGTATACATACAACATGCAGAGAGTATAATCCATCAGAGTCTGATATTTGTCTTAGATAAACTGGCATACAGATTGATAACACAGAACTGCATCAAACACAGTGTTAGCCAATGAAAAGTAGGACATGTAAGTTAGTTAAAGATGTTCACAGTGACATTGTATGATGTACGTCATGGTTCTGTGTCCAAAAATTGATTTATATTTGTAGTTTTTCAAAATAAAACCTCCCACTCAGGGATGAAAATGAGTAGAGCAGCTTATCACGGATGCTAATTCTATTAATTGGACTCTGTTGTCACGAAGATGTCTTATTCAGGATTCTCAAAGGCTAGCAGTCGCTGTGAGCAAACTGGGTCTTGTAACCAGGGATGAAGACAGTAGTTTCCAGGGCAACAACCACAAGGGAATGCTCGACTGACGACAGAGTTAGAGATGTACAGTACAGTGGAGGATCCTGGTTCAATCCTATAAATCACTGCCCTTTCAATGCCTCGCTCCACACTCAGGAATATTTTAGCAGTGTTGCCTTACACTGGCTTGTTTTCTGTCTCAGTTGGGCCTGACAGGATTTTGACTTTGTCTGCAATCAGTAACGTGCAGGAAGTGCTCATTTTTATGCATATATGTTGTCTTAGTTCTATCTACGTATCGGATTTTCATGTAGGCTGACAACTCAATCTGTTAAGTGAGATTAATCACTGCTGTGGTCTGAGGTTTAGTTCCTGGCAGAGTAAATTGATCTGTCTCTTCAGCTGCATTGTAAAGGAAACAAACGGCTAATTTTCTCATCTTTCATCCTCTTATTGTGCACTGTTTTACACTCGGCCAAGGTGTTGATCGTTGCAGTTGGGTTTGACCTTTGAAGCTGGTGACTGCAAGCATTTGCTAAATTACTTTAAATATGCTATCTGCAGGAAATGACTCACAGCAGAGCATCTGCCAGTACCCCCAGCTACCTCAAAGCTACTCGTTTTCACCCTCTAAATATTTCTCTGTACTGTTTTCTCCTCCAGAGCGCCCACTTGGCAATGATCGACACACTGATGATGGCGTACACGGTGGAGATGGTGAGTGTTGAGAAGGTGATGGCCTGCATTCGTCAGTATTCACCCAGCGACCCTGAGGTGGAAACACCTTATGACACAGAGGACGCAGTGACCACCTGGATCAACAAGGTGGGTAACGGTATATCTTTTTAAAATAATAGATTTACTATCTCTACAAGGACAGATTTTAAGATGCCAGCCATTGGGGTTGTGCTACATCATAAACTTGAAGTAAGTCGCCTTGTTCAGTATATCTCCATTGAGCAGGCTGGTGCTGTACACAAGTTAGTGTAGATACCTTCGCTCAGGGGCATTTCACTAACATTGGGCTCATACAGCTTGACCTCTGAATTCCACAGTGCACAGCGGGGTTTGCAAGATATTACAGTCAAAAACACTGACCTAAATACTATCCAGTCTGTTACATGTACACCCTGAGGTCACACCATATGACGTGTACAGGTGAACTCGTAGCACATGAGAAAACATCCTCCTGGGTATAATAAAGGTGGGATTGTCTAATTCCTTACTGCTTTCGCTGCTTTTATAACCTTTTAACAGAGTGCTATTCATACGAGGATGGCTATGTGTTAACGTGACTCACTGTATGTGCAAGAGAACAGAAATTCAGGGAACAAGAATATGGTGACATCATGTGACATTTTTGTGCTTGTTCCTTTTGATGATGGTGTGTTTAACATTATCCACATCTTACATGCAGTTAAGGATCACATGTAAGAGGTAGCTGTTCTCATTAGCTATGACATAAGGCACAGAATGCGAGCTTCATATGACTCCTCTGAACTCTACAGTTAAAACACACGTTTTAACAAGGGGCTAGTAATGATAATATTGTGTAAAGGTTGCTGCTAAGCTGTGTTTCCAAGAACTAGTAGTTAGGGTTTTCAATCAGTTAGAGAGTTTTTTATGTATTAGGACCGGGATAAAAAATAAAATGTCCGCTGAAACACTGACAAATTATTTTAGTATCGCAGCTCTGTTCACACAAATGGTCAAGCCTTTCTGCTTTAAATGAAGTGATGCTGCAAATGTATTTAATCAAATAGCTGACCACAGCTGCTGCTCTTCTTCGGTGATCAAACTACATCATTTTTACAGCCTGTCAAGCCTACAGGTGGTGAATGCTGTTCGGGACCATCCATCACTTTAATGAACAAAGCACATTCTTTTATGCATTTAATATCTGGATTTAGTCCAAGTTTTATATACTGTACTGTAAAGTCTCTTTAGGAGCTACAAGAAAACAAACTCAGGCTACAGTACTTATTACACAAGTATTATTACATGTTACACATCAGAAAAATGTGGCCTTATACCCTTTGAACTGACATGCGCTGTGTAGATGAGCTTCATTACATTATGAAGTAAGTGGTTGGCTCCATGGCCTGCCGGTACAGATGGCTGCGACTCCTCCATACAGTGCTACAGGGCCCAGTCTGTTTACATTCTTCTAGTAGGAACACTGGGCTGCCTCCAACTCTGAGCTTTACACACACACACCCACACACACACACACACACATACATACACACACAATAGCTAACAGGTGTGGTCACGGAGTCCTACTGGTCGCACATATGGCTCTCTGTTGGAGTCCCTTTGTGTTCCAAAGGTCCAAAATTCACCAGATTAAAAGCTGATTTCTGCTTTAAGTGGATCCAGATAAATTCAAGCAGACATACTTTAAGTTCTCCAAAATGTAGGACTGAGTGAGATTAGATTTGATTAAATTCAACTCAACTGGACTTAATTCTGATTAAATTGAAACTTTAATTGATTTAGTAAATCACAAAACTCCTACGATATATGCCTTTAAACACAAATTCTATCATGTAAATTGACACATAACACAAAAGCACAATGAACTAGTTTTATTTAAATCATAATGTACATGATAAAGGTTTGATAAGAAACTTTACTGTTACTCTTTATACAAGAGCATAAAAGCTGATGATAAAGTATTAGGTATCTCCTATTTCCTTATATAAATGTTACTCATTGTGAATTTGAATCTTCTCTCTTTCAGGTAAATGAGTATCTGAAAGAGGTCGTATCTCGGGAGCAGAGGAAAAGGGAGACGCAGAGCGCCGAGCCTGCCGGGAGTCCTCGGGTGGGTGTTTTTTCCTTCCCTTCCTCTCTCCCAACACTTCACTAACTACACTTCAACATACAGATGTCGCCAGTTTGATGGACAGTTTCAAATAAGCTAAGTGAAATCCTTGGTGCCACTTAATGGACTTACCACAGCATTCTCTTTTTGACTGACAGATATTTGTCCCAGACCTCTGTGTCACTGTAATATCTGAGACCAGTTTCCCTGAGAAGATCCTAAGCTCCTAAAACCCAGCTACCATCGAAGAAAATCGAACTCTGAGCTTTAGATGTAAGCTCGGTCTGTATTTATTAAATGAGAAAGGGAGACATCTTCAGAATCAAGTTTATCTACCGCGGCGACAGTATGAGCTTCACTCACTTCATTTGTGCCTTAACCAGCATATCAGTGCTCTCTGGTCTCATTAGACCAGCAGTCAGTTAGTGCGAGGTCACCCATGTGGGGTCAGGGAAAAGTCCTGCCCTCAGTCCACATCTGTTATATAACTGAGTGTGTGTGTGTGTGTGTGTGTGTGTGTGTGTGTGTGTGTGTGTTATGTATTTGAGTAACTAGAGAATTCTGTATTTAGATTCTGCAGTTTGACACTGCATTTTCAATAGATTATTCACATATACACTGATTATGTGTTCACTCACTTAAGAATTTAAATATCACAAAATAGTAGGGGGGCAAGAAAATACTGATACAACTCGATCACGATATTATGTTTTGTGACACTGTATTGCTTCTCAGAAACACTATCAATTTTAAATTAAAATTTAATATGTAAAGATTGGTTGCAGTGGTTCATTTAATTTGGTGTAAACCCCTGACAGCTACATCCTTCAGTGTTGTAATCTATCTTCAGCCTTTTGACTCTTTTTTTTTCAACACGACAATATATAACTCATGTAAACACAGTGAACACTGGCCTGTGAGTCACAAAGGGCAGACCACTAGAACTGACAGTTTGAAAAAGTAGAGTGAAAAGAAAATTGCAGCATATCGTCTTGCTTACAGCATCACACTATATTCCAGTATATTGAAACATTATCCGTGTATTGTCATAGGTATTGTATATACAGATTGTTGTCAATACACAGCCCTACAAAATACCACATTAAGGGGTTGTCTCCACCAAAGCATTTTTTTTTCTGAGGCCAGTGTATTTTTTTAATGCTTAGCAATGGGAGCGCTACATATTTACGCTGCCCTACAAATACTGGCCATGTGATGAGGCCCTGACCATGAAGTTGAAAAATGTTGACATTTGGGTAAAAATGTTGCGCTCGCCACTGTCACTTTGGCAGTCACAGTGGAGAGGGACAAATACCACAGAGACAAACCGTCACATCTTAACTGCACAAGTGCTGAACAACAATAATGAAGGAGAAATATGTCAATACATTCTATATATGTTATATTTCCTCTCGTGAACCAACACAAACCGGCAGGTCCATCCTCTCTCCTTGCATGCTTCAGTCTTTCCCTCATCCAAAGCAAGTACTAAATCTTGTGCCGACATGTTTACTTCCGCGGATATTCCGTATCATAGCAACCAGACGCAACCAGAGCGTTCCAGCTGCGCCTCAACGTGCTCCCAAAGGCTCCCAGCTGGGCATTTTCAGCTGGGAAAAAAATGCTTTGGTGGACACCAGGCCTAAAGCTTTTTATTAGTATTAATTAATTATTGAAGCGGGGCCCTGTACATTCCAATGAGAGTTGTTCAGTGGCACGGAAATCCAAAAAAAGATTGATTTCCACATCTTCTGCATTGTGGGGCCCATAGAGAAACTTCCGGATTAGCCCCCTACTAATTTGAGTGGGGATAAAATCATGATTTAATCTGCACTTCTAGACTTTTGAAATGTTGTTGAACCAAATGGATCAAATCCCCATAGCGAAACATGTCATTTTGTGGGGGTTGTGATGCTCAAAAAATATATCCATAGACTTACAGGTGTCTCTTTTACAATGTGAGTCTATGGCAGAAAGTCTTTTGGGCCCCATGGCATAACATGACGGACCTGGACGTTTGATCACTTTGTAAAAATGTCTTCAAAGCCCGGCACTTTTTGTGGGGACTTGGTCAGCGCCACATTAGGTATTATGGTCTGGCAGTGAGGGTCAGAGTTGGCATGGCATCCACTAACCATCGCCCCAGCGCAGCAGAGAATAATCAGACAAGAGGAATGAGAGGAGGGAGCAGGTGGATGATGTCACACTGATGCCTCATCCTTCATGCCTCTGCTTCTCACCTCCATATCATTTATTATGCACCAGCAGTTTTCAAAAAGAAAAGTGACCTTTGTGGTTTCTGCATGATGCAATGGGTTTTAGCAAGTTTCAGTGAACCCTGAAAGTCATGAACCCCCTCAGCACATTCTAGATAACCCTGAGAAAATTCAGTTCACACTCATCAGCAGGAGTGCAGTCTCCTCTCTCTTTTATTATTAATTTCCTTTTTTTACATTTCAATTTCACCATGCCCTTGATCCCTACTCTACTCCTCCACTCAAGACTTGATCTCCTCCATCCTCAGATCTTTTCTCACCCCTTCCCCTGGGTCATGCCTCTTTTCCTAGCTTCCTCTCTGTCACAGTTTATGTGAGGCAACAAACTGTGACACAGCACCGCCAGTGATGCTGCTTTGCAGGAATGTTTAGAGAGTTAGAAAGTCTACCTAAGGAAAATATTGAAACCCTGTCCCTTGTGTTTTAGTCTGCAGAGGGTTGACATGAAGCAATGCAGTGTCTGTGTGTGTGGTTCTCTTCCCAGTCCCAGGGCTGTGCCGACTTTGATGCTGATCTGACCAGTCAGTGTGCAGACGCAGCACTACATGCCTCAGCTATCCCTCATGAACACACACACTTTTAACTGGTGAAGTTGCATCAAAAATAAGTGACCAATCATTTCATCATTACATTTTTTATGCTTGTTGAACAAGAAAACTCTTTTCAAAACCGAATGACTTAAGTGAAGTCAGAGTCTTTTTACAGCGTAGTCACCCTGTCATTGAGTGTCTCCCATGTGGAGCCATGCCTGCTCATGATGTGAGTGCCAACACATCAGTTTGTTTGGCCCCCAAGCCTGAGTGTTGGCCCTTCAGTAACATCATCCCTAACCTCAGGGCGGCTCACGCGGATTTGTGTGCATGCGTGTGTGTTTGAGGGAGTGTTTGTGAGTCGTCATGATGACTGTGTCTCTCTCTGTCTTGCTCATGGCTACATTGTTCTGGTCTGAACTGTGATGAAAGTCACGGTCATTAGATGATGCAGTTCTACACTTTCAGATGAAGTACTCTAAAATCAGTCAGTATGTTTGCATGCATAAACAGATTCTGCTTCTGTATGTTTACGGTTTAAAGGGGTACTGAGCTGATTTTCAACCAGCTTTGTATTATAACTGTGTGTATATTATGTGTAAATGAACTGTTGTAAACTTTGGTCCATCTTGCCACTACCCAGATCTCCCTGCTTATCTTCCAGCTCAAATAACCAACCGGCTGTCATATTGCTTTCTGTGTTAAAATGGACAACCTCACAACACCGTCACCCACCAGCAGCAAAAGCCCCTTTCCTCTGTTTTCTCTGGTCAGGTTGCACCAATTTTAAAAGTATTTGCGTCTTTCTACCGCAGCCCAGTTCTATGAAAAGATGATCTTTCTAGCAGTGAAATACCCTTTTAAATAATTTTACGAATATCAGAAAGAACAATGTTGTTCATTGCATTGTACTTGTGAAATTTGAGCCAACTAAAGACTTGGTGAAATACTATTGGCCTTTTCTAAAACCACTCTCTGCATATTGTTTACAAGACAGTTTTTGAACTTTAATTTTTGTCTACCTTAGTGGTCTCGCTGCCCCAGACAGGACACGTTGCATAACAACTGCTTACTGTGTTGGCAGACGCAAGGCAGGCACAGTCAGCGTTTTGGGTATTTGAATGTTATAATGACTCTGCCTCCATCCAAGTGTTTTTTCTTTTTGTCTTCTGCCTTTCAGTGTTTCAGTTTATATATTTTTACATATGTGTATCAGTAATAAAATGGCTATTAAGAGCATAATTTCTACTGGGTGGTCATAAAACCACCAGCTTGTTCTCTGACTCTCTGCCCCTCCTCTGCCTCTGCAATCAGGCAAAAAATATATATATCCTCTGTTGCCAAACCACCAATAAGCTGTGCTATTTTCTGAGAGAAAGAAACCACTCATTTATTTGCTTTTCATTCAGACACAACAAAGCCTAAGCATTAATGTCCTAATTGTGCTCCAGCCTCACAATCACATTAGTTGATTGGCCTGAAATGAGGCAAGGAAATGAGGGTCTCATTTACAGCAGTCAATCAGAACAAGGTGACAAGGAGAGGAGTTTGCCAGTAATTAGCATTAGCATTTGGGGTGGCAAAATAACTTGAACTGCACCAATATGTGAAAAATAGTGCACCACTGTTTCTTGTTTGTTTGTTTTTTTGTAGATGTCTAGCTGCTCTATCTATCCTCCCTCTATCCCTCCATCATTCCCCGAATCTCCCCCCTTCTGTCTTTGCGGTATGACTGCAGTGTGAGTCACACAGGCAGCCTCTGTCTCAGTTAGACAGAGAGAAACGCGTACCCACCTAGGACAACCCTGTAGAGCTCACCGGGGCAACAGTGTTTTTAGTTTAACCTACTGTACCGTACCCAGGGGTGAGGGTGGGTGGGGGGTAGTAGGAGGGAGGTGTAGGGGGGCTGGGTGACTGCAAAGGCAGCGTCAGGACAGAGAAGTGAGGGCTAATCCTTTTAAGTTGCAAAAGCTGAGCCGCAGCTCAGCCGGACATGTCTGGCTTCAGAGGATGAACTTTGATGGGGAAGAGGGAGAGTTGCAGGATGATTGAAGTGGAGATGGGTGGAGTGCATGTGTGTTTACATGCACATGACTGTGATGTGTGTGTTTGTATGTGTGCGCTTGTGTTTGTTTATGAGTGCGAGTGTGCGCCTGTCTGTAAGGAGATGATGGACGAGGGCCTTACCTCTCCCCAGGGGTTTGATTGGTGGCTATAACAGATTTTAAACTCTGTTTGACCCTGCTTAGCCCACAGTCTTAGATCATCACTTTAGTGCAGACAGTCTTGATCTCCTCCATCATATTCTTAAACTAACCAGGGCAGCAAGGCTTCGAGTCGCGTATTCTGAATACCCTGTCATTGAAAGTTCACGTTGACCCCGTCATAGGCTATCTATGGCCATTAGTAGCCATTTCATCATCAGAGCATCCTTTATCAAAACCCCAAACTCACCTCCTGCTCACTCACTGTTACTGTCTCTGGATAATAAATAACAATGCTAAAGGATCCATCACAAGCAGAAATAGTAGAGCTAGAGATGCTATCATAAATGTTTGTGTTGACGCATTATTCCTTTATTTATATCCATTGGTGTATTAAATGTAACTTAACAGATACCTGATGTATTGTAAGTGGCTTATAGACACCATGTGAAATAGACATTACAGTAAATATGATGCACAATATGGATAGGGAAAGAGGAGATAAACTACTTTGATGCTGATATACTGTAAACAGAAATTCAATGACAGCCAGAGAAACCCAAAGATTATTATAACCCAAAGATTGATCTCCCCCGCTCTGTCTCATGCCTTGTTCCCCTCCTGCCAACCAAATGTTCAGCTTGCATTGACTTTGTGAGGTTATGTATTGGGGAGTGCAGAGGGCAGACTTTATTTCTCTCTCACTGCCTTGAAAGACCTTTTGCAATAGTCATTGAATTTCGGTGCACGACAGCTAATGGTGTCTTTAAGTTCAATGATCTTAATCTTGTTTTCAAGACATGTATTAGAATAACTGCATCCTTAACGTTAATGACAAAAACATCTGCTATAATATATAGCACAACAATGAAAGGAGCTTGCATATACTTCAAGAGAACAACGCAGGACAAAGAATAAACACTGCAGTGTTTTTCCACTATCATCTATATTTTTCTCTCCAGCATCACATCCACAGAGTCACAATGATGTAGTGATATCAGTTTTAAACGCAGTCCATTCACTGGCAAACAGATACAACTGATTACCTAATATGTTGTTTATTAGATTACATCATGTTTGTTCCTCTGATGGCATCAGGCTCTCACTGTTGACTAAAATTACCATTCAGAGAGCTGTGACGGTAATCGAATCAGGAAAATCCAAGAAAGCTGCAACTGATCTTTTCATCCTCTCGCTGTCTGTATTATTTATTTGGGGGACTTCAGTACAAAGCGGCTGTACTTTCTCACGAGTCATGGCTCGCCCTTTGAAGTTGAGCACTTGCCAGCCACTTTGAGTGGCACTCACATTCGGTTCTTTGATGCTTCGAGGTAGTGTGGGAATTAGCTATTAACTGAGGCAAGCCTCCACTCTTTTGGAATCAGCTTACATTGTCAGTGGATAGCTGACAGTTTGGCTATATTTATGCAGTGGGATTGTTATTTGCTTTCTTTTAGCTACGGTGGGTATTTAGCGGATGCTCTTCTCTTTAGCGACAGTACAATGCAGTTCCTGATTTTGTTGGTGCCATATGGTATCCCTTGATTCATTACAGCAATTTAAACTCGTGAAATTCTCAGTTAATGCTTCCACACATCAGCAGTTAGCTTAGAGGTAGTTTAGCCTAGAGGTAATTTGGGACTCTCAATTAGGAACTGTGTCTTTAAAGACAGTAAAGAAGGATGCATGCCTTTAACTATACAATGTCCTACAGTGTGCTACATGCAATACAGCTTACATGCAGGTCTGATGATCCAAGTTCTTGTCATATTTGTTTTATATAGGGTTTACAATGTTTCATATTGAGCATAGCGTTAGTTCAGGCAGGCCATGGTGTCAAGCTCAGCTCACATCCCAGCTACATCAGCTGATCTCAAGCAGCCCGATCAGCAGATTGCTAATAGATCACATGATTCCTTTCTACACAACCAGTTCGCAAATCTCATTCAGGGCACCCTATTTAAACTGCTTTGGTTGGCCTACTGTTGCTGCTTCCTCTGCAAGCCGCTTTGCAAGCTGCCTCCACCCCAGCTCCTCCTATTGTTTTTATGGTGTATCTGACTTATCGGTGTCATTTCTGTTTGTCATTGATGCTGTTCTGTTCTGTTCCTGGGGAGTCTTTGCTGCTGCTCTCTCTGCCTTAGGCTTTCCATGTAGGTGCATGGAAGGGCGAAGAAATTTGCTCTCTCCACCTTAGACTTTCCACATAGGCACACAGAAGGGCAGAGAGGTGTGCTCTTCCCGCCTTAGGCTTTCCATGGAAGTGCATGGAAGGGCAGGGAGATTTGCTCTCTCTGCCTTCGGCTTTCCACGTAGGCACGTGGAAGGGCAGAGAAGAGTGCTCTTTTCGCCTTAAACTATCCACACAGGCATGGAAAGGACAGAGAGGTTTGCTCTCGCTGCCTTTGGTTTTCCACATAGGCGCGTGGAGGGGCAGAGAGCTCCCAGAACAGAGCCATATCACCAAATATCAAATTGCAATGGAATTAGAGTTTTCTTTGACAAAAGCTGTCCTAACTCAACTGTTGTTGTTCAGTATTCAGTTGCAGTGCCATTTTATTTAAGATAAATTGTGGCTATGAAGTAACTCATATTTGCCGTGGCCATAACTAAACTCTAATTCTGCAAACATATGAGCATCAAAAGCCTGAGATACACACTCAGAACTTAACACCACATTACACTGAACACAATTTCAGGGTTGTTTGGCTTGTGTGGGCTGCTTTTTGTGCACTCTCAATAAAACACAGGTTCTCTTCCTTTGATCTCACTGCTGTCATGTCTTTCATTGTATTACTAATCGCATTACGAACTAATCTCACTAACAGGTATTTCCTCGTTGTTGTCTTTTTTCTTTTGCTGTGCTGCTGCAGTCTCCAACCAAGTGGTACATGAAGCTTGTGCCCGTAAGTTCACTAATCAGCGCTGTGCTCTTTCATCTACGTATCCATAGTGACCGTCTCTGCTCCGTCCTGCCTCTCTCTGTCTTTATTGCCATCATTTTTTTTTTTTTTTTTTTTTTTTTTTTTTTTTAAATT
>JAPZEB010000021.1:14051146-14069397 GCA_029783705.1 Chaetodon striatus | reverse complement strand
TTTTTTTTTTTTTTTTTTTTTTTTTTTTTTACATGTGTGCACATCAACCTGTTACTCCATTGTTATATAAACACAGCTTTTCTGTCTCTTCTCCTGTTTTGATTAACAAGTGTGCCCTTGTGCTGCATCTATGTGATTTACTGTACAGGAAAAAACTACGACAAGAAATTATGAAAATTTTACACATGTATTTATAGGGTGTGAACTGCATCATAAATCAGTTCTCTTTTATTCTCTACAGTCTCTATTAACTGCAGTTTAGTATAAGGTTGCATTAATTGAAACCTGTGGGATACAGACATTAGGAATATGTGTTGGAATTGAGATACTACGATGTATTTCCTAATGTGAAGGTCCTAGTCAGTGGAACTAGACACCCTAGGGGGATCACTGAAGAGGTCTCAAGAGATTAGTCCAAAAAAAAAAAAGAGAAAAGATTATTTTTATTAAAATTTCACTTCAGAGATGGGATGTCTCGGAGCATTTGGCACGAAATTATTTCATAGTCCCTGTGCCAGCTGCTCTCACTGTAGACCCTCTTGTAACATTGTCTCTCATAGCCTCAAACATTGTGTGCGTTTTACTGGAAAGTCATACCATTGGAATGCACGCACAGTTCCTGTACATAAAATAAGATACATTGATTTGACAATTTTGTAACTTAATATTTAACTTGAATTAAAAATGCTGAACATGCAGAGAATAATTATCTGTTATCACACCATTAGGACTAACAAAATAATCAGTGAGTCACTTCAGTTGTATTTGTGCAGCACTGATATTTACCATAGTGGGTTGTTATTCCCTCTCAGTGGGCTCGCTATGACTGTTCCCTCTCAACAATTGTAACATTTTACTACTCGCTGTAAAGCTCCACAAACATTCACTCACCTTCATACATGAGTAAATCTAATGAAGGCTCAAAATGGGTTTTAGAGTGTTTGTTGCTGCTTTGACAATAAAGATACAGCTGTTGTGATGGGTGCACCATTATGCATGGCTAATTTTGCAGCTGTGATTAATGATTGGATAAGGAAACAATAGGACATGTACTGTGGATGAAGGCAAGGTACTGTTGCACAGTGCAGTTTGGTTTATAGCAGTGGTTCTTAGCTAGTTAGTTAGTCAGAAGGCCAGCATGTGATTGCGGGCCGTACAGGAAAAATGCAGTTGCTAGTTGTCTACCGAAATGCCTAACTTTAGCTAACAGCATAAGGACAGATGACAAAACATAATTCCTGCGACATTGCAGTCATGCAACCAGTAGCTTTCTATAAGTTCTCAATGCTAACCTGGCAGATGCTTGTCAGGCGGACACAGTTAAATTCAGAAGGAAGTAGTGTATTAAATGTAGGCTATTGAAAGTAAAAGGATGAAATTGGATTGCGGGAAATTTAATGCATGCATTTCATGTCACATTCAGGTACCACACAAATTGTTTCTAAGGGCCACCGTTGGCCCGCTGGCTGCACTTTGAGCAGCTGTGGTTTATATGTATGTGTTCTATGTCATACAGGCTCGCTACAGGAAGGAGCAGTCCTCGACCCAGTCGGTTCCCTGGATCCCCCCAGTGGACAACCTGCTCAAAGACAGCACGGACGGCTCGGCTCTGGGTGCTCTGCTGCACTTCTACTGTCCTCAGCTGCTACAGTTGGACGGTAAGGAGCTTACAGTTAGTGTGGGCTGTTGTGTGTGTTGGTTTGGGACAGGACATCCTGCAATGTAGCTCAAGGTGACCGTAGTATATCAGCAGGAGTTTTAAAGCTCTGTTGACCAAAACAAATAAAAATGAAAATGCTCATAACCTTTTTTAAGTTTCTTCCCTCTGAAGCCAAAATAAATTTCTGTTTTTAGCAGCACAGTGATTCTGTCTTTTTACATACATTGTTTGTTTTTATTCCTCACAAATTTTCAGTGTGAAAAATAAACCTTTAAAAGATATTTAGATTGTGTCATCAAAAACTTGTAGTTAGAGTGTTTGGGTATAAATTTGTGTCATTTTGTCTCCTCCCCCTGAATGGGGGAGATCAGTCGCAAACAAAAGATGCATCTTAATCACATCAATTTGATAATGAAGTGTGTTGTCAGTGGGCCAAACAAACACACACACATACACATACAATGCATATACACACACACAAACATTTAATTGAACTGAGAACATCACAGGGACAAAAGATCAATCACTCAACACTGTTTAGCCTTTGGATATATTAACGCACAGCTCCACCCATAGGTTAATGACATGCTGTCATGATTGGTCCATCATTTACAAACCTCTGTGCTTTAACACCTCAGCAGTTACTTGCTAACACCCTCAACACTGCACTTAAGACACTTCACTCATCTCAGTACACTGAAAACCACTGGGGCGTGCATTATAAGTAGAACCCCTTAAATCATCAAATTCACACTGACGTTACACTGACACATGATGGCTCCCTCTGCCCTGCCAGATGTCTGTCTGAAGGAGAACATGACGCTGGCTGATCGGCTGTACAACCTGCAGCTCATACAGTACTTCTGCAAATACAACCTGAACAGCTGCTGCCACTTCAGCTTGGAGGACATGCTCTACGCCTCCTCCACCATCAAGGTACGGCTCAAACCTGGCTACATTCAACACCAAGGGTTGGAGTTTCATTTCCAAAATGACATCTTTTCTAAAGTCTTTTGACAAGGAGCAAGTATTTTGTTTTTCCAAATGTGGGGAACTTGTTTGGGAAATGAGCGCTGTCTTTTATGAGAGTGTGCGTTTTAAGATGCTGGTTGTTTTTTAGAAACTGGTCTTGTAAATTGAGTTCAATGATCCTTTTAAAGACTTTCTGTTCTTTCCAGTCAAAAATATGCTCCATGTGACAGAATAGAAATCTCTGGAGTGACTTGATGCTTGTATTGTGATACTGATCCTGTTTGGTTGGTTTCCAAAGCTTCTCTTTGCAAACCACTTCTCCACCGCTCTGAAATTGCTTTTACAGTTAGTATGCAATTGTCATTACAGTCTTGGACAACTATCTGTCAGATAAACTGCTCAACTACTGATTTGTTGAAACTGAGCCTTTACATTATGCCTAATGAGTGTGTGTGTGTCGGTGCCAATTGTAGTTAGTGGAAAAACCGCCATCTGAATAAAAAGGACCTCCTCTGAAATTGCTGTTATCATAAAATCCAAGTGGTTAATGTCAGATTTTAGTTAGCACATTTACAAAATTACAGGCAAATCAAAATGTCGAGTTATACTTAAGTTAATGATTGTTTCCATAAACGGATACAAATCCCGTACGTGTAAATTCATTCATGAGTTTGTCGACAAAACAGATTAGAAAACCATATGGTGTGGTATCCAGTGAGAAAGGCTAAATGAAACAGGAGAAATGGGCAGCTCTGTAGGCCAGTGTGGTGAGTCATGCTGTGGAAAAACCATTCAATCCAAACTATCTGTCTTCACCAACCACAAGCCTGGAGAGCTGCGCCGCTCTCCTAGCATGTCTGCATGTGTTTTTTCATTCTTTCCTCACACACAATTTCCTTGTCTTTCTTTATTAATTTCCTTCTTTAATTTCCTCTTTCTTTTTTCTTTCACTCTCTTTCTTTTTCTCATTTCCTTCGTTAACTGGTTCATTCATCCCATTCCCACCTTTCTTTCTGTCTTTTTTGTCCCTTTTGTGTTTCAGTCTGATTTTCTGTGATTTTTCTAATTTTATTCTGTCATTCTTTGTCTCTCTCGATCAGTCATTGTCTTTCTCCTTTTCACTTGCAGCTTGCTTTACATTTCAGTCAGGGGAGGCAGATGAATAAAGTAAAGTGTTTTTATACAATTACAGGTGTACAGAATAACGTCTGTTGTAGCAACTACTATCAATGACAACTGTGCAGAAGTCTACATGTGTTTTATGATGATTTATTAAACAGACAACTGAGAAAACTAAAGCAACATTCGATTAAACTAAATATTACGTGATGCGATTCCAGTCAGCAGAAAAAATCAGAGTCAAAAACTCACTCTCTTTGTCTAAAAGCTGCCTTGCCAGTGAATGAACAGGTAAAATACTGTGAAACTACACACACCCCTGTGCCAAATACCACCGGAAGTAAAAGTGACCAAAAGAACGTGTGCAGCCTAAGCAAATAATAAACAACAGAGGTTAAACACATACTCTGGCTCTTACAGATGTTATGTGATGATTGAGATTTAACAAAAAAGACTTAAGCCTCTACAGGCAAATTTATAATCACAGCAAGATAAATCCCCCTGTGGAGTCCAGACACTGGTGGTGGTGGTGGCTGGTGACTGTGCTGAGGATGATGAGGGTGATGAAGCTGATGAATCTGCAAAGAGTAAATTACGTTGAGGAGGTGGATGGTGTGCACAACTGCAGCACGGATGTATTAAAGGCAGAAAGAGAATCATATTTGAAAAGACAGCAGCACAGTGATGAAGGTGTGTCACTATGGTATTGGTTAAACGTGACCAGCTGATAGAACAGCTGTTATCTCAACTGACAGCCAGACAATGACAGCAAGAAAATGTGAGTAAGCATGTCTCTGAGGAGAGAATGGCACATCGTATGAGAAGTAAATTACAAGCCTAAGCACTCAAAAGTAGA
Organism: Chaetodon striatus; assembly: GCA_029783705.1. Taxonomy (NCBI): domain Eukaryota; kingdom Metazoa; phylum Chordata; class Actinopteri; order Chaetodontiformes; family Chaetodontidae; genus Chaetodon; species Chaetodon striatus. The sequence continues at coordinate 14,064,790 of JAPZEB010000021.1, read as the reverse complement.
ATCTCCCTTACTACACTTTTGTTAAGAGTTTCATTTTCTCTCTTTTAATGCCAGTGTCACCACTGTGTGTGTGTGTAGTATTAAGGTACTCTGCCACCAATGTGAGACTATTGGTTGTAACTTCCTTGTATATACGTAAGTGTGTGATGCTGCTGGGTTGTGCCTGTCTTAGAAAGAGCTTGGAGAGCTTATTCTGCAGTGCACTCACTCCCTGCCCTACTTTTCTTTCCTCTACAATAAAAACATATATAGGACCTAAGATCAACCAAAGTCTGGTAAAACAGGCATGAATAGCTGGAACCTCTGTGCCAAATTTCAGCCTCCTAGAGGGCAAAAACTGTGGCCACCAAAGGGTGGGGAAATTTTTGTGGACTGTCCAACTAACTGACAGAGCGAGCTACAGTATCTGTATAGAGCTGCTGGTCGCAGCTGATGAAAATACCCAGAGGTGTCAATATTAGTCAGAAAGCTTTAATGTTTTTAATACAACAAGCAGCCACGACACAATGCTCAATTACTGTATAGCTCAAAACAGGAAAAGAGTGCTCATCTTACATGTAATATACAACCTGTTTTTAGTACTCTTCCATGTAGTTTCAGCGTCATGTTGTTTTACTTGGTCAGGGCCACCACTGCTTGTTAAATGCTCTTATTCTTGTCCCTCTTCTTGCTTAAATCCAGTGTTGCAGGATTTATGGGAGGCAAGGTCTCAAGTTTGAGAAACACATGCTGCATTTATGCATTGTGTGGGAGTGCATGACTAATATTATATTTATGTAAAAGATCAGTGTTTGCTCTATAAATATTGTTCTAGTTGCGATCATAAATGTGTTTTTTGTCAGCAGAAAACCTTTTCATTAAAGGGCCGCAATTCCCACAACTTCCCAAAACAGCGACTCTCACTACTCCGCCACACAAAAGGCACAATTTGTCTGGTGGTTTTGTGTGACTTTCCCTCCATGCTTTGTGTTTCTGTTTGTCCCCGATGCGTCCATCTCTGCGTTTTGCCTGAGAGCTGCATAAGCAGTAATAAAGGTTGCTATGTCTGGATGACTTTGACTCAGCCTCAGCGTGTCCTCTGACGGAGAGCTGTTGTTCTCAGCACTGACTGAACGCAGGTCACTGAAAGGACAAACATCAGTGGACTGTTTAAACTGACTTAACATCAGCTCTCAAGCCGCCGTGAACTTAAAAAACATGCTGTTTATAGTGCGGTTGTAGCTGTGTTGCCATCCTGCTGTTAAGATCATTTTATACACACTAGATTAAATTCATTGGTTGGCTGAGTTGAATTGATTACATGGACTTTCTAGACACTGATGTAAGACTTTTGTAATAGTAATGGAAATATTCTTTTAATATAAAATGCAATTGGTTCTTCATATTTTGTGCTTCTATTTTAAGCCAACGGGATGAGAGGAAGTAGAACATTTGACTTTACTCTGTTTTGAAACAGTGAGCTGAAGTATTGGAGCCAACACGTGAAAACAGAGCAATGATCGATATCTGCATTAATATTTTAGTAATGTAGACAACATAAATCAAGAATAAAGCACCGGTGAGATGGAAAAGGTGATGCATAAAGTGAAGTCTGTATCATTCTCACACTCCAAGCAGCTCACACACAACATCTAAACACACAGCATCAAAAAAAGAAATAATTGAGTTGTGTGAACCAGCCAGTAGCACTATTTTGCTGACACTGATTTCACCGAGATAACATTTAAAAAAAAAAAAAAGTCCCAGCAGGGCAGAGCTGTTGCCTGAGAGCAGCAGTGCAGCCAGAACTGCATACAGAACCAGTTAGATTCAGTAACCTTGACCCAGTTTCCAGGCAGTCACACCGTCAGTGGCTGTACGCCGTGGCCCGTCATACTAATGGAGACCTTATTATAGAGATTGAGCCGAGACATTAGCGGGGAGGGGAAGCGAGAGAGGTGTTGATGTGGAAGAAAATGGAAACAGGAGAGAAGAACGAGGGGGAGCGATAACACTTACAACAGTAGAGAGTCTGAAACGGTTAGAGAGGATGGATGATTCGGGGCGGGCGGAGGCAGCATCTTTTAGGAAGTTGAGAATGTGTTTAGACAGAGGTGCAAATATGACAAATATACACAAGTGGAAAGTGTTCCTGTGATAATCCTTTCATCAGATGTGATTTAGATCTGATGTTTTCCATTCTTATCCATTTATTAAGTAACAAAATGTCTTTCCTAATGCCTATTATAATTTCCCAGTGCCTATGACGACATATTTAAATGTATTGTTTTCTTCGACCAACACTATAAAAACCAAATATATTCAATGTAATATATTTACTCAGAAGATTTTTTTTTTGATCTGCTAATTAGTAAATAATTGTTTCAGCTGTAGTGGTAATGCATAAGCTGGTAAGTGTTGGCAAGTTAAGAAATAAGTAAATGCTTGGCTGAGCAGCGTGAACATGAAGGACATCGAGACACTGTATAGAGACAGATAAAATGTAAGTATTAAAGGAGAGATCTCAACATGAGGGCTAGACTGTAGCTGGTGTGGGTTAGACACTTTAATAGACATTATCACTCACCCGGGAGAAATCAGATATGTGCAGAGATTTGGAATTGAAGCCTCATGGCCTGAACATTTGACGGCTGAGTGAGTGAGTATCTTCATGCCTGCACGCTTACACACACGCGAGTCTGTGTGGCATCTCCGTGTCAGATTCCATGTGCTTCTTTGTGGCTGACTATGTAGAGCACTGCACATCAATCCACCAGAGTTAAGAGTCCCCTCTCTCTCAAGATACCACAAGGCTCGGGGTGAAAGCCTCCATAAAAACAACATTTTGTATGTTTGGTGAAAACAAAATCAGACCACATTATCCACAGGATTAACCTCAGTATGTCTTTATAAGAGACAATAGACTGGCCTGCAGTACCCAACCCCCCAAAGCCATAAAGTACACACATTACTCAGGGTCTATTCTTTCCTAATGGACACCAGGCCAGTAAATCACGCCAACCCACTCCCATTTACTGGCTCTTCATTTAATTAATTCACAGCACATCTAAATTACCATCTGTGGATCCAAGAAAGAGAAATGAAATTCACCAGCTTTGGGCTTTCACCAGCTTTGGGCTTTCGCCAGCGTTTGCTTCTTTTTTACCAGGAGGTTTGTAGAGGCAGACGTGCTGAGGTTGCCCTGAGGAAGGCAATTAACACAGTTACTGTAATACGTAAGCTGCTTCTTCAACTTGGCTTTAAGTGAGTGGATCATCTGCAGTCTGACTGTTAGATATCAGTAATGGAGGATGTACAGTGTGGCACATTGCATGGTATCAGCAGAAAAAGTGGCACACAGTATTATACTGCATTAGTTTAACTTCAGAAGTAAGAGGTTGTAGCTGGGAATGACATCACACCTGAGTCAATCATGTTCCAGTGCAACCAGCTGGAAGACCAAGATGTTGTTAGCAATAGCCAGGTTAGCCATTGTTAGCAGTACCAGTTGATACCACCGCATTGGGCTGTATTTTACACGTAGCAACATGTCCACAGATAAAAATTAGTCAGAACTTAATGTATGACTGTTTTAATGACACACAAATAAGACAGTAGTGCTTATAAACAGTATTATACTGAAGCTTTTGTTACTGTTGACGCGCAGAGCAGCCATATTGGATTTTGATGTTGGGACTTTTCAAGTCAGAAATCCGACTTCAGGAGTGTTCAGGTTGAAATTTCTGACTGAGAACTCGGAAATTCCGACTTTCCAGTGCACCATTACAAACCAGCTAAGTAAAAAAAAATGTTTATAGCTATTGCATCTTTCAAACACAGACTGGGTTATCTGTTTGATTTATAGATATTATATTAATTTGCATTTGGGTCTTTAGTTCAGTGGTTCCCAACTGGTCCAGCCACGGGGTCCAGATTTCTCCTTAGTCACTAGTTCAACATCCACACAGTTAAATGTATGCAGCATCATACTTAGATCTGGCCATGTTGTCAAGTTAGTTTGCCAATCTGTCAAGTAGCTGTCCGTTATTTACTCTTTCTACAGCAGGAAATGACACTTCAGAATAAAAAACTCTGTGGTGAAAATTTGTTGTACTTAAAAATAAAGTATGTTTGTACAAATCTGACATGTTTGTGCATCACTTGCGGTCCATTCAGAATGGATCCACAACCCACTTTTAGACCGCGACCCACCAGTTGGGAACCACTGCTTTAGTTGATGGACTGATTTGCAGTGCACTGTGATAAGCCTCAGTTCCTAAACAACCAGCAGATAAAGAGTGCAAAGATTGTTTGACATTCAATTAATAATGATCAGTTTTTGCAGTGTTCTTATTTTTAGGCGTTTGTGTCTCACGTCTGTGTGAACACTTTTAAACATTTGTGAGTTCATTCCTCTATGGGTGTTTTTTCTCCTACTTTAAAAAGGTTTTGCTGCAGGCCTCTGATAAAGTTGGCGCTAAATCAGGAGAGCGGGTTTTCCAAATTGAGTCTGTCTGTCTGGCTGCAGGACCTAGATCCTTTAATCAACCCTCAGGCCCGATGACTGTTGACATTAATGCCCAGTGAACACTCAGTGTGTGTCTAAGCTTTGTGTCTTGCTGAGTTGGATACATTTCTTAGGGTGTTTACATGCATCTTTATGCATGCAAACCCTACATATTGATGATGCATTAAAATGTTACACCGTTCATGTGTGCATGTTTAGCACTGTTAGTGCCCATCCCTGTACAGTGGATTAGCTCCCCCCACCCCCACCCCACCCCACCCCTCATAACCCCAAGCTCTCTTCTAGTAATCACCAATCAGGTTCCTGTTTTCATCCTGCGAGTGACACACACTTACACTCAAATCTCTAAACAAGACTGATTTGGCAATGCTGCAGACTTGGCAGAGGTAGCAATGCCAGTCAACAGGGAGATAGGCGTAGTGGTGGTGCGGTGGTTGGTTGTTTGGGGCTCTGTGTGAGTGTGTGACTGCTGACTGGTGGTATTACGCGATAGCACTCACACCTGGTGTGTCAGTAGTAGTCAGACGGGCAGATGGGAAGAGAGAAGTCAGGTTGGGCTTTTGCCACCAATCCCGGCTGGGCGGACGACAGGAGGTCTTTGTCTCTCTCTGTGTTTCTTTATTTCTTTCTGTCCTTTTTTTCCCCTTCATGGCTGTTTTTTCTTCTGTTCGTCTTAAGCCATTGAGGAATGCTTCACAAGCTGAACACACCTAAAGGTAACCTGCACTTTGGTATTTGACTAGCTGTCTGTTATTGCTAAAGAGTTATTTTACCCCAGACTTATAAGAAAGGCAAATGTAACTCAAATCAAATGAAGAAAAAGGTGATGGAGAAGATAAAAAAATGTGACTGAAAGATGGAAATCTAGCTGTAGCAAGCAACTGCTCAGTTTACACATAAAGATTATAATTCAATATTTTCTACTTTACTTTGATTACTTTGGTAACCATGTGCATTACAGCTTGTCACACCTGCATTCTGTCATAGAGACACACCTTTTCACACGTTTGCTGCTTTCCTTTCTAGCATGTGAGAAAACAAAAAGGAGCCCCCCCAAAAAAACTGCTAAAATGCTGCAGTAACACCCAAGGGAAACCACTGCTACTGGTGTTAATTGCCTCTCCCCCTCCTGCTGTGCTTTTGGGCTGCAGTTGAGGGGCTTGTAAGGTGTATGCATGATGTGTGTGTTTTGCTGGTGGGTGCTCGGTAGAAGGAAATGTTGCTGATGAGGTAAATCAGGTATCTTTAGAGCTGAGCCATGCAGCATTGTCTTTGTCTGGAGACCATGGACTGAGGGCGGGGAGGGGGCGTGTTTCCTCAAGGTCGTCCCTGCTTCACTGCACTCGTTTTGCATATGGTGTGCACGTGTGCATATATAAGTGAGTGCCGGCATGTTCACGGCAAGAAACGCCCAGTTTGGCATGAGAATTGATTAAATATTGATTATTGAAATATTTGAAAGCTGAAAAAAACTGCCTGAGCTGAATTTATTTTACAATTTAAATGAATAAATAAATAAAAAAGAAGAAGAATGATCATCTTTATTGTCCACAAATATGGAAATTAGTGTTTGGCCTAACCCGTTGGTTAAAAACACATCATAGAAAAATCACAGTATACACAATAAATATCACAGCATGCACAAGGCACACAACAATAATGGACATGTTTTCAGTGTGTATGGTGGTTATGAATTTAGGGACTTATTGCACTTGTTATGTATAACTTTTTGTGAATGAGCTCAGCTGCTGCAGCAGCTTTAGTGCCTTCCAGAGGGCAATTAACAGGATTAGCACCTTGTGTTAGAGTGGAGGAATTTGACTTATTCTTTGCTTTGTTTCAAAATGACGCTCATTTAAAATGTGTTTCACAAGTTTTTTATTTTACTCATGATCACCTTTTTTCATTAACAAAATGCAGTGTTTTGACTGAATGTGAGACTGAATGGACTTTTCTAGTGTGGACAATGAGGGCAACAAAAAATGTAGGTTTCACAAGCTCTATAATAATAGTCTTTCGTAGTCCATATATTTTTCCTTTGTTATAAGGGGAAAAAAAACATCAGTGGGTTTGGGAAAATATTGTACTGAAGGAAATGACTTTGTAAGATGGACATTTCTGCAGTGCAGTGTCCTCAAGCAGTTTGACCTCCCACTGTATGTTGACCTGATTCAGACACGGGCACGAGCGGGCACAGCAGAAGCAAAGACCCCTTCCAACATTTCTTACCCAATTCAATTCAGGTTGGCTGGTGGATTACATGCTGGTGATTGAGAACAGAAAAAAATAGCTGACCTCTATTTTATAAATTAGGTTAATGCCTTAATCACTCCTCTCTACTATGGCAGGTACTGTTGACATTATTCTTGAAGTGGAAGATCTATCACGTGAAAAGCCATGATGTTGGTTATATTATCTTAGCGTGACTCTCAATAGGTCAGGAAAGCCATGCTTTAAATTTGACTTAAAGGTCACAGATTTTTGGAAACATGCCTTTCTGAAAAGGATGATAAATATAGATCCCTCATAAATTACTCCACTGTAGGTTCAACTGTGAAACATCTTTCCCTTAAGAGGATACTCTATGAAATGGAGCAAGATTGGTGAATTATTTATATGCAGACTGAGAGATACAAGTAATACTCATCAACTCAGGTTCCCTGTGAGGTTTAACAGAGACACCTACTGGAGATATGGGTGAAATGCAATTACATGTCGGCATTGTGTGACAACAGGACACTTACAAAATGTGTTCACTGTAACAGATATTCTGCTGAGTGATTATATGTTATTCAGTCCCATGTTTTTAATCGTAATCTTTTTTTACTCTTCTCTCAGAATAACTACCTGGTGTTCATGGCAGAGCTGTTCTGGTGGTTTGAGGTGGTCAAGCCGTCTTTTGTGAAACCCAGAATGCTGGACAACGAAGGCACAGGCAAGTCTTAAATCCTCATTATCTCATAAAATGTCATTTGAAGAACATCTTCAAAGTGAGGCCATTTCTCTTTCAGCGCAACACAGGGAGACTGATGCATGCTTTTATTACAAGCAGTCTAGACTACTTTAACACTTTGCTTTCTGTCTACTGAGGAATAAAATAAATCAGCTACAGTCAATTAAAAATTCTGCTGCATGACTCAGAGACCAAAACGAGAGCACACATTATGCCGTTTTTAATGTCCTCATACTGGTTACCTTTTAGTTTTTATATTAATTTTATTGTTTTTAAAGTCTGATTGATGATTGATTCAAGTCTTAAATTCGTACCTTATGATAACATTAATTGTATCAGAAGCAACCATAGTGTCATGTGTAGAGGGATTTGTAGTCGTAGAGATACCTGTAGGTGTATTTTTTTATATAACATATTCAAAGCAAAGCGGTTTTATTTTGCTATATGTTGTGAGAGCACAGTTTGATCGTTTGTCTCTGTTGTCTCACCTTAGAGCCCTCGTCCTTGTTGAAGAATATGCCAGTCATCCCCATCTCCAAGGCAACCAAGAGGAGCTTCATGGAAAGACCCCCAAGTCCTGAAAGACCCAGGTCAGCTAGTCCAAATCCTAATATTCAATGTGTAATCTATCAAAAGTACATAACCAAGACAGTTTACTTCTACTCGAGTGGAGCTGCTTGTTGGTGGGCAGCAGTAAGATGTGACTATATGACTTATTAAGCCAGATTAGATCAGCTCATACAGCAAACTCCTTATCTGGACAAACTAAAGATAAAAAGGACAATGAAAATTTATATGTCTGTTTTTTTCTCTCTCATCCTGTAGTTTGCCTCTACGACCCCAGCCTCGAAACTCAGGTGAATTTTATTTATTTATTTATTTTTTTTGTTTAACCAGAAATGTATAATTAGTCATGAATATTAAGATTAAGATGTACTTGTTGGCACAAGAACTGTTCTGATTCTTACTTTGCTTACTTGTGTCATCCAGGAGAGATCAAGAGGTCTACTTCAATGTCCTTTGTCGATGGCAACCTCGGCACCTGGCCTAAAGAGAAAAGGTTCGTAATATTACTGTCCTGTTTGTGTGCTGCTCATTTAAAATATCCAGTCCCCAAGAGAATTAATGATCCCGTGGGGATTAAGAAAAGCGTGTTGTGATGTTGCCAAACTAGAGTGTTTCCTCAAATAACCTTGTAGAATTTCAAAATAGATATACAAAACAAGTATCTGAAGATTTAACTGTGTTTCCTTTTTGTTTTTCTGTTAAGGTCTGGGCCGTATGGAGTGTCTTTTGACATCCCCTTTGACAAAGAGGACTCTACTTCTGTGAGTCTTTCCTCCACGCGTGGCATGGTCAGGTCCGTCAGCACTGATGACGGTTCTGGTTTCAAGGTCCACCACCTGCCGCGTGGAATGAAGCGTAACCTGTCCTTCCAGCCAGTGAACGGTCAGAGTGTCGGCATTGAGGAGGAGGGCTGCCCAGACAGCCTGGCTGGTGTGGAGCCCAGCAGGCGAGCATTCCCCAATGGACATGGAAATGTCATGGCAACAACTCCCTCCATGGAGGAAGCCCTTCAGATTATCCACAGCCCAAACAGGCCCCCACTAGAGGGGATCAACAATGGTTTCTTCCTGCACTCTCAGAACCTTGGGGCAGGTGTTGGTGTCTTGGAGCCAGTGTCAGAGTCGGACTCCAAAGGGCCTCTGAGCACCACAGACACCACTGAAGTGGACACTGGCATCCACATCCGCACAGAGGACATGCTTGATGAGGATTCCTCACTAAAAGACTGCTCTGTGAACATGGACCTGGATATGGACACACCAAGCCCCTGCCCCAGCAATCAGAGCAAATCCCCCTCAGGAGTGAAGATGACCAGCTTTGCAGAACAGAAGAAGAAGAAGCATACTCCATCATTGCCAGACTCAGGGAGGTGCAGCAGCAGCTCCCTCAAGACCACTCCTGAGGGCTCTGACTTCAACCTCCCATTATCTGTCTCCTGGGCCCCGACCCCTGAGCACAGCCCCATCCATCAACAAACCACACCTCCTCTCACTGCTCAAGCATCACCCACACCCGTACAACTTCCACCCAACGACCCCGCTCAGGTTATGGCTACAGAGATGGTACAGCTAAGGATGAGGCTGGAGGAGAAGCGCAAAGCCATTGAAGCACAGAAGAAGAAAGTGGAGGCTGCTTTTACAAGGCATCGGCAAAAAATGGGTCACTCTGCGTTTCTCAACGTGGTAAAGAGAAAAGGAGATGGTGCTGCCAGCGGAGAGGAGGGAGGTAAAATTGAGGGAGAAGGCAAGGCAGCAAGTCCCACCTTCAAATTTGGGAGGAGCAAGGCAGACACACCTGATGGGGCAGAGCAAAGCAGCACAGCCTCCTGTTGGACAAAATCCCCAGGTGCAGGAGAGGAAGGAGGTCAAAGCCATGCTCAGCTAACCGAGGTAGACCTCACCGAGTATACACGTTCCATTGAGAAACTCAACCATTCATTAGCTTTCCTTCAGACTGAGATGCAGCGACTCGCTCAGCAGCAGGAAGTGATCATGGCCATGAGGGAGCAACAACATCAGCAGGCATGGGTAATCCCTCCTCCACATACAAACCCATCACCACAAAAACACAGTCGAGCTGTTACTCGATCCTCAGGACCCTCTTCTCCTGCTGACTCCCCTCGTTCCACCCACCGCTCTCCAACCAGCATCAAACGCAAATCTGCCTCTTTTCATTCTCGTAATCCTCGCACCGCTCGACCAAGCGAGCTAAAGCTGGCCCCTTATAATCGAGTCCTAACTGCCCCGCAATCTGTCGACAGCATCCCCAGGCTACGGCGATTTTCTCCCTGCCAGCCCTTGGCAAGTTCCTTTGTTTACTTGGGGGAGCAACCAGCAACCGCCAGTCCAGACACAGTAGCCTCAGATGGAGATAAAAACAAGGAGACGGCGTCACTCCTTTCCCCAGAGAAGGAGATTGCCAGTATATGTGTAGCCAACTCACCGCCCAGCTCACCCAAAAGGGAACAAACAGAAGCAGATTCTGTTCAGAAGCCTGTTGCAGATCTGAAACCTACCATAGAATCAACATTTCCTGAGGTTCTTGCCCACCCTGTGGTGGAGACCTTCACCGTGACACCAACAGAGATCCCTACCCAACCAGAAGCCTCTAGCCAAGTCAAGACCAATTTGATTGAAGTTCCTCTGTCAGTTGTGAAGCCACTGGAGGATCTGACACTCGATGATGGTTCGGAGACGCAGCAAGGTGAAGAGGAAGGCCCGGATCACGATCAGAAGATGTGTCGTGGTTTCTTCTTCAAGGTAGGCTGTTGACTTGAAGAACCAGTTTATATGTTGTAGCACTATTCCTTCTAATGATAAATAAAATTGGATTTGCACAGAGTCTAAATGTGAATATACAGAATACAGTCATTCAAGAGAACGGAATGAAACTGAATGAAACCAGTCAATGTTTCGTGAGACACTATACGATACGATATGATACAGTGCGATACGATATGATACAGTGCCATACAACTCCATACAGGATATATTGTCCATAATAAGGAATTGGATCTGGACTCTGTACTGGAACTGAAGGGCGGAGTCAACAAGTAAGACCAAAGAACCAGCAGCATAAATCATAAAAACCTCAGCAACTGGGTCGCGGCCATGCAGCTCCACAGAAAGTTTCAGGGGGAAAAAAGGCAATTACATTGAACCTAGGGCAGCCATGTTTGTTTTCATCAAGAAACAGGAGATGATGAATGGTTCAGGAAACATGTCAGCTGAGAAAAGCATCATCTTCCCATTTATAGGTTGTAAGATAGCTTGCTAGCTGGAGTCTGGGCTTCGATGTAGGTCATAAAACTGGGGCTGTTGTGAATAATTCAGGCACAGCTGTGGAAATGTGGGGTTGAAGAAGGGTTGAATAGATGGTGGATGTGAGGGTGGTTGCTGGGCGATGAGCAAAGGATGTTGAAATAAAACTAAAACGATGAAACCAATTTGTACTGAAATTAGCAGCCTGGTGTGAATGTGTTGGAAACGACATAGTCCTGCATTGCAAAGAATATGGATAAAAACAGAATAATAACATAAAATTGCATAAAAAATATGTAATTGGAAAGGATACAGAGCAATTTAGCCTTTTCTGGCCCCCAAAATCTGCTCTTTTGCTGCCTCTGCCAGCCTTTTTACAGTCTCATTTAATTACACAAAGGGAGGTTGACCTTTCGCAGTAACAGCTCAGATTTTAAAATTATGTTATTCATCATATCGGAGTAGATGAATAAAAAGATGTAAAGAGTATCACACAGTAATCTGTGTCACAGCCATGGAAGGTCAGCCTTGATTAATAAACAGCAGCTCCATAACACTACAGTATAATATTTTCTAAATGTTACTGGGTCTTCCACTCTGTGTGAGGTTACTGACTGTGTTTCCTACGTGACCCAGGCGGATGGAAAGGCCGAGGAGAACATGGCTCAGAAGAGGGCTGCGCTGCTGGAGAAGAGGATGAGGAGGGAGAAGGAGAGCCAGCAGAGGAAGATGCAGCAGGAGGCTGAATTGGAGCAGAAGAAGGAGGAAGCTCGGTATGTTGAAACATCTGGTTAATAAGTCCATACACATATTTTTGGAGCACACGTGTGAGTTTTTCTTTAATCTGGTGAAAGTTGATTTTAATAAATTGTTAAAAAATGAATATTCACTATTAGAAATGTTGAACACATTAACACAAAGTCACTTTTTGTCATTTTCTTCTTTACATGTTGCACACCCCAATTGCAAGAGCATGAATATAATTACATTTCTAACGTCACCACCCCACGGTGTTTCTCTGTACTGACTCTGTTCCGTCTGTTCAGACTGAAAGCAGAGGAGGAGCGCATCAGGAAGGAGGAAGACAAGGCCAGGAGGGAGTTCATCAAACAGGAGTATCTCAGGAGGAAGCAGCTGAAACTGATGGAGGACATGGACACTGTCATTAAACCTCGACCGGGCGGTGGGGCCAAGCAGAGGCGGGGCCGTCCCAAGTCCATCCATCGCGACAGCATGGACTCCCCCAAAACCCCTGTCAGAGCTGCCACAGGTAACCATGGTAACCCCGCACATGGTCATCCCATCTGTCGAGTCTGTGCCACTTTGCTTTGTGCCACTTTAGAGTGTTTTAATCACATTTTATCACACTTCAAACAAGTTATTCTTGTTTTAAATTTTAAAAAAATGAAGCCACACTGAATTAATTGTGATATCTCTACTATTGGCAATGTTTTTGTATTGTTTTGAAAGCCCAAAAACAATACAGTAGAACTTGATGATATTGTAAAGTAGCAATGCAGCACTCTGTTTGTATGTGTTTTTATATGTCAGTTAAATGAAGCATTATATAATGTGTGTTAATACATATTTATGCATGTTATCATGAGGTGTGTCCATGTGAATTTTGTGTGTAGGCCTATTACTTGATGTGAAAGTTTATTTTCAATCGTAACACTGAGGCTGCATTGCTCTGTGACAGGGTTGGCACAAAGCACAGAGTTGTTGTTGTTGTTATTCATAGTGACGGTGTAACTGTGTCGTGCTGTGCCACATCTCGTCTCACATCCAGGTTCACGCCAACGTGTCTTTTCAGTCTCCAGCTTGTCCCTTGCTTCCCTCAACCTCGGAGACAGCGACAGTGTTCACTCTGAGAAGAGATCGCCAAGGTGAGATGTCTTTACAAGTCTGTAGCTGCTGGTTTATCATGTGAAATGCTATAAATAAAGGGTGGTATTTTGGTGTAGCCTTTTACTTTTACCGTAAAGTTTGATATTTTCAGGGGAGTTTTCAAAATATTTCTTACTCTTGGATACGTAACTCTGATTTGTTCAGGAATATGGCAGTGGGATATGATTAATAAAACATGATTAGTGTTAGAATTCTGATCAAAGATTAACATAGACTAGGGCAGTGGTTCCCAACTGCTCGGTCATGGTCCAAACGTGGGTCACAAATGGACCGCAAGTGACTCGGGAATGTGTCGAGTTTGTAAAAAATACACTTTATGTTAAGGTACAGTGAATTACCAGCACATAGTCTTTATTTAAAAGTGCCGTTTACTGCTGTAGAGTAAGTGAATAACAGTCAGCTACTTAACCGAGACAGAAAACTAGCTCAACAACATGGCCAAACACAAG
>JAPZEB010000021.1:14037593-14048726 GCA_029783705.1 Chaetodon striatus | reverse complement strand
CAGCTAACATTAATACCGGAGCATAATGTGTTATTTTATTTTATTTTAATTTATTTTATTTTTTTGTTTCATTTTATTTTATTTTTATTTTTTTTGTTACTTTATTTTATTTTATTACTTTATTTATTCATTTATTAATATATATATATATGTGTATATATATATATATATATATGTATATATTGTTTTTTTTTATTTTTATCTTTTTAATATTGTAATGTGTTTTTGTTGTAAATTAAAGGTAAAATTCCCCACCTTTTATGTGGATATCCAATCAGTGCTGATGGCAAACATAATCAGTTGAAGCAATGAATTCCTCAGTGTGCGCTATATAGTGAGAAAGAAGTGGAGCCAAGTTGGCAGTGCCTACATGTACAAAGATGCATTGCACAAGAGCTTTTGACATCCAAACGAAACTCAAATATAGGAAAAAAAAAAACATAGCATGAGGTGACAGAAATACTCTCTCAGTGGCCATTTGCCCTCTTGGCCCTGCTGGTCTTGTTTGTCTCTTTATCTTTGGGATCCCGAAGACGGTCTCTAGCACACCTCTGTCCAAGTGAGGAGTGAAGCTTTCACGCTGTTATTTTCACTAGTAACACACACACAGTCTCTCCCGGGCTCTTCCCGCGTTAGTGACAGCATCCAACAACTACTGCCCACACTGAAATTCATTGCAGCCAAATGATTCAGTTTCTGTTGGCACTGGGTAGCAATTTGAGGAAAGGCACCACCAGTCAGTGTTTGTTCTCGGCAGCTCAGGTTCTGGTGGGTCCCCCGCCGGCCATATCCTCTTGCACGGTAGCCACAGCTTCTCTCCACTGCACTTCTTCAGCTGTATACTCTGGCTCAGATACAGCAGACTGTCCAAATCAATTTATCCTCATAATATGTCTATAACATCCTCTGCACTCATATTTTGGGATGCCATTTTTTGCTGTTGGTAACATAGGGAGTTTGCAATACAAGCAAAGAGAACAAGTGGCGTCTAGAGCGCCCCCTGGCCACCTAGAGGATCTGTCACATCACATGCTGGGTGCAGGAAGAACAGATTTTACAGTCACAAACTCTGCTTTCTCAGTCGATGTAGCACACACTGAGGAATCACCACCAATACTGACTGGACAGCAACATAAAAAGAGGGCTAATTTCCCCTTTAAACAAATAATCTGTGTGATCACATGTTTAAATGCTGCATTCATGGCTCACAATCCATTGTCTGTCCACCCAATAAGACATGGATGTGCTAGCAATAGAAATCTTCATACATGATTTATCAACAGAAAGAGTAAAAATAGGGAGGGGAGTCTTTTCTTTTACATAGCTGGAGGAGTTGCCATGACAACAGTCCCATCCCAATGTTCTCTCCTCTTTTCTCATTCAGGACCAAAGCTTTACAAGGAGCCCAGTGCCAAATCTAACAAGCACATCATCCAGAACGCTCTGGCCCACTGCTGCCTCGCAGGCAAGGTTAATGAGGGGCAGAAGAACAAGATCCTGGAGGTAATGGCGTGCCTTTAACACTGTGGATAAAAATCTGACGCCGGACCTTTGTCTCTCATCCTATTTTTGAGTTGAATATCACCAAACCCTTTGCTTTCCTTTAGCGCATATGATCTTCATACTGTATCTAATGAGCTTTTCTCCCCCTCACAGGAAATGGAGAAATCCGAGGCCAACAACTTCTTGGTTTTGTTCCGAGACGCCGGCTGCCAGTTCCGCTCACTCTACACCTACTGCCCCGAGACGGAGGAGATCAACAAGCTGACGGGCATCGGCCCCAAGAGCATCACGCGCAAGATGATCGACGGCCTCTACAAGTACAACTCGGACAAGAAGCAGTTCAGCCAGATACCAGCCAAGACCATGTCGGCCAATGTGGACGCAGTGACGATCCACAGCCATCTGTGGCAAACCAAGAAGCCAGCCACCCCTAAAAAAGTAGTGCCTGCCCAGTCCTAATGGAACTTGATACCCCCAACCTCCCCTCCCATCTCCCCTCAAACGGAACATACCAACTTCAATTTGCACTTCACTGTACATATCCATGAAGATTCAAGCACCTGCAATGCCAGTTAGATGAATGCATATATGTCTTTTTTTTATGTTTGTTCGTTTTTGTCCCCTCATTGCATTCCCGTCCTTGTTTTTCCCCCCGACTCTGGACTGGACATGATAGGACTCAAAGATTATGAACAACTGGAATGTATGCCACTGTTGAAGAATGATGTAAATGCTTATCACCCCGTGTTTTTAAGAGATTGTCACGTTTGAGTCAAATCATGAAGGCATGTGTGTGAGGTTTTGTTTCCTATGTGCCAAACGTCAAAAAAAGAGACAGTATGAATGCTAGGACATTTTACAGAAGCACTGAATGTTTTTACTTCATGTACAGATTGATTTTTGTTTGCATTATCCTGTCGAGGCGTGGCCTTATGCGCGTTTTGTTTCAGCGTGTGAGTGCAATGAGGTGATTGTAACAAAAAAAAAAAAGCGTATACAGAGGCTTTTTTTGTATTTGGAAGAACACTTTTTTTCTTCATCTCTGTGGGTACAACAGTTTGTATATTAAGGTACGTAAAACTACAAAGGGCCAAAAAAACGAATTGCATACAGCTAGCGTTAGCCACACAGTACATGTGTGTTCAGCTCAACAAAGCAAAGCGGTTTCAGCTTTTTCAGAACCCTTTTTGAGAAAGTGATTTTAAAGAATGCAGGACGTTACTGTAGATCACTGGTTCTCAGCCTGTGGGTCGGGACACCTGCAGACGATTTGAGCTATAATGTGTGATGTGTAAAAATATATTTCTAATATACAAGTATGCTGTCATGTTTGTAACTGTTGTGTTCAATTACTTTCTCTCATAATATACAGAAGTAGCTTCAACCTCAAGACATACTTCAATAAGAAAAACTGACTGAAAGCGAAAGTAAAAATCATCCCTAAGTTAACCATCTTGTTTGTTGTCACTTGGGGTTAACAGGGAGGCATCGCTTCAGCCAAAAAAGTTGAGAACCAGTGTTGTCTGCTGGTTTACAGCAGATTTGTGAACAAATTAAACAGCTCAGTATTATTTTGTTTTTATTTTTAAATGCTGCCTTTTGAACCATGTAGGATTTCTCCAGTATAAAATAACAATGTGATTTCACTCTCACCCATTGGTATCAGGAAAATGACAAAGACATTACACCTAGGAGCTATTTCTCTTTCTATAAATATCAGGAATTAAAATTTAAAAAATCGTTGTATTCTTCAGATTCACACTGAGCTTACTCATCTTCAGAAAAAGTCTGCACTTATGATACTCTAGGGCACTTTTGGTAAAAGCATCCACCGAACACCAAATGTAGTAAACAGTGCATATACAAAGTTTAGATCGCTGATTAGTTAAAAATGAATTGCTCTGTTATTTAAAAGAGAAAAAAGGCCAGTCATACATCACAGCAAGTATTGCCTGTTATATTAAAATGGCCACATAGTATTATAGTTGTGTCATTTTCAACACGTGTGCACATCTGTTGCTCTTACATAACACAAATGTGTGTTGACCCAAGAGTGTGTATTAGCAGCGTATTTGCTGGTTGCCTATAGATGCCACAAGTCCAATATAGGCCCAGAAGAATTAATTTATTTGTTTCTTTTATTAGGAGAATGATTCACACAATAATGCAAGGCAGAATAGGGAAGATACTTGTTGCTGCATACGGGTAGAGACTCGCCACAGAGTTTCATTGGTGTCAGTATCACGTTCCTTTCACCGCCGAATGTCCAATCAACACCATTTGTAGGTTCCAACGAAAACAGATCTGCTAACACGGTGCTTTGTTTTAAACTGGGGGGGATATTTATGACCAAAAGAGAGCATGTACATGTCTTTGAAAATGTAATCTAGTATGACGGAGTGTTTCTCTGTTGTTTATTGGAAGGATTATTTGTCCTCAGAAGCTCTGTCCACCTGCTTATGGCTGTTTAAGGCCAAGGTAAATGGTTATTTAAACTGTAATGATATTGTACAGTGTGTTCATGTGAGCTCATACCTATTCACTATGATGACTTTGTTTTGTTCCGTCAGACGCTGTGCTGTCATTCAACATATTGCTGAACATGTAGTTTCTTTTTTTTTTCCTTTTTTTTTTTTCTTATTTGGCATTCAATAAAACTAAGCATGGCCTCAGCATTTATGTGGTGTTAATTGTAAAAATTAAATGTCTTTTTTTAATATGGTAGAGATCCGTCAGTCACCACAGGCAAGTTGAAAGAAAACACAGGAAAACCGATATTATAGTATGGTTTAATTTTATTTTTGATGTTTAGAAATTTATGATATTCATGGACAGGATCTCGAGGTGCAGCCATGGGGAGGAATGGGTCCAGTTTGGAGACCACAGAATTGCATCTCTGCATTTTGCAGATGATGTGGTTCTGTAAGCTTCATCACACCATGACCTCCAACATGCACTGGGGCGGTTTGCAGCCGAACGTGAAGCGGTCAGGATGAGAGCCAGCACCTCCAAATCTAAAGGTTAAGGTTCTCTGCCGGAAACTGGTGGATTGCCCCCTCAGGGTTGGGGAGTTACTGCCTCAAGCAAGGGAATTCAAGTATCTCTGGGTCTTGTTCACGAACGAAGGTAGAAAGGAGCTTGAGATGGATGGGAGGTTTGGTGTGGATTCTGGAGTGGAGTTGAGTCAGAAGGCGAAGTTTTTGATTTACTGGTCCATCTATGTCCCAACCCTCACCTATGGTCATGAGCCTGGGCATTGACCAAACGAGATTGCGGCCAAAGTTTTCTTCGTGGGTGGCTGGGCTCAGCCTTAGAGATAGGGTAAGGAGCTTGGACATCTGGAGGGAGCTCAGAGCAGAGCCGCTGCTCCTCAGCGTCAAAAGGGGTCAGTTGAGGTGGTTCGGGCATCTGATCAGGATGCATCCTGGGTGCCTCCCGCTGGAGTTGTTCCGGGCACGTCCCATTGATAGGAGGCCTCGGGGCAGACCCAGAACACACTGGAGGGATTACATATCTCATCTGGCCTGGGAATGCTTTAGGGTACCCAAGGTGGAGCTGGACAGCTTTGAGGGACAGGTATGTCTGGGGTGCTTTGCTCGGCCTGGATGGATGGATGGAAATTATAACAGGTGTTAAGACCACACGTGTAGTGTGTAACATTTTGTGTAACATCTTAAATCATCCAACATTTATGGAAATATTCATCTTAGTCTTTTGTTTTACGGCCGACATTTTGGGGAGACAGAATATCAGAGCTATTGGTTGAACAACAATATCAAATTCAATGCATTTCGTTAAACTGAGTTTTGTAGAGCAGCAGATTAAGCTATCGAATGCTGGTTACAAAATGTACATTTTCAAAATGTTAATGACCAGCTTTTCCAAAATACAATAGTTCTTGATATATATACTGTATATAACATTGACCATGGTGCTTCACTAAGGTCTAGTTGGACCAAAACGGAAAGCTCCATCACAATAATCATTGCTTTCAAATTATTGTGGATTGGAAAGTACAGTGTAAATCCACTCAAATTTGGTAAACAGGCTGGATTACTGATCAGACAAAGCTAGCAACTGACACAGACCCTCTGAGCCCCAAAAGCCCTTTGTTCATCGGATGTCACTTGGTTGTACAAATCTGATTATGGCAGAATCCTTTAGGAATTTACACCGCAAATATACAACATAGACAAAGAGGGCTCCAGTATCACTACCTACTCTTACATGTTGGTGAAGATTCTCAGTCATCCAGGTCATGGTAGTCTTAGGTGCTATATTGTAGGTAGGTGGACTTGCTTGAGTTTCTTGAAGACACTTCACCTCTCATCCAAGAGGCTTCTTCGGTTCTGGGTGTTCTGTGTTGTTGTCCTTGTTTCTCCAGGTCAGGACTTCTGCTCTATCAGAGTCTGTAGTGTCAGGAATTTCTGTCTGTCGTTCCTTGCCCCGAGTGTGCTGCGATGTCTGTGCCCTCTCAACAAACTAAGAGACATATTCCAGGACTTCACTGGGTAGAAGTACTGTCAGTTCCTCAAATATCTGTTCAGTCTTAGATTTAAGTGCATCAGTGGTGAAATGAATCTGTCTCACTCTCTCATTGAGCAGCTGGCTCTGAGCCCTCTGAAGGATCGTTGCATCCCTGTGTCCGTTCATGGTGGAACCCAAACGTAAGCTGTTTGGAATGATCCTGTGTTGTTGCCTGCATCTCAACATACATATATTAATAAATGAAATATAATTTCAACCCAAGCAATCAGATAAAAAATCAGGTCAAACACATTTAAAAGCCAGTGAATAAAAGTGGCTTTAAAGGTGCATCTCAGACTCAGCCTGTATAGTATAGTATAGTATACAGGGCCGGCCCTGGACATCTGGGGGCCCTAAGCAGGAAAAGTTTCGGGGGCCCTAAGGATACACAAAACTAGATAGCGTATGCAATTATAAACCTTATGCATTCAATTTTTACCTCTATCAACATGATGGGCCATAGTTACAACTGAATCGGAGGAGCAAAATCAGTTTGGACAGCTTTAGCAACACTTTAGTAGCTTTAGTAGCAATTTAATTTTCCAATAAAGACATCCATAATTTGGCAGCAAACATGAAACTTACCAAATGTAACACTGGAACCAACCCCAGGGGCCGAAGATGAGTCAGCTGTGTGGGATGATGATGGACCTGGTATGAAAAAAACATTACCATTTAACATTAACTTTTTAAAAAAATGTATTTTATATTTTAAAAACATGAAAAGTTTCACATTATAATGTGAATTTAAAGGGTTAAAATTCAGAAAATAACGGAATATTTGGTAGGTATGACCAGGATTGAAATTTATTGAAAGATTTATTTAAAAAAAAAAAAAAAAAAAGAGGAAAATAATATTAACGTAATATTTTTATGGTGTTTTTGACGAGGACACTTTCGTCCCTTGATAGGAAGATTGTGAATCACATTGCAAAAAAACCCCAAAAAACCCAAAAACTCCATCAAAATCAGTGTTGTTGCTGATCATTGACATATCCTAGCCTGTAAAAATCCCCTCCAGAAAAATCCACTTTGCATTTGATATACTGAAAATGTTTAATTTTTATTTATTTATTTATTTATTTTTTAACAAGAAAATGTGATGCCATCACAAACACTGGCATTTAAAGGGTTAAAATTCTGAAAATAAATCAATATTTGGCAGTTATGACCAGGAGGGAAGTTGATTAAAAGTTTTATGAAAGAAAAAGTGGAAAATAATAGTAACATATATTATTTTTACGGCGTTTTTGTCGAGAACACTGTTGTCCCTTAATAGGAGGAGTGTAAGAATCTTTTAATAAACATTTTAAAAAAACATTTTGGAGTCAGTTACTTTATATCAGTATCTTAATAATTATATCTAAAAATCATAAATGAGTTCAAATTGTTGTAAACAAAGACATTATTAATTTCCTGTTGGAAATATAGTTGATGTACCAGGAACATCTGTTGAGGTGTCCTCTGTGGATGAACCAGGAGTTGGAGTATTGTCATCTCCAGCTGCTGTGTGAGAATACAAATAAAACATGCAGAACATGAAGAGTCGATAAAACATAAGCAGTTATACCAGGTAACATCCATGAACAAGAAGACAACACAGCGAACTGTAATTTTATCAAGAAATATGAACCAAAGATACGCCTGCTTCGATGTCTTTGTAGACGGTAGTCCACATGCTCCGTTCAGTGAATGGCACCTGTCCCCCGCTGCCACAGGCCACGTTATGTATGTTGACCATTGATGTTGACTCTGTAGTCATTGTTGCCAGTTTTTTTTGGATCAAACAAACATGAAGATCCTCACATGCCACCCTGTGAACAAGTAGGCTGCAGTTCATTGTAAATGACAGGGTTGCCAGGTCTGCGCAGAGGTGTGACAGTTAGTCAATTCAGTTTACAGTGCATCCATCTGGGGGCCCCTTGTGGCCGTGGGGCCCTAAGCAGCTGCTTAACTTGCTTATAGGGAGGCCCGACTCTGGATCAACCACAAATATCATCCCTGCACAATTTAATTTATGGCATTTCATTTACTCACTGTCATCCAGTGTTTAGAGAATATTTCTGCGACCTCTTTGTGTTTCTGCCATTTTATACTATGATTAAGAAACTCATCTTAGGAACTCTTTTAAAATGTAAGATGCTTTCTGAATGACTTTTATCTTTACAAGGAACTAGTCTTAATGTTAAGGGGATTTCTAAGAAAATGTCACAAGAATTTTCTTAGAATTTCATCACTAGGACCAACTCTCAGCACTAGGAATCTTTGTGAATACAGCCCCTGGATCACAGCATCAGTAGCTGGGCCCTGTTCACTCCTATGAAAGTTGCTCAGTGGTGCATGAAGCCACAAAACATCAATGTCACAGCAAGGTTTCTGTGTGCAGCAATTTTTTTTTGGATGACGGTTTAAAAAAACGCAGCTGAAAAAAACTGACTCAATGTGCAAAGGCCTTTAGTCTACATACATTTTCTATATTTAGTCACAAGAATCACCTAAATTTTGTAAAATACAGAATTAATATTTTGGTTTTGAGCTGGTACAAGTTTTCATTTGCTTGTGTCCTGCCATCACGTACTGAATGCTGAAGTTTTAGCATGGACGTCAGAGCGTCTGATCCACAGATGGATGAGTTAGGTGTCTTCATGTAAAGCATAGGAAGCCTTATATGCATTTATTTCATGTGCAGCACCAACTGTTGGTAATAGCCCTTTTTATCCTGTACGTAACTCATTGCAATCTATTTAAATATTTATGGCTGAATACAGCTTGCCCGACAGCTGATCGCTTCAAGTGTGAGAACATCTAATTATGTCTGGGCAAAATAAGACACACTTTTTTGGACAAATGCAGCTTTTCCTTTGCTTTTGCATCATAGCCCATCTTCTCCTGTGAATGGAAATATTACTTTCTTGACCGTAAAAGGATTCACATACAATCACGTTACTGTTCTGTAATAAGATTCTTGCTTTTTGAAGAAGCATATTAAGATGGTTTCTGGGAGAGAAGGAAATATTGAAACTCTATCTGGCCGGCAGAACAAACACACAGACATTCAGTACACACAGCAGAGCCCAGTAAGGTGAATAAAAAAATCCATTACACGCACTGGTGTGCCTCAGACAGAGCCAGCTCACTACTTGAAGTCCGCCTGTTTGTGAATCACACCCACTCAAACTTATCTGCGGGGATCAGAGGTGAGCCATCACCTCCTGCTTTGTTTGGTTTACATGCTTGTCTTCAGCTGTGACGGGGTCAGAGTCCCCTGATCGCTGAGACAGATAATTGTGTGCTTTTAATTTGATCTTCTGCTACATCAGAGGCTTTTCAGTGCGGAGAACGGGCAGGAGGGAGTGGAAAATGCACTCAGCCAGAAAGCCTCTGTCAGAGAACAATACAAATACGCTGGTCAAATGCAAGGAAAGGCACTGTATCAGTAGCAAATGTGTCACAAACAGACAGACTCCCTTGTGGACAGAGGAGCAGGGTAACAGAGGAGGTGTGAAACATAATGGTTAGCATGTGAAAATGA
Source organism: Chaetodon striatus (assembly GCA_029783705.1). Taxonomy (NCBI): domain Eukaryota; kingdom Metazoa; phylum Chordata; class Actinopteri; order Chaetodontiformes; family Chaetodontidae; genus Chaetodon; species Chaetodon striatus. The sequence continues at coordinate 14,039,164 of JAPZEB010000021.1, read as the reverse complement.
GCGAGCTCCTTAAGGATTTGGACAGGAGCACATTTATTTGTTTTGGCTTCAGACTCGCATTACTTTGGATGTGAAATGACAGCATGTGGTTAGAGGGTGGATTTCAGCTCATATTTGAATCGCTGCAACAGCAGAGCTTCAAAGATTGCCATGTGCTGCGGCGCTTCAGTGTCCCTCCCTGCATGTACCAGAGTTAGTGAGGAAAAATACTTTGCATGAGGACTCAAAGGTGGATTGATAACCCAGACATCAAGCGTATAATGGGTTAGAGAGAGAAACAGAACATATGAAACTGACGATATGAGAGTGAATAGAGCGGCTGTTTCACTGAATATGATGATATTCAGCAAAGTGCTGCTGCCTCCAAATGTTTTTGGCATTCTGAAACGAGGAGACTATGAACAAAAAGTGTTTTTTCCCTTTATATTTTTGGCCCAATTCGGCTTAAAATCCCCTCAAAGTGAAGCTGACAATCTGTGCTCTTAACCTCATGGTTATTGTATCATTTCACATTTCAAAATAAGAGTATTAAAGCTTGTTAGCAGCTGGTCGGGGACCTATGGAGCTGTGCTGAGGCAAACAACCAACTCCCTATTGTGCTTTTTAATTTAACTGTGGACTTCAGCCAGTGGAGACTTGTGTGACACTGACTAACAGAAAATAAAAATTCCATATGTCCTCGTGCTCTGCTTTTACTCCTCAGTAATCAGTTTCTGTAATTAAACTAAAGTTTCCATGCAGATATACTTCGTCTGGGTGGTAGGCGGATGTAAACAAGCCTCCATTACTACTCTGGCATCTCACTTGGAAACCCACGCAATAATATTGTGATGTAAATAAATTTATCTTTCCTATTTTGTTCTCGCTAACAAATATGTTGAGGAGGTCCTGTAAAATCTTTCATATAGTCATTGGCAGTCCAATAAAGGTTTTAATCTAAAAGTCGACAGCCATGCAAGCCAATCTGTGAGGCTGTCCTTGGGCTAAATGCTCCATCAATATGCTAATAGGTTTAAAATGATAATGCTAGCATGTTGATGTTTAGCATGTTCTCAGCTAACATTTACTGAGGCTGATGGGATATTCATGGCTTGCGCTCATATTTGATAAATAAACTAACATATTACTAACTAACATATTGGACAAAATAAAATTTTGACCGGATGATGGCGCTAGATGAAAAGTCAGGAGATTAAGAGCATAGGGGGTTATTACGATTCATCCTCTCAGCGTAGGGTTTCATGCCACTGTGTTGAGCTTCTCTGAGGTGCAGTTGAGTTTGGTTGATTCAACTAACACACCTAAAGCCCAGTTCAGACCAAAGAGTCACGATGAGATGAAACTGTTATAGAACGTTGCAGAGAAAACTTGCAGCGGTGTGAACTGGCTGGTCTGAGTTTGACTCAAGCCAGCTGACAGTGTCACCTGCGACTCAGCTGGTCAAATTACCCGTGGCTGGTATTACAACATAAACCTCGTTTCTACAGTCAGTCGGCTCGGAGTGAAGTCGCTGGTCAAGTCAAAATGACCGCAGACGGTGTGTAGGAAATCATGTACTCCAGGTTTAATGA
>JAPZEB010000021.1:13997431-14020870 GCA_029783705.1 Chaetodon striatus | reverse complement strand
GCTCTATAGATGGACCCCCAGTCAGTAGTCACGTCAAACCACATCCAGCCAGCGCAATCCCAGCTTCATTTAACTGGAAAACCCCCAACTTCCCGCCAACATCGCAAACTTTCTGTTGCCGCCGTGCATTTACACAGGTTACACCCGACAAAGTAGGGCAAGAAGGGGCGAATGAGCTCTATGCAACTGTGCAATGACACAGGATAAATTAAATCAATGTATGGGCAATAACTGTATGAAGTGTGTGCATATGTTGTCATTGTCTGATGGGAAGGACAGAGATAGGAAGTTGCAGGAGGAGGGTGTATTTAAAATTCTGCCTTTTTTCTGCCTACCCCAGCTTTAAGAACATTGCTAGTGCATGCATATGTGTCTGTACTGACGTGGACCCCGAGGCTCAGCAGGTAGTGCACTGTGCTGCTCATGCCACTGGAGGCGGCTGCGTGGAGCGGTGTGTAGGCTTTTTTGTCCTTACAGTCAACCTCTGCTCCACTGGCCACCAATAACTTCACCACCTCCAGGTGACCTGAAACAGAGGTGGGAGGGGAAGAAATGACACGAGTAAAATTTAACTAAGTCAAGACATGTTCATTTCCCAATGTACTATTTATGTAAATGACAACTAGGGAGAAACAGGGGCTTTATCTTTTCTGATACGAAAGTGCATTTGCATTAGAAACTGCACGATATAACAGTCTCACCCATGTAGGCTGCCCAGTGGATGGCTCTCCTGTCCTTCTTGTCAAATGCATTAATGTTGGCTCCTCTGGACAGCAGCAACTTCACCATCTATCATAAAAAAACACACACATTAACTAGATGCTGACATGTATGTGAGTGTCTCTGTGTGTGTCTAAAAGATACCAACCTCTACGTGTCCACTGAAGGCGGCATGGTGCAGGGCAGTGCGTCCTGCCCTGTCGGACACGTTAACATTGCTAAGCAGCGGGACCAAAGCCTCGGCGCAGCGGACTGCCTTGTTGCTAGCTGCAACATGGAGCGGGGTCTGCCAGTTCTTGTCACGGGCATTAACATCTGCACTGTGCTTTAGCAACACTGCCACAGCATCCTGCGTGGAGAGTGAGCATGGGTCAGAGTGTGCAGACAGAGGGTTTATTTTCAAATACGCCTCAGTGTGCTAACAAAGTACATGCCAATGTGCGCAGGTGGCTATGTGTGGGTGGTTACAAAAGTCTTTGCTATTCTTAGGGGGCTTTTATGCCGACAATAGCGCTGGGAAGGAGAAGCAACGAAAAGGGCTGTGTTAGTGTGGGCATGTTTCCCAGGACCAAGCAGAATAGGTAAAGAGATTTTGAAGGTTTATCAAATACCAACAGACTGCACAGTAGTTATGGGATTTTGCCCCTTTAAGGCCAGACTGTACAAATCTGTAAACATTATCTTAGCAGCAATAATTTTCTCATCTTATGCCAACACGGTAGCTACAAGACATTCTATCTTGTATGTGTGTTGCTGCCCTGACCTGTGGTTTCTGCCACCACAGTGGTCTCACTGAAATGAAAGATGTCAGTGCTGAAAGCCCCCTACTTAGGATCGAATTTGAGTTCTCAAACAGAGGATTCTTGAAGGCTTGAAAAGCTATAACACAATAGTTAGACTCAGTGCATATTATCGTTTGTGACAGAGACAAACATAGTTACATAATTACTGTGGAGTCACCACAGTACACATCAGCATGTGTGTTTGTGTAATGTGTTACCTCACTACAAGAGGCGACAGCTCGGTGAAGAGGAGTCAACCACTTGTTATCTTTGGCATTAACTCTGGCTCCTGCGACAAGAGGAGAGTGAGAGTAAGAGAGAGGGAGAGATGTCAGAGATTTGTCAACCATGGCAGACTCAGCAAAATCAACAAACTGGAAACCTATAAAAATGTTGGACCATTGAAAGACACATCAAAGGCCAGGATACCTAATTGAAGAACGTGAAGAGTAAGAAGCTTAAAGGAGCAGTGTGTAGGATTTGGTAGTATCTAGTGGTGAGGATTAAAGATTACAACCAACTAAAACGTCTCCCCTGTGCCAAGCATTAACGCCAGGTTAGACCTCCTTTCGTGTTCTTTGTTTAGGTTTGTATCGGGAGCTGAAAACAAACAGAGCGGGTGATTAAAACTGCTAAAAACACTGAATAAAGCAGTTTCATGTTAAAAATCAGGGTTTCTCCAGCACAAGCTAACATGTGCTCACCCTTTTTCTGATCTAGACATTTAGGAGGTTTTCACTTTGAGCCAAACTGTCCGCAGAGAACACTGAATAAAGCAGTTTCACGTTACCAATCAGTGTTTCTCCTGCGCTGTTTTGGCTCATCACAGACGGGTCACTACCCCAGCACCTGCTAAAGTGTGGTCACTTTTTTTCTCTGATAACTAAAGACCCAGACGTTCAAGAGGTTTTAACCAGGAGGAAAATGATCTACAGATGTCTCTTCCTCTCAAAAACAAACAGATCTGGTGTTTTAGACTGATAAAAACACTGAATAAAGCAGTTTCATGTTTGAAAAAAATCTGTGTTTTTGCCTTTCTGTATGTTATGAGCTACTGTAGAAACATTGCCATGCACCATAGCGTACTCCATGGACGAGGACAAGCTGCAAATTTGCGTTTCGTTGTCATGGTATACCAATCTGAGACAGAGTAAGGCAGAGTAGGGTGTGTCAAGCCTTTGCTATCGTAGGAAGCCTAAAGTTTGCAGACCTGTTCCCTATGTAGATATAAACAGGTTGTTCCAGGGTAGGGAAAACACAACAATTATTTTCACATGATTAGACACTAAAGAAAACATACTCAACTTCTGCCAATATACCCCCCTAAATCCTACACATTGGACCTTTAAAGACAAAGTGACAGTTTTAAAGGCTTTTCACGTGACTTATGGCAGAAGGGTGTTAGCCAACAGGGTCTGGAAGGTATAAAACTCCCATGATCCTCTTTGGCACAGCTTGGGGGTTAAAATAGCCCTGAAGCTGCACCTGTTGCTTGCTCTTCACGTTATTGGGAAACAGTGAACACAAATACACACACACACACACGCACGCACATACTAAGCTTGTGTTAGGGTTTGCCCCAGCTGACTTCACAGAAAGTCAAGCCGACGTAGACCCTGTCAGATGATTGATAAATCACAGGCCACTAAGAGAGAGTGACACCCACAGAGCAGTGAGAGGAATGAAAACTACTGAGGGAACAAGGAGCGACATGTGGGGAAGAGAGACACGAGGACCAGGCGGTGGCTTTGAGGAGTTTGGGAAAGCATGGCAGGACTTTTGATATTGAGACTCAAATCTTGTTTGTGTGATTGAAATCTTAAAATAAGTCACACAAAAACATGACTTCAGTACACCCTGAACAACTTACTGTGTAATGAAAACAAATGTAATTACTCTGAGATACTGACAGGTAACAGGACAAACAATTAAAATTGACTGGCCAAAACAATAGATTTTTCTCATGTGTTACAAAAGGCAGCTTTAATGGATTTGATTTGAGAATAAATTACTTGTCAACTTTGCTGTGTCAGTATGATAAATTAAGGAATGTTAACATTTGCTAAGGAATTAATAAACACAAGGCAAATTTAGGAGAAGTAATACAGATTCACAGATGAAAATAGGACTAGATGGATGCACACAAAGATGGTTGCTAACAGCCAGTGTGGATGAATGAGCAAGCTTTTAAGTAGAATTGATACCAGAGGTGGAAATTAAATATTGATAGATTGTAGCTAGCAAGGCTGGGCTGTGGTGTTTACCTGAGAGGATGAGCAGTTCAATGATCTCAGCGTCTCCCAGGTAGGCTGCAGCATGCAGAGGTGTCCTCTTCTCGTTGTCCTGACAGGAAGAGCACAGAAAACACAAATTTTAAGTTACAATCTCATCGGTCTCTGTGTTGATCCTTTAAGCAGCTCCTATGGCGCTAGATTGCAGCGTGTTTGTTGGCAGACGGCTGAATCAGAGAGACGGTACAGCAAACCAGATATCAGGTGAGGCCGGAAGGGGCAGCAATACTAACCATAGATGGCATAGCCGTCCAAAGTTTAAATATTTTAGACTTTGTGTCCTCCACAACAAAATGTTAAACTGAATTTACATAGCTCCTTCACACAAGGAGAAATCATGGGCAATCTGAAGAACAAAAGGCTAACGTTATTATAACAATAACTTTGGTGCAACAACACCTGGAAGTGTATGATTAGAGCTTTAAATCAAACCAAGATATTACAAGAAAAGCTCCATATGGCAGGAAATCAGCTCAGAGCTGGGTGGAATATAAGGTAGCTAATATTGAATGTGTGTTATGCTATATTAGTTTAGCAACCTATCTGTAAACAATACATCACCATGGAAATAGCAACAAATTGTTGTGTGTGTTGTTTGCTGTCCTGCCATTCAGTTTCTTTTCCCATGTCGTCCAGAAGATGTCTGCCGTATAGCATCCGCCTGAATCTTTGTGAATGCAAGCCTTGAAACCAGGCTGTTTAATTTATCAGCTTGTTTTATGACCGCTGCAGCCGGCAAGATGAAAGGGTCACCACAACATAGATGGTGTGTGTGTGTATGTGTGCATGTATGTTTCAGTGTTTGCCGCTTGGGATTTTTCCCGGGAATGTCGTCAGAGACACCAAACGCGTGATACTTGAAATGCAAGGGCTTTCAGCATTCCTCATTCTGCGATAGCTAGTGACTTAACAGACATTTATTTAAAGAGGAATCTTCACGATTATTACTATTAGCAAGTGTGTTATTAGCCTGGCATCACCAGCTCAATTAAATGTGAATTAGCATGGAAGTTCTTAGTTCTTTTTCAGTTCCCAAGGGGCGTTATCATCGGCCGTAGGCCAAAATGCCTCTGGATGCAGTTGGATAGAACTACAACCAATCAGAGCAACGAAACATGGGACTTAGCGCTGAGTGGCAGACACATGTAAACAGACTACAGCATGCAGAAATGAGCTGTGATGGTGTAGCATCAATATGTCTGTAAATGACTGTCATCAGAATTTGAAAATAGTACTTCAACAGAATTTATTTGCAGGTATCCTGGTTGGTGAAAATGCCTCAACGGCATTCCTCTTTACTGAAGTAGGTTTATGCTAGCTGAAGGTGTGTAAGGAAAGAAATGACATCACCACCACGTATGTAAATTGTCAGTCATTGTGTCAAACCCACCCCACATTAGATAAATGGTTGTGATTGGCCCGCCCGGAGACAGGTTGGCTGGAAATCTGTTTGAACAGGAGGGGGACCAGACACATCTGCCAGAGCAAATAAAACCAAAGCTCCCCGATGTTGTCTGGTTCCCAGGCTAGTGTATTATTTCTCTTTTTCAGACAAACATGGGCCTCAAGAAACATGCTCACAAATAAACAACATCATCAAGTTAATGATGGGTCGTAGGCATATATAACATGCCCTCACCAAAATCTATAAACCTCACACAGACCGCAAGAAACATGAGATCAGAGCGTGAAGGAGTAAAATGTCCGTCGTGTGTTCACTTGTATTCTCTACTTCGCTCCATCACTTCAATACAACCTCCTGCCACACCCCCACCTCTCTTTCTTTCAGTGCAGTAGAGAGAGCAATAAACGGAGTGGGGCTATAAACAAATGTCATGTGACTGCAATAAGCCTGGGCCAGTGTTGCTGACTCTAAAATACTCAGTGTGATGACCCCAGCACTACAGACCCACAGAGAGACAGACAGAAACACAAAGACTGTTACAACAGACTGTGGTATAAACTGAGGAAACACATTTAGAAAGACTCGGGACAAATAGTGAAAGTGACGGGAGAAAAACAGGAGAGTTATCAGGTGAAGGTTATGTCCTTAAGCCATGGGGAGCAGCAGTGTTATGAACAGTGTGTGTGTCCTGCCCGGATTGACAGCTATAAAAGACGGGGAAACTGCCAGAGGGCACTGTGAGTCAGTCAATTGATCAATTGTAGCCTGCTGGCTTACTGCTGCTCTCCTTGGTGTTATTTTGTATGTTGTGGTGTGTGTCTGAAGCTATAGCGTGAAAGACTATCACACATGGGTGTGATCAGAACAAAATCACACAAAGTACACGGGGAAAAATAACAGAGGAAAAAGCAGGAAGACTGTGACTTACCTTAAAGTTGACATCCTCTTTCTCGAATATGAGGGAGCGAACTTCATCTGGGTCCACGTTAAAGATGGCTCTTAACAGAGACGGCTACAGAGACAAGGGAAAGACAAAGAAATGCTGATGCACACTGTGACACACTCGATTTGCAAGGCAGTAATTTTCTATGCTGACAACTGTGTTATCAGTGAGAGTTATGAGAGTTACAAATGGGAGAGTCTCACACGCAGACGCTATAATCCTGAGCTGGGAGAGAGCCACAGGTCACAAATGGCTGGATATCATCAATTTGTTTATGGAGGGTGGGAGGGAGGGGCTTTCTTTGTAATTGTTTTTCTTTCTTCAATTGTATTAATTGCTTTTAAATTCTGTAAAGCACTTTGTGTTGCATGTCCTTGCAGGAAAAGCGCTATACAAATAAAGTTGATTTGATTTGATTTGATTTGAAATGATCCTGACAACTGACGAACTACAGCAAGATGAGATTACGGTCAACAGAAACTATCGGAGCCAACACTAACCCTCTTTGTCTAACAAGTGAAAGAACAGGTAAAATAATGTGAAACCACACCCTGTGCGAATTATAACCTGAAGTGAAGTGACCAAAAGAACATGTGCAGCTGAACAAATTATAAACAACAGAGGTTAAATACTAATTTTGGCTCCTACACTATCAATCCTTCAGTCTGCCATGTCAACAAAAGCAGTCCTGTGGGTGTCACAGTGATAGCCTGTAAGTGGTAATCATTTTCTTTATTTGTGGTTCCAGTTAAAGACTCACCAGCAGCTAACTGGGAGTCACTAATGCAGACTCACATCCTAATTCTCCTGTTCAACAGTGGTAGAATCAAGATGTATAGTAGAGTATACATTTGCATGTTACTGGGTACCTGGATATTAAGAAAAACAACTAGACAGCTCAGTAAAATATTTTCAAAGTTCAGTTTTTATTTGCAGAACTTTACCTGAGAGGATTTTTGCTGAAATATTGTAAACAACTATTTTTTGAAAAGATCATCCAAATAGTGTAGAAGCCATTTTGTACAGATATGTATTTTGTCCTGTGTGTGTGTGTGTACTCCAGTGTGTTCCTTCTGATAAAGAGCACATAAGGGCTCAAATGCTTGTGCTTCTTTTATGTAATAAAGATAAATGTGAAAAATAACAGCAACATCTAACAGTGTTGTAAGAAAGTTACAGTGAAGCCTACATCAGGCTTGGTGATGTGACTCAGAGTTGTACTGGAATACTGTGCGCAGTATTTATCATTGTGCTTTCTCTTTTTGTTCTTATTGACCTGTTGTGGTGTGGATGTGTGTCTGATGAGCTGTGAATGGGCTGCTGTGATTGGTTGATATGAGTGCTAATCAGCTATTGGTTCCCTCATTGCAGCCTCGGAGGATATGAGCAGGTTGTAACCAGTTTTTTCTGACCTCCTCTTCAAATGTGCCAGTCAGCCTGATTGTTTGATATGCTGGCTGTAGCATACTGCAGTACTTTGTATTGTAAATTGGAGATGTTTTGGTGGGAATCCTCTTTCTTTAATCTGTTTTCTTTGTTTAGATCAGTGATAGAGGTTAGGCTGAGTACATGATTTACATTGTGTTTCTTATTCTTTTTGATTGCAGCTCCCATATTATTTTGTACTCTACTTAAGTAATTCTTAGTTTAAGAAATCTTAATTGAGCTTACTTAGTATTAAAAACATGCAGGACTCTTCTAAGTCCAGCAAGATGCATCATCCCTCAAAGCTGGACCAGTGGCAGCATTGACGTACTAGCTCAAATTGTTCAACTATAGCACCCCCATGAGGCTGGGCAAGGTTTTACATCATCAGGAGAAACATTTGAGGGCTGAAGATGACACATGACAAGTAATAAACTCCATTGCTGTAAAATAGAGTCCTGACCTTAAAATAAGTACCTCTGCCACCTGCTGAAAGGCAGAGAGACTCATGGAAAGCTGGTTTTTATGGATGTGATCACATTTTTACAACCTATCAGACACACAGAACTTGTGTGTATGAACTGCAGTTTCTTATTATCCCCATCTACTGTATTTTTGAATAAATACATAAATCTACAAAGCATTAGCCGACATGACTCAGAACACTATAAATATGCATACCTCCATGCAGCTGTGACACATGGAGATCTTTGCAGGACAACCATGTTCTTCACTGTCAGTGAACCTTTGCAGCTCTCACTGGGATCAGTTGAAACGACCGAACCCGTGGGAACGAACAAGCAATTTTTATGCTTTTACCAGAAACATGAAGTCTTTGATCCGCTGTTTTCAAAGCCTGGCTCACACGGTTCTTCGTCTGCATCTTGGCGAAGGCCTGAGGAGCGCTGCCAAACACACGGGCCATTGAACCACCGGGGGATTTGAATAAATGTTTCTGGAATCACTGCTTCCTTGTGTCCTTGTTAAATGAATTAAAAGGAGATGATACGGTAGCTGTGCTTGGTTTGGATGTATTTAGAGGTGCTCTTGGTTATGTAAATGAAAAAGCAATCAACGCTGCTGGATGAAAACAGAGGAGCTGAATTGAATGTTCTTATTTTTCCACTGATTCCCATTTATTTATTAAATCAAAGGCTACAACAGGGATTTTTCATCATGGGTCATTACAGTAATAACCATGAAAAAAAAAATCCAAAGTAGCAGCCGGGGCCATGCAGTAGCTACAACTGAGGACACACATGTCGTCTGAAAGTTTCGTCCAAGAAATTTGGGGTTTTAGCAACACGGGTGTCGTCGGTCTGTATTTTAAAGGCTGATTCAAGTATTTTTAGAAATGTGACCACTTTCAAGTGAGTTGATAAATAAAATTCCAGATGCTGGAAACCAAAGGCTTTCTTTAAAGCAGCTTGAAATGCTGAAGAAAAGGAGGTTGACGTGTGATGCATTATTGAGCAAAGCGCAAGAGATTCTTCTTAAGTTTCAGATGAAAGCGTCGTGGCTTTCAAGAGTTACAGCTGTCTGAATTTAAAGCACCGTGGGGGCCTTTTTAAATCATCTTGTGCCATCTTTTGATGCTAACACCACCCTATAGACTGGAAATACAGGATAGATGGAAACATTCACAATAATGTCTCCTTACTTTATACTATCACCATAATAAATAAATAAAGCTGCACCAGATGGGAACTGAGATTCTGACTCCCATTTGCTCTTGTCTTGAGCCTGCTGAGCTAATTACACAGTGTAGCCTACACGTATACAGCCTAATAATACACAGAGGTGACACAAGAGCCTGGTAATTTCCACTGGTATAAAACACACAGCTCCAACTAACACAGCTCTGCTTCTCACTGTTTTCTCCGGCTAACCAGCTGGTAGGAAACGTGACAAGGAAAAAGAAAATTACAGTGATAAGATTACAAAGGTTGATGTCAGTGACGCTCAATTTACGAGCCAAATCTGGCCCTGGGTAGTGTCAGGTGGCCTGCCGACCATTTTCTAATTCCCAATGAAAATAAATTGATTCACACTGGGATTTTTTTTGTACTTTGATTGTACATAAAGTGCCAGAGTGCATAAAATCATCAATACAGAGCTTGTTTAGGTTCCTCTGGCCCCTTTGACAGAGGTCCAGAGTGTCCTAAACTCCTATAAACGCCCCTGCATATACCTGCAAGCGTTTATTGATTTTATCCGATCAAAATTATTAATATTTGTTAATTAACAGGCCCCTCTCCTCCTGCCATTACACAAAAGTGGCCCCAAGACAAAGCAAGCTGAGTATCCCTGGTCTGTATGGTATTTTGTTTATGGCTGTGCACAAACCAGGCTTTGACAGCTAAGGGAGAGAAATTAAATCAGGGAGATATTTTGTGTCTGTTGGGTCATTATTGTTCTGCTATTGTGGAATGCACAATAAAAAATCCCATATTATTTTCTGGCACAACAGCTAAGGACATCATTTGTTGATTGTTAACCTTAATGTTTGTTTCAACTGTTATAGTGGCAGTAAAAAAACTCCTACATACTTTCACAGTATTTACTTTTGAATTGCCACCATCAACCAAGTTTATCCGAGCAGCCAAAATTACAAGTTAACTGATCTGTGTTTAAATGCTACATGTAAATTGAGTTTAACACAGCTGGAGAGACTCCTAATTAGCTGTAATGTAAATCCAATGGTGATATATTTTAGATATAAAGTGGGGAATGTCATAGTTTTCTCTTGTATATGATGGGTGAAGTGATAGAGGGCTGTTGCTTTCACTAAATTGTGTTACTTATTCAAATGTTTTATTGTGTTAATATATTTGTAATGGCTGCTAGCAGCACCACAGTGATGCTTTGGGGAGGGTGCTTTAGTTTAACAGCTGTATGACTGCATTATGTGACAGAAAGCTTGAAAGAGGAGCAGCTAAACTTATATTTTTAGCTAATGATTCATGATGAGATACAAGGGCCCAAGAATATAGTTTCAGTTTAAATGTAATAAGTGTAGGCAATAAGGACCGTGCCGCTTGTTTAAACAGTTTTATCTGAAGTCCGTATTACCAAAAAAAAAAAAAAAAATCCCCACCTTGTTGCAGTGTCAGGATGTTTGTTCTTTGATTGTGTTTCTCTTTCAGCAATGCTTCCTGCTTCCTTGTCATTATTGCTCATTAAAAATACAGCAGCTATAGCTTGTGTACACACAGTGCCTGCAGCCACAATCACAGAACACAGCGTGATGATGGATATCCTGTCAGAGGAGGACTGGCATTTGTTCTCAATCAGAAAAGCAATGGCAGACTCCTGTGAGCGTAAATGAAAGTAAAGAAAGCTGCAAAACAACAGCGGTAATGGCGCAGGGGTTAGTTTTTTTTGTTTCTGTTTATGCTGTTGGAACAGTGAGATTTATGATACAGGTGTATTACGCTGGATGTGTTTACATTTTACTAAACCGCCCCGACTCCTCCGTCTCTGGCAAAAAAAGTCCAGATTAAACACAGCGAGGGGATGATGAAAGTGATTTAGAGAAGTGAACTCATGACTGTAAGTTCAAAAGTTCAAATGTGGGTGTGAAGAGGGGAAACGAGCATCGCAGGTATTCCGTTTAGCTTTCATATCACAAGAGCCATCGAGGCCATATGGGAGGCATAGATGTCAGACTGCACAGTTTTATCTTTGTGAAAAGAATGATGTGCTCACATTTTACGATTCAGTACAGACAGAATTTAAAATTCAAAGTTTACTGCAGACATGTGCTCATAGATACAAAGGATGTGACTCTCTCAGTAGTTTACACACTGTGCAAAGAACAAACTTACAGGAAAAAAAATGGGTAAACAAGCCTAAATACATCCATGGATGGATTACTGAAAGGGCCAAGTCAGCACAGGCCCAGGGGTTCAAAGTGTCAGGGGGCCCCTCTGATCATCATCTGTCACTCAAGTTAACACATACTGATCAGGTGGAGACTCAAAATGACCTCAAAGAGATGCAAAGGAACTGCCAGGAGACACGATTACCTCACAAAGATTCACAAAATGATCCCAAATAGATGCTAAACTACCACAAGGAGATGCTAAATTACCACACATACGCAAAACCAGAAAAGATGCATAGCAAATACAAAGACAAACAACAGAAAAGAGGCTAAACCACCACAAAGTCTGCGTTTCTTGCTCCTGTGGAGGAGAGACGGTGGAGCCTTTTGCATATCTCTGCCCAGGGGCCAATTCTCTCATAATCCACCCATGGATACATATTTATTTAGCAAGTAGGTCAACAACAGCTGGACAAACAAAAAAATCTAGTTTAGAATATTTGTTTAAAATAAGGAATAATTAGTCTCAGCTCTATAGAAATAAGAAGCATGACCACCAGAGGCTGCTAGAAGGGCCTTCAGGCCCATACGTCCTGTTTTTACGGCCCCCTGAGTGCAGTGGAAATGTCCTCGATAGATCAAAAATTGCACTCTATGACCCGACATCAGCAGCTTGTAGTAGAGAACACAAGCACTGTGAGCTTGCCAATCACAGTTCCTGCAGTCTCCATGTTACTTTATCTCCACATGGGATCCGCTGCTATCCTTCACACACAAACATGAATCCACTTTTACTGAGGAGCATAGGAGCTAAAATATAACCACGAGCTACTGAGGCTTGTACATCTCTTACCGCAGGTACAGTAGTGAAACAAATAACTCCCTGCCTTTAAAGAGCCAGAGGCTGACGAGAGCTCCGTCGAACTGAAACGACAGAAAGGGAGCAGTCAGATAGATAAACACAAAGAATAGAGGATAGGCAGAGAAAGAGCTTTTCAACAATTCTGCTCAATAAATCGAGGAGGCAGATCAAGGCTGGTGCTGCTATCTTGATGAACTTGCACTGTAGCAAGCCTGCTAGGCACAATAATGTGTTATCTCTCGTCTCTGAATAGCGAGCCAGATAGAAAGATCAGGATGCGATAGTTACCAAATAAGTCATGTTTTGTTCCCCGCCTCTCATTTCCTTTTTAGTTCTCTTCCATTCTGTTTGGCAGAGGTTATTTCGAGGTGACTGGCTGCTGAGTGTTGTACGGCAAGTCTGAAGGGAGGGTTGAAACATTTATAAACCTATAAAAGCTATTAAAAACCGTCAAGTGTTCTCCAAATGTCTGAAATGAATACAGGAGCAGGCAGAGAACAAAATGTGCCTAATCCAACCTTTTCCACTTTGCTTGAAGGTTTAGTTGTCTAAATATTGCTAATGAAAGTTTTCAGAGAGCAGAGAGCATCATGGGGCTCACCTCAAGGCTAAGCTGAGATGCCTGGTCATGTGATGCCTTGGTGTGCCTCGGTCCAAAATGAGCTTCCTTGACAGAGTGGTTGGTCTCACTCTTATGCTGTGCTAGCATGAATCAGGCAGACAGTAGAGGTAAACAACGATAGAATTACGTTAGGTCAGCAAAAGATTTTGGCAACTGTGACGGCAGACAGCATTGCTGTCCAAAGTCCAAATATTCTTACTTTTTACCGTCCTCTGTGACAGAGTTTGTACATTTCTAGTGAGGAGTGAGAAGGCCTGCACATCTGGGACGAGGCCAAAGTAGCCAGCCTGCCTCTATAGCTTCCTGCTTTACATATAGACTTGTGTATTGTGTATTCTCTTTGACAGAATATGACAATGTAGTATCTGTGTGGAGCCACATATCAGAATAGAGCTAGGAAAAGTACAAATTAATGGCTGTAATTGGCTTTAACTTAGTCAGTCAATCCAAAAAAAAAAAATTAAAATGAGTCCTTCTGATCTTTTTATCTCATCTGTTTTATAACAAAATAAAAGTTTGTCACTTAAAGGGACACTCATGTGCTGTGAGCAAAAATTCACCAAACATCACAAAACACATTATTTTGTGTCACTGATGACACCGTTCATGTCGCTCTGTGGATTCTGGCTGGCAGGATAGGTGCTGAGCTCCAGGAGCTGACAGCAAGGGGGTGGTGGATCTTAACACAGTTCATCTGCATGCATTCCCCCCCAAACCACAGTGACACAGACCTGGTCGAAAATCAACAAAGTATGCCTTTTAGAGGCTCATTGCTCACACTGTTGATAGTTTTTAAATGATAAAATGTCTTCTTTTATTTTTGCTTTCCTGTCAGGATGTGCTGGGGAAAAGTAAAAAAACACTACTCACTATATTTACTTCACTTTTAATGTTCATTATTAATCTACCACCTCTGGAATGTGTGTGTGTGTGTGAGCCAAAGAGGGACTGCATACTGCTTCTGCCTAGGTTATGATTTAACTGCTCTGAGCCACCCTATACAGTTTGTCTGCATAAATTATACTAATGTCAAATGGACAAGAATAGTGTCGACACATAAAGCCTTGTATCTTGTGGTTTTGCAGATACATAAGGAGTCATATTTCTGAAAGGGAGTTTGGCATAATATTTTCCACCAGGAGCAGGATGGAAAATCTCAAAAGGAATCTAATTTGTGCAGATCTTTAGATGTATGAGGGTGTCAGACTTAAGTCTTCTCAAAGTCTTCTAGTATGTGGCAAGCACAAGCTAAGCTAAGCATTCAAAGGGCGTCTTTATGAAGACAAGCTAAACATCAATGATGGTTCCTTCCCGTTTGTGGGATGTTAGTCCAAACCACTTAAGTGCACTTTTTAGTCTGGTTAACTCTTGTCTTTGTTTCTTATCTTCACTCGCAGCAATACTTAAAGCATAAATACCTCTGGCATACAAAAATATATTTTCCTTAGTGTATAATCACCTGAAAATAAGAATCATTGTGTTTTCTTTACCTTAGAGTGAGCCATCTACATAGGGGACAGGACCTACGGAGATGTTGCACTGTCATGTTTCTACAGTAGCCCAGAGCAGACAAACCAAACACTGGCTCAAGATAAGGCGTTTTCACATTGACCACCTTAGTTAGAAGTCACCCTGCAACAAGCCACGTTGGAGAAACACTTATTTTTTTTAACATGAAACTGCTTTATTCAGTGTTTTTAGCAGTTTTAATCACCTGGGGTCTAACAGTAAAACACCGTGTAGGATCCATACCAAAAATGTACCTACAGACAAAAGCCAAAAATGGTGTGCACCAAAAAATATTTGACAATTTCTACAATCAGGCTTCCACCTCATCGTCTGCGTAGCCAATTTCACGTCTCCAAAATTGTTCATAAGCATGGGTCAAATTTTCTCCCATCAAGTCTGTTTTTATAGGTCACAACTTTTTCATGGGAAGTGGCCGTAGGCCTCTTTTAGGCTTTGTTTTGTGTGTACGCAATATTAATAAATGAGACTCCTGGTCCTTTTGTTTTAGAGAGGAAGAAACCTCTTGAACAATGAACACTGCTGGTTGCAATCCACGACCCTGACTGCTAGATTTCCCCCTAAATCTTACAAAATGGACCTTTCATTGAGAGCTGCAAAAGGAAATATTGCATTTATGTGACTAGTTTAATTTGGAAGAATTCACTGAAACAATTTTATTTAAGAAGGTTGTTATTTGTTGTTATTGGATTATTAAGAATTTAAATTCATCCAATGTGATCAATTTTGTGATTTCAAAATAATAATACTTAGTTTCCATCATGTTGTGCTCAAAATAAAGCAAAAATAACTGCTACTGGATGATTCCTCGAACTTATTTCCCAGCAGGCAGTATGGGCTGCACATGGTGTTTATTTAGAGAGGCTTACATTGCCATCTAGTGGCCACAGGCATGAATGACTCCTCAATGTGACAACAGGCAATTTATAATTAGGGACTGAGCCGAAGGCAAGGGCTCCTCTGAAAGAGCAGGCCCTGCAAGGCCCTATTCTTTTTGCTTTTCAGATTCTTTCTTTCTCCTGACGAAATGATTCCAAATTTGACCCCCTAAACCTGCTCAAAAACTCACCAAAAGTGGCACACTGCTCAGAAATGTGTGAAAAATTGATCAAATGCATTACTTAACCCCTCAAGTGCCAAAATGAGCTCTCTAGCGCCACCTAGGCACACAAAAATGGCCACTATGGCCCCTAGGAATGTCATAGAAAGATCTAACTAAAACTGGCTTGTTTGTCTCATCAAGACCTACAAATGACCCAGGGGCAGCCACGGCCCTAAATCCAACAGGATGATCTCATCTGAGGCCGTTTATGGTACTGACCCAAATGTCGCACAGGTAAGAGTTCACACCCTTTTGGAACAAAGTAATGCGTGACTTTTTCATTGCTCAAATGGTTTGGATTTTATGCGCTCTGCCAGCGCACACAATGTTTCAAAGCTGCTCCATTTACAATAAATGGGAGCAGAGGGAGGAATACACCAAACACTGGAATTTCCTAAATAACTCTGTAATCCTATAATGTTCCCACAGTTCTGAGCTCTTCAGACGGGCAAGGGGCAACGGGCGTGGGTGCGAGGTCCTGCCCAATGCTGCTTGCAGCTTTAATTGAGTCTTTTATAATGTGACAAACTCAATAAGTTTAGTACAATCAACATGATTTGCTTTGATTTTGTAAAGCTTAATTAAGTCGAACCAAGTTAGTATTTATCCAAAAGTTGTGTTGATATTTAGTGGTCACACTATCTTGTTAACGACATTCTAACTTACTTATTTTAATTCCATCAACTCAAAAATGTCTTTAAAAAAAATGTATGACCAACTTCCTTAAATAACTTGTCAACTGGCTAAAATATGTTAAAAATGTTAAAAAAAAAAAAAAAAAGATAGCTTTTATTAATGCTGAAAAACTTCTTTAAGCATTAGCCACTAACCCCATGAATTATTTTTTTTAGAGTGCAGAAAAGCAAGAGAATTTATTTTCATGAAAACATTTCTCATAATTTTGAGACAATTGTCTAATTAATTTTGACAAACAGTGCAAACATATATAGCCTAAATATGTATTTTCTCCAGTGAATGCATTAGCATCCAAATGTAGGATCCTCTTTCTGACCTAGCGAAGAAAAGTCAGACTTTCTTTTTTTTAAGGTTACCAATCGGCTTTTGGAACACACACCCAAGCTTGTTTGGTGCCTCTGGGGAATCTAGGTAACTGAGAATCTGAGTATATCTGAAGAATAAAAAGAAGCTAAATAAATGGGAAACAGTACAATATATGACGCTAATGCTAAGTCACAGGTAACTGGACTTGCTGCAGATTGCTTAAGGATGTAGATTTCTTTAGCTCAGAACTGAAGGATCATTTTGCATTAGAGGAGAAATGTCTAAGAAATCTATAGCGAGAACAACTGCATTTGACTTTGCACTTCTAAAATATCCTAACATGGGTGACCTACTTTTCACAGACATAATAATGATAAAATATCCAAAGTTTTAATGATGCAAAAATCTAACTGTCAAAACGTGGATAACTGGAAATACTTTGCAGCAGTTGTATTTCTTTGTCAGAATTTTAAAAAATAATTTTTGTGTCAAGATTTTTAGATTTTCTGTTGTTTTCTGTCCTATCCCAAACACTGGTGTGAAATGCAAATTGGTGTATGTGTTTTGTGAATGTTTTCACTTGTATCCAATTTACCTGTAGCACTCCCAAAAAGTTAAGTAATTTTTTCCATGCTTTGAACAAGTCTTGTGTGAGAACAGTAAATAACAGCAAATACACAAACATGATTTACTTCTCAATGTTTGATTTATTTTGAACAATAGCAAAGCCATCTCACAGAGACTACTTTGAATTACACAGAATGCAAATAAATATATATAGGACCATAGTAGAATTAAGGACATTAACAATTGATACAAAATTATTTACAACACTTTGAATAGTGCAAAACCACACAAATACTGCCCTCATCATTGAGATTCTTGCATTGAGTCCATTCAAGGACAGTGGATGTGTGTGTGTGCTGCCCCCTGGTGGGGGATAATAAGATCTGACAGTACTGTATATGGCATGTCGACAAGAACCTAAGTTGAAAGTAAGAATATGACTCCTCAAACAGGGTGTAGCAAAAGCAAACCCACTCGCTACACCTCGTCAACAACAGCTTCCACGACAAGGGTGATGTTAAATCATTGAGATGTGGCGTGGATATGCATTATTAGGTTACGTTTAAAAGGGTCATGAGGGGAGGGGAAAGGGAAGAAGAGAGCACTCTGAGATGCCAAATACAATTACATCAATCAGTGAAGTCAAGTGAATGTCAATGAAAAGTAGTGTTCCTTCTCAAAGGGACATTTGAGAAATCACCAAAGCCAAGATGTACGAAATGTGAACCCCGTCACGAGCACTAGACTTTGAAATGACAAAGGAAAAGATGACAACCTAGAACCACGTGGCAGGTAGTGCCCACCACCCCTGAGTGAAAACAATTTAAAAAAGGTCTTAGCACCGTCAGATACCACAGGACGCCAGCTTTGCCATTTCTTATCAATCCAAAGTGTCTTGGACTGTGACAGGCACAACACATTTTTTAAAGTGCGCTCGCTCGATTGAGCCGTTCCTTTCACTCTTATCTTTTTTTTTCTTACACAATTTCTTCCCCACAAACATCGAACTCCTTTTAAAAACAGCACACCAAGATAAATCACATTTTTGCCATGCATAATAATTTGTTGCATATTGAAATGTCTTCTCGGGACCACTCGTTTTGCTGTTGAAAAACTTGGACCTCACAGCAAGTGTGGTTGCAAATTCTCCTCTCCGGGTGACAAGAGTGAGAATGCATATACAGTATCAGTCGTGTGTCGATATTGCAGACACATGCATGAACATTAGAAATACATTACTGGTGCTACTTTACATAACCTGAAATTTCTAGAAATGCCACTTGGTCTTCAAGAGGCCTGTCGAAGAGAGAGGTTTTGTACTTTTAACACAACGTGGTCAGACTGGTAGACAGTACATCGACAGACATCTGAGCCAGACAGATTTGAAATCTCTAACCTTGAAGACCAAAGCTATCGAAAAGTCGTACACAAAAACATATCGATGCCTCTGAGACAACCTTTTGTGTCCTACTGTATTAAATATTTGTGCATTGATGATGCATTCATCCACAGTTGAGACTGCAGGGAAATAACCTCTGAGCATTGATCATTAAACTGGTTTAAATCATACCAAAGACGAGGAAAGTGATACTGCAATCATTGCTGATTGGAGAAAGAGAGAAAGGATAAGACCATCAGGAGAACATCGAGCCTCCGTGGGCTGATCTGATTTCGAGGTTTTACGATCATCACTTCAACCCACAGCTGATTAGGAAGATGAGAACCATTCGAAGAGAAGTACCCAAAAGTTGCTGAGTTAAGAGACAGAGACAGATTTGTATATACCACTGATAGATGGAAGGGTAAATAAGAGATAGAAAATCATTTAAAAAATCATCTCAGTGCACTCATGCAAAAGACGTGCACCGTGTGCATCTTTGGCTATGCGTAGCACTACGTCTCTGGTGTTGAGGTGCAATAATAAGCACTACAGCAGGCTAATGCTGACTGGTATAGCCCTGTTCAGACTGCATGCTCAGGGAGAAGAGTCTGTTTGAAAAGCGATGGATAACGTAACTTCACAGATGTGGAACAGTTCCTGTCAGGAAAAAGTGCCCGTCAACTTGGCTAGCGTGGCACGATGCTAAGTTAGAGCCGTTTGGCTTTGGTTTCAACGACAGACACGCTGCAACCAGGCAGTGTGTGTATGCATTTTGGCTCGGCTCTGTGAGTCTAAGTCGTGGCATGTCCGTTTGTCTACTGCACTAGGAGGAAGTATAGCCCTTCAAGTTAATAAGTTGTCTCTGAAATTGCACAGGTTGGCCATTTTTCCTCTAGCCAACAGCAGAGGTCGTGTCGGGAGCACAGTCTTGAGTACATTGAATTTCTCCCTCTGTGTTCTGCTGGAAGAGGTCGAAATCCTCCAGTCACGAGTCAACCAATCTCTCCTTCAGTCGCTGAGTGTTATGTGTCTTGGTACCTGTGAAAAGACAAGAGGGAACCAGTTGAGAGCGGCATATCGAAAGCAAACTTAATACAAACCTAACAGCTAGTACTCAGTGATTTAGTTACTTAGCAGCAAGGCTGCACCTATTACAGGAATTATTTTGCAATGTTTCCTTGGAGGAGAACAAAGCAAATTGCGTAACATTACCAACACCTAATAAGTCTCAATAAATTCTTGAAGCGATAGATACATTTATCTTTTTTTTTAGAGCTTTATGAAACTAAGGATTAGTTTGACACAGGGAGTAAAGACTTATTGGAGAAAGAAGTCAGTTTTTAGTTTTTTCTTTGTGTAAAGTACACAACACTGACCACCATGTGGCAGTAATGACTAATGACTGAGGCTCATCAGGGCACAAATAATGCTGATGTTACTGAATCTGTCTTTAATGGCACAGTGTAATTAAAAGGCAGAACTGCTTCTATTCACTTTTGTGACCACCCTGTAAAGTGGTGTTCATGTAGGTTTATGTACATATATATTCAGAGAAAGACTTCTCACCCGCTCTGTAAGGTGAACTCGGGCAGCGCCCCGAGGGATGTCAGCTGTTCCTCCAGGGCTACGATACGTAAACCAATGTAGCCAGATGACAACAGCAGCAGCACAACCCTGTAACAAAAAAATGAGTCATGAGTCCTGTGTATTCACCGTGATGAAGTCAGTGATATCAGCTTATAGCAGGTATAACAATTTGCATAATTTGTATTTAACTGCACTACCAATTAAAATGACAGTTTCCATTGCTCACACTCACAACAAAAGTTAGGCCTCAAACACTGAACAGGTCAAGGAAATGATGCACATTAGCAATCCAAAACTGGTTTGCAAACCCCATAATAAGTTGGCATGGTTGGGTTTTCTACAATGGAATGACATCCTACAAGATCACCGAGTTTTTTATGATCACCACAGTAGATTTGTGAAATTCCTCAGAGTTTCCACTGAGGAGTGTGACTTGCGAGAAGCAGATTTAGATTAGCACATAAGGCACTGGATTAAAGGATGAAGAGGGGGAGAGAGCAGAGGACAGAAAATACTATAAAGAGAAAGTGCTACTTACAAAATCAAGTAAATAAAGAGTAGAGTATTGAGGGTGCTGGCCTCTCTCTGAACCAGCAGGGACTTGGCCTTTTCTGTCACGTTCCAAACCCATGATCCACCTGAGCCTGGAAGAGGAAATGCAAACACAGCATGAATATCAATGTTCTTATGTTGGTAAGATAAATGGTGCATATTTTGCATAGAGTGAGATGCAAAATGTAGCTATGAGAAAACGTCATGAAAACCATTCCAATTAAAACTGGAATCATGGGTTTTTAAAACACAGACATCTTCCAACTAACACTTTCTACATTTATATTAGCTAGCATGTGTCTTTCTGGGGATCAAACACAAGCCACCTTTTATTGCACCCCCCTAAAGTGCTTAAAACAACTGTCAGCCCTTTACTCTACCAACCACTTTGATAAATAAACTACTAGCAATAAATTGCAATTTCTGTGTGCGTGTGTGTCTTACCTGATACTGACAGCTCCTCTGAGGACGAACTATCACTCTGCTGCATGTGAAGGCTCCTGTAAGTTGGGCCATTCCCATTAGGCACTGCCTCTGAAGAAGGGAGAGAGATGGGGGGAAAAAGAAATCAATGACAGCCCGCTACGCAACCTTGGACTTTGCATGTCGACTGGCTTGAACAGACATGCGATAACGGAACCAAAACAAACTGTCAACAGTTTTTAGTCCAAACACGCATGGCAAAGATAGGTATTACTATCAACTTCCATCAAAAACACTGCTTAGATTTCTCTATCATACATGATGACTCTAGACACTGGTAACATTGGTTACAGATTTGCCATTCAGCATGTACGCATAATGTCAAGGACTCTCACCTCTGTGTGGTCTGTGCAGAGGCTGGTCCTGTAAAGACTGTGACTCAGAGCCATCAAATTGGTCGAAGCTGTCATCCAGACTGGACTGGCTGGAGTTCTGTCAAGGTAAGAGGGTAAGAGCTACCATCACAAACTGATCTAGGGAAAAATGTTAGCTTTGGGCTATATAGCAATAACGTGTGTTTTTTCAATATTAAGAAAAGGTCTCTTACCACAAGTTTGCTCTTATCGAAGCTGTTCTCAGCCGAGGAGAAGACAGGGCTGCTGTTTGTGCTGCCATCCTGTAACAGACCAAAATATTTAGATTTATTTAAAATTGCATGTATGATAAGTAACTTATCATGAGGTTAGTTCTGACGAATATAGATAGTCTGCATGCTCTCTATCTGTGCATGTAGTCAAAATATAAATCAAGTAAATATTTGGAGATAGGCAACAAGGTTACAGTGGCAGGCTGGCTGCTCTCTTTTCATTGTAAAATTCAACAGATTTCCACAACAAAATTTTTGTCTGAATTTGAGATTGTGTATGAAGCAATTGCAGTGCTTTATTAGTTTCAGTTAAGGATATGAAGCAATGTCTTTTTTCTCCATTTTTTATCATTGCTTATAATAGGATTAAGATCTGATTCCAATGTGTTGTGTGTTTTATCACATTTATCATTGCTAAACATCTGAATATCTAAAATCTCTAACGTTTGACTAGAGTAACTCACCTCTATCTGAGGGCATACTGAGCGCAGCAGCTGATAACATGATTCTCTGTTCCGCAGCGACACAAACAGGAACTAAACAAAGAGAGGGAAATAAGGGAAAGAAAAGGGGAATGTTAGCCATGTGCCACGCCAAACCTGAACCATGAAATACACTTAGTCATTGATTAGATTTCTAGTTAAACACACTCTAGGGCCGTTAAAAGTGCTTACTAAGATAGCTGTTGAGAAAGTTGAGAAACTGACCTTCTCTCCTTCTGTAGTGCGGACTGACAAGGCGTTGGGTACCAGTAAAGCTGTGTTCTGTTTCTTCACTATGTGGATGCAGGAAACTGGAATAACTAACTGCAAAAGCACACAGCCACAAACAGGAAACAGTTAGGAACGGTGGAACAATGTGGTGAAATACCAAGCACAAAAATATACTGATTAAAACTGATGTATTGCATTGATATAAGTTACCTTAGTGTCCTTGAGCAGAACTGAGGAGTAGAAACAGGCATGGGTGTCAGTGATGTACAGTCGACCATGGTAGGGCACTTCCTTCTGCAGGGCACAGATGTATGCTGGAAGAGGAGATAAGCACCAGCACCTTTAGTTTTATGTTGTTCACTCATTCATTTAGTCATTTACTCTCTCCCTTTCATTTGTGTTTACTTACCGTGTATCAAGTCTTCATTCTCAGGAATGTCTGGAAATAACTTGTGGAATGTCTTGTTGTGCTTTATGAAACTCTAAAAGAGAGAAGAGAAGAAAATTATAGCAAAAATCAGGACACTTGAGCAGGCAGTGGGCTGTCTCGCGTAAAGAGCCACTTTTATTGAGTGCACCGGACTAGTTTCAGGCCATACACACACTCGCCCTACAGCATTAACATTACTGCGCACTAAAAGACTCACAAAAGTATGTACTTTGACCTGACAAGTATAATTATTTCCTCAAATGTTTAAGTGAAAAGTTGTGGACTTACACTTTGTGTGCCGGTGCCCTCCGTCCTCTCAAAGCTTCCACTATCAACATCAAATGTCTGCGACCTGCAGAGACAAAGATCGCAGCTGTTAATTCAAAGGAAGTCTGCGGCTTCAGCAGGTTCATGCGAGAAGATACAAAACCCACACATTAACATCATGTGCATTTTCATGCCACACATCTCCCCAACCCCCTCTAAGCTGCTGAAGAAACCTGCTATAACAGGCCTATTCCGTGACTCAACTTTGGTTAGCGTGATGTCCCTCAATCCAATATGGTATCTTGTGCAAATGGCTGTGTAATCACTCCATCACATAGGCGGTAGTAAGGGTGAATATTGATCTTG
>JAPZEB010000021.1:13977828-13997233 GCA_029783705.1 Chaetodon striatus | reverse complement strand
GGTAGTAGGGGTGAATATTGCTCTTGACGGCGATAAATATCACAAATCCACCCTCAAACATGTGAATCATGTGAGAAGACAGCCAGTCCACGACGGCTGTGCAGTCATGAGTGTGTCACGACCGAACACCAGCTGAGGGTTAGGTCTGGTCTTGTGATGCATGTTCAAAATAGCTGAGTCTCCATTACATCAAATGTGTGATTTTATGCATTTGAAGACTGAGAAATAATATTCTCCTCACACGTGATAATCTGAGTCTGCGAAATGAATCGCTTACATTTTAGATTTTGAAACAATATTAAAATGAAAATAAGTGTGAACTCTCTCTTGGCCTATCAGAACATAAAAGTAAGTGTGATTCATTATGAATCACATACATTTTTAGCATTTCCATTTGTGGTTTTAAAGGATTTTTTAAACAGAATTTAAGACCTTTACTCCTTTTTTTCCCCCAGATCATTTTCCCCCAGGTACTGCAAAAACCTTATGGAATTTGGTACAATTATCCCTCTTTCCCTTCAGTCCTACCTGATGGCTACTTGTCTGGTGAGGGTTTTGTGCTGTTGCTGGATCTCGAGCTGGGCTGCTTCCAAGCTCAAGGCTTTCCTGCTCTCCACCTTCTTGATACTGCCATTGCTTAAGCTGCTCCTGCTTTTCTTCACTTTGGCTGGCAGCCCGCCACCACTGCTCTCTACTGGGTAGCTGCTGGACATGAGGAAAAAAAAGGGTAAGATTTAGCAACATGCAAAATATTGTTTTGAAATCATTTTCATGTGCACCTACAATGGGCATGTAGAACTTCTGTTATATCCTTGCTGTAACTCCTCAACAAAACACAGCACGATTACTTCCAATTTTATCACTGCATGACTATTCTCAGAAGCACAAAAAGTCAGAGCCAAAACACCCACTGATAAAACTCTTCACCTCTGTAGAAGCATACAGTCAAAAGTAGTACATGACTTCACCAGCCATTTCACGGTAAGCTAAAAACACAGACGATAAATAGAAGACCTAGATGATGAGAGCATGTTAGAATAAAACCAAAGGAAGTCAGTGTGGAAAGTCAACACCCGCCACCACCTGAATGACCTTTAATCTATTAACTGCCTCAGAGAAGATGCCTATTACAGTCTCCTGTACTCTACAGAGTGTCAACATCGAGCACCAAAGACCAGTTGCTTAACACTGCATTTTAACAGCGAGCTTCAAGCTTTCCACTAACTTGAGTCAATAACTAAATGAGTCCACTTCTATTCAAATCAAAGGCCATGTGATGGCTGGACTGACAGTTGGCAGACAATGGGTTTATCTTTACGATGTGCTGGAAAGGTTCACACTTTTCCAAGTCAGTTAGTTTTACTGATATATGTTGCGTCAGTGCTCTGGCTGTGGCCGTACAATTACACCTCCGGGCTGCTTTACAACCTGATCTACGTAGGCTCATGCTCTAAAACTGACATGGCTCCACAAATATGCCATCTCAATAAACTGTTAAAAGAAAAAAAAATACAGTCAGAGTGCTCTTCAAAGCCTATAGCCCGTCCTTGACCGAGAACCAACAAGCCACAAATCTACTGAAAGACTGAGGAGTCTGCTGAAGTCTAAGATGCAAATCTTAACCTGTAAGTTTAGTAACATTGACAATACAGAACAAACTGGCTAAAAACAAACAAAAAATGTGACAAATTCAAATAAGTAAAACCACTTAAAACAAACAACATTAAAGATCACCTTACCTGGTAAATTTAAATCGCTTTGATGAACGAAAACTCATATACCTACTGACAGTAGGCATTTCCTTTTCTTATAAAAAAAACAACCAACTTAAAAAAGGTCTTTATCTCTAAGCTACACTCACTGGCCTCACGCCATCAAAGCTGAGAAGTTCCAAAATAAAGACACAAAGATAATAAATAAAAATGCCCAAAAAAGATTTTTATAGTCCTCTGTTTTTAAAATGTGGTCCAAGATAAGTTGTTGTCCTAGTTAAATGAGGGTCCTTCACCACATCCTGCTAGGAAAAAAAACTGTTGAATGTGAATGTGCTGTTAAGAGGAAGCCACTTTGTGTTGAGAATGGTGTGACACTCCGTAGTGAGTGACGTCAAACTCAGCCACTCCCCCCAGAGCCAGAAAAGCACGAGAGAGACGTACACACAATCTCCCTTTCCCTCACACACACAAGCACAACACAGGCACTGACATGTTCAATAAAACAGGGCCAATCCCATAAAAATCTTCCACTGACAAACATCATCCATATCAAAATCCTGTCTTGTTGAGATTTGTTCTGCTAGGGCGAAGCAGGATCAGGAGTCTTTAGAAAACAGTCCTGTGTGTGAGTAAGAAAGTAAAATACTTGTGAGGTGCTCAGACTGGCCCATCTGGCCCGATCTAGGAGTGGTGCATTATCTGCCTCCCCTCAGGCAAAGAATCATACCAAGGAGATGTACAACAACAACGCAATCTCAAAGGTCTTCCCTAAAACGTACCCAGGGTGTTACAAATGTCTTCAGAAAGAAGAAAGACATTTGAAAACACAGACTCTCAACAACTGGCAGCATTATATTCAAACAAATATTACTCGTTTCACTGCTTAAATCACACACAAAATGATTTTCAATCTGGATTCTTAATGAGGGAGTTTGTACAGCTATCTTATAGCCTGTCAGTAACTGCGGAACAATTTCACTACTGAGTCACTTTAGTAATTGGAGTAAAGGTCAGAGAGGAAAGGACATACATGAAATGCGGATGGATGCCTACCCTGTAATCAGTCGTGACTACTAAACAGTGAACGGCAACACTTCCTCATCAGCACAAAAGAGGTTTAAAAACTATTCATGAGATCTTTTCCTCATTGTGTAGAGGAATCTTTTTACATTCTCAAGTGTCATGAAAGCTTAAGCCTGTTAGTTATTAACCATGTTCAATAAAAGCCATTGTAGTAGGTTAATTGTAGCTGTAGCTTGTAAGTTTGTCTACTCCAGGAACTTAAGGGAGGTAACCAACACTTAAATGGATGCTCTACATTCTAACATAAATTAAATATCCAAAGCAGCTAGTAAACTTTGGGGTTAGTAAGCTACTGTGGCTGGTGTTAAGACAAAGGTAACACACAGTGAGAACAATTTTATCATCAGTGCTGAACTGTTGACCAGGTGTCTGATCAAATATGCTCACCTGACCTATTGCCACGAGGCAGAGCAATATAGGCAGTGTTTAAAGACTATATACTGTTTGAATTTCTCAACAGCCTCCTCTCTTTACTCAGGACTAACCGTAAGCGTTAACAAGGTCGCGTTGAAGCTGCTTCCTGTAACACTCAGCTACCAGCACTCCTTAGAACTTAAAGTCGGATGTCCTTTAGATTTGAAGGGGAGGGTTGCAGATTTTCCACAGATGCTAAGATTAGTAATCTGAATTTATTGGTAATATTATCAAAAAAGTCCCTGTATCAGTGTGACATCAGATCCCAGACAACAATGACCTGTGCCATCATTAACATGCGGTTTACTGCAATACAAACAGTCAGTCTGCCAGTCAGCCGCTCAATTTTACCGTATATAATGTTTATTGCAGAGGTTCCAGGAAATACTGGCACAGTGTCTATACTGCTGTATAGGTTGTATCACTTACACACAAGGACATCCGGCAGAATCCTCCCCGCAGGAAACTGATAATCTAACATCAAACGGTGAAACATCCATGTTTGTGCGGAAAGTACAGTTTGGTGGAAACTGAGTCATCTGAAGGCTGGGCTAAATAGTAAAAAATCTAATTTCACAATATTTTTGATGCATCACATCAATATCGATATTTTGATGATGATGTGGGGGTGACTACTGGTGCTTTCACAAACTATTTCCACAGTGTGATTTTTGAAAATGTATCATCAGTGACTTAGATATAATAATGAAGTGGATGAAGGCAAATAACAGAGCAGCTATTAAAGTCTGGTTAATTCAGAAAATGACATGCAGCCTCTAGAGCCAGGAAAAGGCATGATTAAGGTATCCAAAATCTAGGACTTTATATAGTCCCATATCACAATATCAATATAATATTGATAAACTACCCAGCCCTGAGTCAGTCTAGTGACCTATTAATAAAAGTTCAAGGCCAAAGCCATCAACAATAAACATGTGCGTGCCTTAACAAGTGTAATTACGGTTTGTTACAACATGGTAAAACATCATATTATAAAATGAACTTTGTACTGCATAAAAGCTATGTTTCTTAACGGCCGCTTCATGTTTACAAAGCAGGAGGCGGCCTACCCGAAATAGGTGTGTAACGGCCAGATGAAGGCCTTGACCTCTGACCTACTTCCATGTTGGAGCTCTGTTTTACACCACCTAACAAAATCAGTGTTTGTGCCTCACATTTCAAAGCAGGCACAAATTCTCTGCGGCGGCGGATTAAAATGGACATGCACGAGGTTACTCGCTTCAAAGCACAATTTGTCTTGGGGGGAGTAGCACATTTTCCTGGATTTACAGAGGGTCTATTGAGGAAACAAAAATCAGTACTTCTTATTCAAGCAAATGGGTTGTTGATTTCTTTTTTGTATTCAAAGCACAGATATGAAATTGATGACCATGCAACACAAGTCCAACAAAAAAGTATTAGAAAGTTTTCCCACTGGTCGGTGGGAAGAAACATGAAGCCAGCCAGCCTTAGTTTTAAAATAGAAAGAAAACACTGGCAAACAACAAACCTACATTTACTCAACATTGCTTAAGAAAGCCCTTTCTTATCTGCGACAGACTGAGAAGTACTGGCTGAGCTCGCCTTACCTTCCCGGGTCCTCAGAGGCCTGAGAATTAGCCACAGCACCACGATGGTTCAACAAGCTTTTCCCTCTCTCCATGACCAACCGAACTCTCCCTCTGCGTTTTCCACAATCTTAAAACCTTGTAGTCACTGCAGGTTGAGGGAGCCAAGGACGGAGTATGGCAGTTTTGCACTTAGACCCTGAGCTTTAATAGCCAAATCAAAAGGGTCTAAAGGTCTATTTTACTGCGACGTTTTAAAGCACCAAAGAGCTCAGCATGAAGATAGTGCCAGAAACACATGGCAGGAAAGAGAACGACAAAGAGAGGAGGGTGTAAAGACAAACAAAAAAGACTGGTTGGGGTTCAAGCCTGAAATGCCCTCCCAAGCTTTGTCCTCTCTGAGTCCTTTCTTGGCCTGTGTTGTCTTGGAAACGGCTACAACAGTAGGGGGTAGATGGTAGAAATGTGGGGGTGAGAGAAACATTGCCAGGTTATTCTCAGTGTAGGAGGCCAAACAACAACATTCAATGGCCTGTTCTCAATAGCAAGGAGATGGCTTTAAAAGCAGCCAGTGCAATGTGGATGACAAAAGCTAGCTCATTCTCTTTGTGGATGATGTAAATGGAGCCATCACACACTAGAATATTTGTGTTTGACTAGAGGGGGTGAAAAGTTCAGAATATATAATAAAAAAAAAAAAAACAGTCAATAGATTAATGAAGCGTACTGTAAATGTGACAGACTCTTGTTTCATTCACAAACCTCAGCTGAGAGCTGCTGATCAATAGGCTATTTCTGTACCTATGATATCACCATCCAGGACACTCAAGCAGATAGATAAAGTCGAACTGCACTCATGACATCAGTCTTAATTTAGCCACCATATACCCCTCTGAGGCTCTCCTATGTAACCACTGCCGTCTATGTTTTCACGGTACACCTCTTGGCGTTGAGGTGTAGGATGAACTCCGTGGGCGGGCTGTGTTATAAATACATTTTCCCATAATCAAAACTGCACAGGTTTGCTTTTGGCTACAGCCATGTGGCCTTCCAGAGTTTGAGAGAGTGAAACTAAACTTCCTGCTTGCTCATCGACAAACTATACTACTTTGTCACACGCAACAATATCTTTAACAGTTAATGTTGGACTGCAGGCTACATATAGATGTGAAAGGTTCAACAGGCCACTGTTTTTCTTTTAACTCTGCTACTCTTGACTGCATTAAGTCACTTTCTAAATCTCACACATAACATGTAGCGTACACAACAACAATCATCCTAATGAAGCAACTCATAAGCTAGATAATGCTGGCATCCAGATCTCCAAAAAGTCTAATTAATTTCTTAACATATGAGTTAATCCAAGTGACATTTCGGCATGAAAAGGGTGCTCCAGAGGTCCCTTATTTTGGCCAGGTCAGTTAGATAATAACTTGCAATGTGAGGACAAATCTGCATCATAATGCTGCCAAGTGGACTAAAGGGGATGCTTATCCACTCACCTTGCATAATAAATTAAACTATATACATAATCATGGGCAATTCCACCTTTTGTTTGTCACTCTCCATTTTATCTACTGATAAGACTTGCACAATACTGCTTCTGAGAAAGTGCACGGGCACTTCTCACAAGTCACGTTCATATTTGTCCCTGAAAAGCACGTGTTTTTAAAATTATTCTCTTATCATCTAATTGGACAACCAGCTTCACCACTTAAGAATTAAACTGCACTGATTGTTTGATCTGTAATCATTAAACAAAATCCATAAAGTTACATATTAAATCTACAGTAGGATTAAAAGATGATTAAATTTACTAGGAGCTAACTTGCACTGAAATGGGGGCTAATTTCTCCAGCACAGGACATTCCAGCAGACAATATAACTCCTTTGGGTATAGAGTTATGATGCTTCTGTTTGCTGTCCCGAGATGAGACATATGATCCCTTGAGTCTTGCTGCAGACGTCAGCCATACGTCAGCTGTTTAGAGCTGGTACCCTTAAGACAAAATCGCTGTCATATAGTATGCCTACGTCAAAGATTTCCCACTGCCAACGTGACTGCTCCAACAACATGAGCCCCAGGTTCACATGCGAGGCTGACAAAGGATTTACATCCTTGTAACCTCTATCAGATCATCTGAGAATATGCAGAGCCAGATAGTGTGATAGCACCATCTTCTGGAGAGCCGTGGATAATTTTTGTCATGTGAACAGCTGATTCCCCATCACCCAATCAATGGCAGCTTACTTCACAGCAAAACAACAGATTGTTGCAGCTGCTTTTTATTGAGCCAAATGGGACGTTAAAGTTTTCGCAACTACACACACAGCATCTGAGAATCCTAATCTGTGATAATCTAGTTTAGTTTTTTAGGTTTTTTTTTCATTATAAATTTGACCTACTTAAAATAAATAAATAAATAAATAAAAAATCAGAAACTCACAAATGATTGCCAAAAAGGGAAAATTAAAGACAACCCAAAATATTATTCTGGGTTGGACTGAAAGGGATTATGTGCCTGCGCATGTATGCATGTATGTGTGTGAGCTTCAATAAGAGCAGTCAGGAAGGGCAGGGAAGCAAGCCAGTGGTCATGGCGAAATAACATGCCGTCTGTGGCGCCCAGCCAGGGCTCAGTCTGCAGGAAAACTGAGTGCGCGCCAAGTGGAACAGAGCGCGTCTGTGTACGCGTGTTGCAGAATAACCGTGTGTGTGTGTATGTGTTTGGTGGGAAGTCATGTGGCCTCGTGCATGCAGCATCTCCGTCCACTTCCTCTGCGCTAACTGGGCACAGAGACAGAGAGGGTCTTTCTTTGAGGCGACTCAAGAGTACTTTCAGTGACCAGGCATGTGAGCAGGGGGGGTGGCATGGTGTGGATGTGGCTGGAAAATACCACCTGACTTTAAAATCCTCAAAAGTAGGCCACTTTACTGTATACAAGCGGGGGGCTGGATTTAATCAACAGAATAATTTTGTTTATCTCAGCTCCTTAGAGAACCAAGTTGTCCGGTTAAATTATCATATCCAAAACATTACATGTGTCAAAGCCATTTTGAGTCCCAAATGAATAGCACTTTCAGTTGTACACCAAAAAACCTTCTACAAGCCAGTTTTAATGTGTAATACTATCTATCTAAAAATTTCTAGATATCTTGAATAACAGTGTAGGAGGGTTCATCTGTGCATCATAGAGAGATAAGTGTATGTAGGAAGCAGTTGACTTCATTGATTAGTAACTCCGAGCTGAATTCCCTCTGACCCTGAGTGTCTCTGATTCCATAAATACACTTCTTATGAATGACAATTCAATTCATTGAGTAATTCAGATAATACAGTTCTGAGTAAATGCGCTTCTTTTGCGTATACTGTTATATGTGTGTACTGAGTTTTCTCTGTTACAAAAGTACAAAAAATCCAATGCATTCTTCAAGTAAAAAAAAAAAAAAAAAAAAAAAAAAAAAAAAGCTAATGCACTGTATGAATGGTGTAGTGCAGTGTTAGAGACAGACTCTCCTGAGGGTGAAACTTTGTCCTGAGAAGAGTGGATTGCATTTTTTTTGGCTGCTCTCCCTACAGTTACTCCAGCCTTCTATGAGCGCCTTACCTTGACATGGTGATGCCAAGGCAGTGTTCCTACTTTCCAAAGGACAGGGTGTATCTCAAAATCAAGATACTATTTTAAAAAACCTGACTTGCACAGTCTTTTATGACCAAAGAAAGGACATTCTGTCTGCAAAGTACTATACCAAATGTTATCCTGGCGATCAAAGCTCAGCACAACACCAAGCTTTTAGATAAGCCTCATGTGTCTGAAATTAGACTGACCTGTGACATCTACTTTAAGTGGAATTCACCAGGCTACTGTGAGAACCAAAAGGTGAGAGAGCTAAGAAGAATATAGCCTTTTTCTTGGCTCTGTGACAAGGGCAGAGGAGTGGTCATTAGCATTAGCTTGACGGAGGCAACACATAACTTCAACCGTGACCAGCTGGTTAGTATGCAACCCCTCATTTAGCGATAAACCCTTCTGCAGATGTGGTTTCCATCTAACTTGAGCTTTTCCTCTACGCCTGCAGCACATCTCATAATTTAGACCTACACAGTCTCCGCTGCCCACAGCGGCAAGGAAGCTCTGTCCTGGGAGCATCTTCCTGGAGCCAACAAAACGCCTGCAAAGCTGCCCCACCCAGCCTATTCCGGGCTGCTTCATCTAAACAAACTTTGCAGCAATAGATTCTTCCCTATTGAAACAACACTAGTCATATTTTGAGGATGTGTGCATTGCAAATCTGTATGCAGAGTGACTTATAAGCTAGCAAGTCGGTGTTCAGTGTTACTGCATGTAGTCATTTTCTTTTTCCTCTACATTACTTGGCTACTTACTTTTAACTTCAACAAAACCGCCTTTGCCATTTTCATCGTCATACTGCAACATTTACATATAGAAAGAAAAAAAAACTGTGAACATAGAGACGATGAAATGAGTGTGGATGAATGCTGCATTAGCTTGGTCACAGCCTTGACACATTCCAGCCTGACACTGCCACAACACAGTGCTGTATATGTATGTGTGAGTGTGTGTTGTGGTAACAGATAATCACCCCATATACCATACTACAGACACAGCAAAGCTGTACTGATAAGCAGCAGGCCATGTCTGATTGGCCAGGCTCTGCAACAAATGGCTATCTATGGGGAGAAAAGTGAAAGGCAAAGCTCAGAGGACGAGGAGTGCTAACAGTGAGCATTTATATAACACCATGTACCACCTGTGGTCGACTCATGGGAGCTAAAAATAGTCTTTTCTGGGAAAACATAGACTTGCACGTCCCTTGTGTGACAGGCACGCGTGTGCGTTTCCCTGGGGTTAACACAATATATGTGTGCAGGCTTAAAGAGTGTAGTAGTGAATGTGATTGTGCATAAATGCTCCTCTGCCAGGCTGGTCTGCTGATCTCAACTGGCCTGGATCATCCATGACAGAGGGACAAAAAGAGATGCCAATCTGACCCACATAGGCCAGTGGATGAAGTCATGATTTCTGAGCAGGAGGCCTAGGCGAGATTAAGAACCGTCCAGATCTGGACTAGCCTCCCTTTATGCCACTCTACCATATAATGCTGTTTATTTACACTGCCTGGATTAGATTGGCCAGCTACTAGACACAAACAACACAGGCATAACACCTCTTTACAGGGATAATGTGGGTCAATCATTGTGTTCTTGGAAACAAATAGTTACAAATATAACCTCCTACACCAAACACTTCACAGCAAAGCCCAACATTAAACTACACCCGTGAAAATACTTGCCAGATAAATGACCAACATTGAGCTACCAAGTATTTACATTTTACCAATAAAAGGCATTTTACTCTGGGTTTTCCAAGTCTGTCTTTTGGCATGCTACATGACCGATGGCAGGTGCTTAGGTCACCAACAGTTCAATCAATGACTAATGTTGACTAAGCCAAAAACCTAATGCTAAGCATATGGTAAAACTCAATATAGATCATCCAGTACTAGTTGTGCTACTGTAAACCCATATTACAAAGACGCTACCAAATGTATTTTAACTCAAAACTACGTGTTACTGTTTTTTTCTGTTTCGTTTTAGTGCCAGTGAGTGAAATTAAATGTGTCACTAACGTTAGCTAAAGATAACTGTAATGCCAACACATCCTCAGCCAGGCGGATGCTAACCTGCTAGCATTACCTACCCTTTGACTTGAAGGCGTATCCTCCCCTTACGTACATTTCATTTAAAGTCAGTTCCCAATAATACATTTCCTGGTATTGTGTTAAAAAGTAACATTGACAAGGGACAAAATAATCCAGTTTTGTCGGGTAGGTTGTTGTGATCAAAGAAATGCTAACCGTTAGCATCCACCCTGTTGATGCTGCTCACCGGCAGATAGCGGTTCAGCGCGAGCCGCATTCACGGCACTCACCTCTCTTTCATGAAGTGCTTGATTCTGACGATTGCCTTCTCGTCGATCTTCCTGAGGAAGGTTTTCAATCTCTCTCTCTTGTTTTCTAGCATTCTTCCCTCAGCCAGTGGTCGTCGGTTCGTGTAGAAACGACGCTCCACGCCAGACTCCACCGTTCTTGTTTAGCTTCTGCTTTTTTCCCCTTCTCACTCCATCCACGGCTGATTAAGATAATGAGCCTAAATCGGACCAAGTCAGCCGACCAATCAGCGTCAGCGACGACTAGTGAAAAAACGGTCATGTCAGACCGGTTAACCAATCAGAATGAGGTGGCTGGCTTTCACCGGCCGCCCACTTACCATATATGGAAGTCGGGTAGTCCCCCCCTCCCTTGAGACGTAACACGTAGGGCTTGTGTTATTATTGTGCAGGTCTGGTCCTTTTAATTAATGATTTACATGTGATTTAAACATTTCACGTGCTAACCCCTCGAAGAATACACAACAACAGTGTTTAATTTGCCACACTACACTATTCTTGATCTGACAGAAAAGATATAACAGTATTGGTACACCAGGGTGGGGCTGTTTTACATACATCCACAAACATACATTGTATTGTATGAGGATAAACCTATACCCTAAATATAATGCAGTAACAGAAAATAAAACACATCTTCATCTGTATGAAGTGTACTGTTGTTTTCAGTTATTTTTGATAAATTAATATTAGGCCTACATTTATACTTTTAACCCACAATAGGCTAAATAGTAATATTTATTTAAAAAGAGTAGCTGCAGAACAAGCAGAGAGTATTTTGATGAACTACAAAAGCCAGCAGCACCCATAAAGTTAAAAAGTGAAATTACTCTAATCTCATGAATCATAATGAGCCAGGGAACCAATTAGCATTTATCCCTGTTATTGTGAAGGGAAGCGGAGGCCAGTGACTCAGAGGGCTAGTCAGTTGCTCAGTTGGTGGCTTTTATTCTAGTGCCACAGCATGAAACACTTAATTTTGGCCCTGCATTGTGCAGGCAGCTAATGAAGGGCCAAGTCTCTCACCCCTCCCCCCTTTACTGGAGAAAAAGGCAACAATAATTGCAGCACCAATGGCGAAGTCACACACCTACTGTACAATCAGCAGACCAGGGCCATAAAGCCGAAGCTTAAATCATCAACTAAGTCACACTGTAGTCACACCGGATGACTGTGTGTGTTTAAAAACAATGAAATATGCTCCAGAGGGGTGGTGTATTTTAAGACAATCTTTTTACGGTAAAATCTTGGGTTTGTACTTCCTGTTAGAGCAATTATTTGATGTGTCCTTCAGCAAGTTGCGCAAGGGTTTTCTGTAGCTGACCCTAAACACTGACCTATATGTGAGAAGAGATCCTGGACAAAAATACAAACAAGAATACATGACATAGATCATGGCATTGCTGGTGAAAAATGTGTCCTATTATAGTTATTGTTATGACTGAAATGCAGTCGAAGATTTATATGTTTCTATACTGGCTGGCTGACACCATTTTAAAACCTTTGCTATCAATTTCTTTCAATGTTTGTACTGAAAATAATTGTTTTTGATATTTTAAAAATTACATTCTTAAGTAAACAGACTTTAATTTCAACAACTGTCTCAGACTTTGTCTTGATGTCATTGATACGTCACATCATGACAAATCAGTGGGTTACAACTGAAACACGGTTTGCTCTGATTACAGCACAGCTTTCTCAAGAGTATTTCACGACTCTATTGATGGAGACCTTGAACACTTGAAAAAAAAAAAAAAAAAAACATCAGTCAGCCAGAGAAATGCACACAAATCTCAGAGCTGAAAGCCTTTTTTTCTGAAAAGACAGCTCAGATACAGCCGCACCACCAGGAACAGAAGAGGCAATGTATTGCCTCATGACACAGCAGACACACCACCCACCTACTCATACAATCTGGCCTACACCAGCCAGCCCACGGTGTTCCCTTCCGTCTTCCCCGCCAGGAAACGAAGCAGATAAAGAGGAGGAAATCACGCTTCATAAGGAAGTACGTGATGTAATATGGGGGTGTAGATGCAGCGTAGGCAATTTCAGGCGTTCCTGTGTTGATTCATCAGTGTGAAAGCTGAATAGATAATTGGACAAAGTGGGGAACTACGCAAGGTTTTACAACACACAAAAGCCCCATCTTAAAAGTGTGTCAGTTGCTTTGAGGTTATTTGTACGGGAATATGAACCATGCAATATCCTGACCTTGAGGCCTTGACTTGTAGAGAGGTACTGTGTGTCAGTAAGATATGAAAGTGACATGAAATTCACATTCAGTGCAGCAGACTGTCATTGCTGAGTGAAAAATGTATTTCCAGGCATCAAAAAAGCCCAGATAAATAAATAAAGAAAACAGAATAAAGAAAGTATATGTCACTGTAAATGTCTTTGGTCCTATAAGACCACACATTTTGCTAATATTAACAGTCTGAGTCATGAAGCATAAATTATTACCCTTGATGTAGTCAATATTTGTGAATGACACGCCATCTGTTCAGAGCCAATCAGCTGAGAGTCACATAAGAAGGGCGTATTTAAAATATGCTTTTGCAAACAAAAGAAATGTTTTAGCAGCTTTCCCTTACTGGCTCTCATTACTTTCTTTTGTACGTCTCTGTAATAAATAACCACCGTAGATTAAGGAAGCTTTGGCAGGCTGCTGTTATGAATCTTGCATGTTTCATCATGTACTTTTTGAGCTGTTAATATAACATTTCAGTATTGTGTGAATTAATACCTCTTCTTTCAGTTACAAAATTTGCAGGCAAAGTCTTTGCCTTAACTTGTAATGAAGCAGTGGCTGTAAAATGACATAAAAAGAAGGTGTATGCGAGAAAATACATTTCAAATGAAGAGTAGGGCATCCAGGGACAACTGTTAGCTACATCAGCTTTTTGATTTGATTCGTTTGTTCCTTCATGAGCCAGTGAACAATGAAAACGTTCATGTTAGGATCTTGGTGGGTGAAAATCCTTCCGAAGTGGGCAACAGCCACTTTGGAAACTGAGGACGTTAAAGGTCCAGTGTGTAGGGTTTACGGTGATACATTGGCAGAAATGAAATATAATATAATAAGTATATTTGTTTTCAGTGTATAATCACCTCAAAATAAGAATTGGTGTGCTTTCATTACCTTAAAATGATATTTTTATATCTGGGGAGCAGGTACTCATCCACGGAATCAGCCATGTTGCACTGCCATTTTTCTATAGTAGCTCAAAATGGACGTACCAAACACTGGTTCTAGATGGGGCCATTCACGTTTTCATGTTTTCACAATTTTTCATCGACTATCATAGTTAGCAGCTCCTTCACAACAAGATGCATCGGGAAAATAGTGTTTTTTAAAATGTCAAACTGCTTTATTGAGTGTTTTCAATGTTTTAATTGGTTAGCAGTATCAAAACCTGAACGATGAACACTTGACAAATTTTAACTGGGAGAAGTGTTAGCTGGTTGCAATCTGCAATCCTCACTGTTAAATGCCATCAAATCCCCCTATATCTTTAAATAATGTTTCTTTAAAGAGCTAGTGTGTAGGATTTAATGGCATCTAGTGGTGAGGTTGCAGAACTGACACTTCTCCCATGTGCCGCATATGTAGGAGGACTACATACCCTAACCCAAATGGCCCAATCTAGAGCCAGCTTTGATATGTTTGTTCTGGGCTACTGTAGAACAACATGGCAGACTCTGTGAAAGTGGACCCGAACCCTTTGACATAAACAGCTCATTTTAAAGCAACAAAAACACAACTATTCATCTTTTCAGGTGATTTTAAACTAATGAAAACATAGTTTCTGATCTACCATTTCTGCCAATAGATGCCCCTAAATCCTGCACACTGGACCTTTAAATGAAGGTCCTCCCTGTTCAGCAAACATGATGACAGCTCATTTCCAACAAAATGTTTGTATTTATGCTGCCAGTTACAAATCTGGGAAATTGAGTCAGTCTGTTATCTCTGATGTTGCATAAGTGAGACGTCTGTTTGCTTTAGAAAAGGTAGATAGAATCTGTCATGTATGTCTCTACAAGAAGAGAAAGTGAGATGTCCTTTGCTTGGAAGACTACCTATCCATTATCGGCTGCAGAAGGAATGTTGTGTCAGTGAGGTCCTTATTATCAGCTACTAGTGTAAATGCTCCGACCTTGGGAGGCTATGGCAAGACCTTGGCCCGGAAAAACGAGGCCATGACGCACAGACAGCTGCAGTCCTGCA
The DNA here is from genome assembly GCA_029783705.1 of Chaetodon striatus. Taxonomy (NCBI): domain Eukaryota; kingdom Metazoa; phylum Chordata; class Actinopteri; order Chaetodontiformes; family Chaetodontidae; genus Chaetodon; species Chaetodon striatus. The sequence goes on along the minus strand of JAPZEB010000021.1, from coordinate 13,982,249 downwards.
AGTTATAGAACAGGTGTGTATGGATGCTTAGGAAGCAGTAAAATAAAAGCACATCACAGGCTGTATCCCTACTGTACAATGACTGAATGTAAATGTTTGCCTCAATATTATACTTATGCATAGTACACATATCAAAAAGAAAATTATATTTCTAAATATATGACAGTGTTACTCATGTCTGAGAGACAGGAGGTGTATATTATAACAGTAAAGCATTGTTATGGCAGCATATATTGGCAATGTGATTGCCATACAAATAGGATGTTATGTAACTGCAGACATTTCAATCAGTCAACTATTTGAGCATTTTTTAGTACATACCGTACATGCTGCCTTAAAGAATCTTTGTCTGAGGGGAATCACAATGAAATCCCAACACATTCCCAGCTGGCGTTTTAAAATCAGATTTTTGTGGAATTTCCAGAGCTAAACGGGGATAGATAGCTTTTTGTATCATGGTATGACAGCTTCCTTGATTTGCACATGAGTAACACATCACATGGGACAAAGTGTGACAGATAAAATTGGTAAGGCCATCAGACCATCATGGCAGAACAAAACAGGAATACATTTGTCATGGCTCGTCAGTGTTAGGGTGTTTTTTTTTTCACTATTAAAAGAAACAGAGTGTTAGAATAACATCATGAGCTATTTCAGTCTTTATATGTTTCAATCCATCTGTCTCAGATTCAAGATATAAAAAATGTGTGTCTCTTCATACATGTTACAGTGTCCCAGCATTATTTCCATTATTTGTCACTGGTGTAATAGGTGTTCTGTTTTGTTTTTGAACCTGGGGTATGGGAGCCCTCCCCAAAGAGTTTGCATGTTCTCCCTTTATCAGCATGGGTTTTCTGCGGGTACTCTGGCTTCGTCCCAAAGAGTCTAAATCTAAATGTGAGTGTGAACATGCACATTTTGGTACAGTAAAGTTGGAAACTGATATTTAAAAACCTTGCCAGTATAGGAAGCACATCATTCAAGCTTGGATTAAACATCTGTTTAGTGGCTTTATCTGTCATCTTTTGTGTCTGTGGGGTCAAAAAGGTCAGTGCATCACCAATGATTCACCCCAGCAACAGCCAATTTCATTCAATGAGGCCAGTGAAGGGGGGAGCACCTCACTCCCTACCCTATGATATCATCTTACCTGTAACACTGGGACATTGTCTGTGGCCATCTACAATGGCCCACTTTGGAAATCATTTTTGCAGATATGTGTGGCATTTTCACGCTTCGGAGGGATGCTCACATATTCAGGGTCATGTATGTTTTGCACCCAGACTGATATGGGGGATTAGAGCTTAAGCGTGTCATGTGCATGAAGAAACCTGTACCTGGTGTGTTTTGTTTGTGTTCTCTGTGCGTGAGCTGCCAGAGGCTCAGGTGTAACACATACAGTCCTCAACTCAGAGGGTGTTGGGTTTCAACCTAGCAGGGTCTGGCTGGCCTCCTCCAGCTACTGTTACCAGGCTACTCTCATCACTTATTTATCTGCTCTCCTCACCCCAAAGCTCTCGGTGGCTATTTGGTTGGATGGTTGGTCGGCTAAGCGGGGGGAAGGACAGAATTTCTCCCTTTGCCAGAGCAGTGCACCATCAGGGCTCCTAGAGGAGCACCATACCTGAGCTGGGGCCCGATGCAGAACGGGGAGGCTATGAGCCCACAGGACTCCAAGGCAGCAGGGGCCGAAGCCATGGAGGAGCAGAAGGCCCAGCACCAGAATCAGGGGTGTGTGGAACCCACGGCACCGCCGCTACCGCCTCCCTCACCGCCACCACCAGGGCCACCAGAATATCCCAGACCTAGGCTCATCTTCCACACCCAGCTGGCTCACGGGAGTCCCACAGGCCGCATTCACGGATTCACTAACGTCAAGGAGCTGTACGCAAAGATCGCTGAAGTCTTCAACATCTCCCCCTCAGAGGTACAAAACAAACTCAGCTTTGCATGTCAACATGATCAGGCTAAATCGTGGCATTTCCAGTTTTGTGGTAAATAATCATTATCAAAAAAAGGTGTTATTTCTTTCCTGCATTTCTGCTCTGGCAGGCCAGCTGCAAATAGGTATTAGGTTTCCATTCTAGGCTATTTTCCATGATGCACTATTGAAGATCATTTGGCTGCAGTACTGTCTGCCAGACTTTGTACTCGCCTGCGCCTTGACCAAGATCAATAATGGAAACAAATAAACAGATGATGTTGTGTAGTCAGCAAACACCACACATACAACACAATGAGATACAGTAATGGAAGTGACTTTATTGCAAAACAAAACCAGGTGATAAACATTTTGCTTTTAAAGTTATTCAGATAACAAAGCAGGGTTAAAACAAATAATAGGTGCTCAGTTACATAAGTGCCAATATCCCCAAAACCCCGTCCAGTTACTGTATTTATTTTGCTGAATTCGTTGGAAATGATCTGATCCAGTGATTTAGTGTAGAAGTAGCAGAGGCAGAGATGGTCCTTAAGCTCCCACAATGCTGGATCCCACATTTCCCACGATGCAAACATTAGACACTATCCATTAGATTCTTCTTGCCTTGTGAGTACTCAGATCTTTCACTCAGTTTGAAACACAAGCTTTCTTTTATAACGTTGTCACTCCCAAGACCAATCCGAGATAATCCCCTGATGTCATCGCAAGGGTTATTTCCTCAGACTAAACAAAGCTTCTCCAAAGCCAAAAGACATGAAAACAACTGTTTCCATAGCCTGACTATTACTCCACACGACTGGTAAACTGACTGTGTGTGTAAAAATAGAGTTCCCATTTCAAAAACTCCAACATTTACCTTAAATATCTTCAAATTGACTGAATTCTCTGTGTTTTAGAGACATTAGATAGTAAATTTTAGGCAATTCCTTTTGCCAAAATGGTTATACAACACTGTGGGACTAAACAAAGCAAGATTCAAAGCACTGTAGGGGATCAAAGGTGTGGTCTGAAGTCAGGTTACAGCAGGCAACTGCACAAGGCCAGAATCCTTGAAAAGAAGTCTAGTCACAAAACCTTTAGTAGGTCAGGGCTGGCCAAACCACACTGCAGCCTGATACTGCTCTCAGTGCTCAACACAGCCAAGGCCACAGGCTGTCTCAGGAAGATGGCAAAGAAAGACATATCCAAGTCTAGACTTTATTTTTGTATTTCAAACAGGCATCTAGATGACTTTTATCCAGAGCAGCTGGAAGTAGATGCAAAAGTTAATGTTAAATTGACTGCACTTATATTGCACCTTTCCAGTCTTCCGCCCACTCACTTTTACACTACATGACACATTCATCCATTCACACACACTGGTGGCCAAGGCTATCACACACCGTGCCACTTGCTACTCAGTAACTATAACCAATTGGGGTTCAGTATCTTGCCCAAGGATGCTTCGACATGTGGACTGGAGGAGACAGGGATTGAACCGCCGATCTTCCAATTAGTGGCCAAACCACTCTACATTTGACTCACAGCCACCCCAAAAGTAGAGCAATCGAAGAATGTGTCGAAGAAATATGATAATTGAAGAAAGACTGAATCAAGGCGTTAGCTGTAGGAAACTAATTTCCTTTTGTGTACATGTGCACCTTTGTTTGTAAAAACTGGTTTACTTAACTATGGTTGTTTGTGCTCCTTAATTTTATACATAGAATACAATAAGTGTTTAACATTTTTTAAAATTTTAAGTAAGGATAACGGTGGTCATGTACAATATGCAGCTAGTTCTGCATGCATCTCCTGTATATTATGGTAAGACCGCAATAAATATTCAACATTGGCCTTATCTAATACTTATCAGTAGCGTTATGAAGGCCACCATGAAGGCTCTCCCTATCAGTTTATCACTACCTGTTGGACATGAATGACTGTAGATGAAGGGATAAAGACCGATGTGGGGGAGCTAACCTTGATGATTTTATCAGGCAACACCCAGCCATGGTTGTGTCCTATATTTTGCCCTGTTATATAATATCCAGTTTTAAATGTTAAATGTCTGTTTTAGAAAGAAACTATCCACTCATGTTCATTAACACAGGATATCACACCACATTGAATAAGCGCACTTAGATGCCTCAGTGATCATTTTTGGTTATCTTTTTGATATTTTCACTGTAAATATTTAGCAGACAATCTTCCCTAGAATGGCTTAAGATGAGTGCATTGGAGGAATCATGTGATATTGTTAGGTCTAGCTATTTCCTCACAGCAACAGGATCCTCTGTATCTGCAAACATTGCTGTCTGCATGGAGTTTCTATGTTGTAAGTCAGACATTTTTGTACTGATTGAATTAGAAACTCTACATTCCTTTGAATGTTTTTGTCTTCTTATATACTTATGTAAGCCATGCGGGAACTTGGCGGCCTGCTCGGGGTATGCTCTGCCAAGTGTGTGCTGGGATAATCTACAGTTGTCCGGAAAGATTA
>JAPZEB010000021.1:13885276-13899919 GCA_029783705.1 Chaetodon striatus | reverse complement strand
TACAAGGAAAGTAAGGTTATTACAAAAAGGTCAAGATCATATCTCACTGAGAGGCAATTGCTAAGTAACAAGACAAACAAAAAGAAATCACAAGCATTGTTTGCATCATACGTACCTGACTCCCACAAATACTAAATTTTTAAGACTTTCTTACCACCAGCACCTGACCACAGAGCGTGCTTACTCTGTAGTCAGTGAACTGCAACACTTTCCCTCCAGAGCGCATGCCAGAAATGTTGACATCAATCCCCATTTTCAAATCAGTAAATGACACCTTTGATTTTGACTCATTGAGAGTTAGTTTTGGACCCATTTTGGGGGTTATTTGGAGGGAGAGAGTTGGCTCTGTGCTGTAGCCAGGGCTGTTTAATACTCAAGAATCTTTGGGCCGGAGGGTCCACAAGACTGTGAGAGGGGAAGCCATAGGGGGAAAACTCACTCCCAACATATTCTGTTCTTATACACTGTACACAGAAAACCATCTGTGTTAAAAAAATTGCTCAAATAAATCCCATTTCATAGCCCTGTGCCTATGTATCTTTGTACAGCTTACTGCCATTTTCAGAATGCCAAGACACAAGAATAGAGGAAGCAAAACAGAAAGCGTGTATATCTGAATTCATAAAAGTTTAACGATAGTGTTCTGACTGCAGTGTCACTTTGGGTAGAACAGATTTTTAAAAAAATGAAAAAAGAAAAAAAAAACACAGGGGTTCTGACTATCAGAAAGGCCTCTTCCCAGTGAAGACTGAATGTTCCAGCACACAACAAATAGGGCAGGACCTCAGCCACAGTTCCCAAACCCTTCTCTGTGTCCAATGGGCTTATTTACTTACGGTCTTACTGGATTTTGAGCCTTTCAGCTTCTTTCCTCCGCTCATATTGTATTTGCAAACTCTCCACGTCAAGAATGATTGCTCAGTTCTCAATCTTTGTGGTGCGGAAAAGGCTGTGAATCTGACAGGGGCCAGGCTATCACAGTGCACAGGCATCCTCATGCCTGATAACGGTTTAAGAGTGGCTGGGGCGCAGCTTTAATAAAGTGCATATCCCATGAAGGCCAGTGGTAGGATTATGGATAGAAGAACTATACGACCACAAAAGAAGAAACTCAGCTAATGCTTCACTTGAGGTTCTTTTGAAGCTTCCCTGAAAGAGTTTCCTAAATGCTATTTGACAAATAATTAGTCATGTCTGCATTCATATCCTTCTCTTTGACTTTTTAGTCTGTTGTGATATGACTAAGAGCTCTGGGTATAAAGTCTGTAGTGTCAAGTACCGTTGGCATATCTAATCATTATGACTACCTTCATATTTAAAGTGCTTTTAGTGCAACGTCCTCATTGGATATAAATTACACACATTGCTAACAGTTTAGCTTCACAGGCCATTACTCAATGTCTGTTGTCAATTCCTAAAGTGACACAGATTGCCAATGCCTTTGCTATCAGAGTATAAGCACATGTCTGCATTTGAATTGTATTTTCATTAGAAGCCTCGAATGACAGGATGTTCATATTTGTAGATCATTATGGAATTAATCCCCCGAAGCCAAATGGCCGTGCTGTGGCTCACACAAATATTCCAATATATCTAAAAACCTCCTGCAATTACAGTAAGTGGGGGGGCTAAACTGCTTGTTTGGCTAAATACAGAGGATTTAGAATCTGCCACTTTAATTTGAGAGATAGCACTTGACTGGCTACTGGCAGGTTCTAGGTATAATCTAAATGTGTAACAAAGCCTGACAATCCAGGGGCCTGGCTCATAGCTCATCGCAAAGCATGAAATTAATTCTGACGCTATGAAATGGGATTCTTATCTGCCACTCTGGGGCCCTGCAGTCCCCTAACACCCACTCCCAGAGTCCATCTTAGGTCCTGTTAGCATGCCTTGCGACTGGGTAATAGCTAGAAGAATACTGGGAGCCCTCCCAGCTCTCGGGTTGTGGACCCACTCCGGCCACGTCTGAACGGTCTTACAAAAACGGTTTCTCAACCTGGTCTGACTATGGCAGCATACCCCAAGAGGCCTTGCTTCTGAATGAGGGCTACTGATGCCAGTGACATCGCGTGAATTTAGTTCAGCATGCTGTCATATTGACCGAGAAGAGCCAATGAAACAAATGTGGTGCTCTTTGATTTGAGGAGTTATTTGGTGTCACTTGCGATGGAGCACATAAGGACTGAGGTCCAGGGGGATTATTAATTTTCGTAGCGATTTTTCACGAGTTCTTGACAGAGTAGTCCCCATGACAATAGCCTCTGGTAATGCTGCTTGGACTGAGCACAAACTTCAACAATCTGCGAACATTTTGTACCACAGATAATGGACAATAAAGCAAACAGGGAAATCATGTCTGTCTTTCTTTTTACTTAGTGGATAAGGGTTTCAGTCTGCCAGACAATTCAATGGGTTCAAATTCAGGTTGAAATAATTCTGTAGGGCTGTGAGTAGAACATGGCACTAACAATGCCAAAAGTCAATGAAACAAAATTAAAATTGTATGCGGTGAGTCACTGCGCTGTAATGTGCTTCGGATAAAAGAATCCATCTGGCATTGGGACATTTTACTGCAGTGTATCTCATTTTCCTTTGTGCAGTTTGTCATCTTTCCTTAACATGTCATTCCTCTTCAATTCTATCTGAGTCTGTGCAGCTAGCTCAGTCAAGCAACAAGTAAATAAGGCCTCATCACTGTAGGGTAGTGAAGGGTGTGAAATTATTTTACTGTACTTCATATGTGGGGGGGCGTTTCTTACTTGGCAGTTTATGCCCTTAACCTTGATACTATTGTGTTTCTCTGTTCGTGCGAGGCCTATGTGCTCCTTGTTTATACAATATGCTTCTTTTCTGTCTGGTGTTTTCCCAAGAGGCTGACAGTTTAAACTGTCTCTGTTACACTACGCTGTGAAGGCACTTAATTCAAGCTATATATGTCACAGGGTTCTTCACTGACTTGGGTGCCTAGAAATGTTGCTATTCCTGACCTGGATGAGGAGCCAACAGCAGACATGTCAGTTTAATATTTAACTGTGTCACGTCAAAAGACTGCTTATTCTGTCTTTCCAATACTCTGTTGGTGTTTCAGGAAAACCCTGCAAAAAATACCAAACAACAACAAAAGGCAGGTTAATTGAATTAATATGTCAAGGTCTTTTAGAAAGGTTATGGCAGACTGAATCCCTAAACCACACAATCACTTACCTCAAAGGATCCAAAAGATCAAGTTATTTATTGTGTTGTGGGAAATCTTTTGCTTTGTCTGACTTAGTCTGTGACTTTTCTGACCTCAGCAGTGAGAAACCAATGGATGTATCTCACACTTGCTTGAGCAGAGACTCTTGATGAAAGATACTGGCTGAGAAAGACCAGAACCATGAGTGCGAAGTTGAAACCATAGAAGTCGAATGGATAGAAAGGGTAAAGATGTCTCTTCAGAGTAAAATGACAACCAGAAAGATTTGACAAACATGTCATGGAAATGAACACTTAAATGGAACACAATATTAATTAAGCTAATAAGTACTCCAAACATAAATTAATATTCATTTCCAGGACAGTGATATCAAATTTCCATGGTGGGCAGGCAGATATAATCATTTACAAACACTTACCCTTTCTATCCACTGTAATTGTATGGTTAAAACAGTTGAAAGGAAGAGTCTCGAGCAAAGACTTAAGAAAAGCCATCATCTAGACTTATTCTCTCATGTATTTACTCAAAAGGCTAGGGTATGTCAGTGCTGTCTGCTCTGCCTGCTGCGCTGTAGTTGTTTGTGGCTGTAGTTGACTTTGGGTTCATGCAAGAACCCGAACAGAAAGATGATAATAGCAGCAAGCTACTGTTTGGAGTGATGTCAAACCAATATTCTTTTGGATAACCCAGAAAGTAATAGAACTTAATAAATAAATAAAAGATCTAACTCAAAACTTTTTCTCAAAAGACTCAACGTAAAAGGAAGAGGACACAAAGTGAGCAAGGAGATGTCAAGCCATTCCAAGGAGAGCTTTTGTTCCATTGCACGGGGGGGGAACAAGTGGCAGAGAGAGAGAGACACAGCTGGAATAGGGTGATGTAAGAGGAAGAGAGGAGTGTATCCAATCCAATCAGCTTGCGGTTTACCAGTCAAGAACAAATGCAAAAACAGAGGTAAGGAAATCACAAACACACATCGACAGGTGAAGATGCGCACAGACACTCGAGAGACGCCAAGACAGAAATGGGGCTGAATGAACATAAAGTATATTCATGCCTGGACTGATCAAAGATCAACGGTGCAGTGATAGGTTCTCAACAGCACCCCCAGTGGGCAGGAGTGAATGTTGCATGCAACTGGCGCTCTCCTCAGTGACTCTGCACTGTCTGTGTAGCTCTGCTGCCCAGCAGTACCAAAAAGAACTGTGAAGTGGTTGTTCCAAAGCCCCCACAGCCCAGATGTGGGGGGTACATCCAACAAGTTGCACTGGTAGAAACAGAAAATGTGTTAAAAGAGGTCTACTCCCACCGCCATGGCTCTCCTATGTCCCAGTAAAGGTTCTCTGCCAGTTTATTACAATAATTATAATGATAACGCATGTATACATGCATCTTTGTCCGTGACTTCTATATTCTGTATCAGCAGGATCCACAATGAGCTCAGATCAGCCCCTAATCCCCTAAATCTAGCTACATTTTCAAGGTTCTTTGCCATTAATGTATTACATGTCAATACACAACATCATTGTTAATCTTTGTGTGCTGTGTAAACCCAAAAGACATGAATTTCATACCCTGTCATCCCAGCAGTCCTTTAGCTACTATTGGATATTTGATTGGATAAGCTGTGTGTATTTTCTTTCTGTACAGCTTGCACTACTGTGAGCTATTATATCACTCCTGTTATTTTTAGCTGGCTGGTTTAAATAATTCAGTTGTGTTCCTGCCATCTGTAAAATAAAATAATCAGTGCAGAACTGATACACAGGAAAAATTCAGGCAGTGGGCATGCGAGTACTTTTGGTGACTGCTGATAGGGTTTTTTTTTTTGTTGTTGTTCTTTGACGACTAAACTCAACCCCGAATTCCCCATCCCCAGTATGAATACAGTTCATATGAGAGCCTTGGCGGTCTTAGAGGAGAGCTGACATTTTTTGTGTCTCTGTCACACGGAAGAAAGTGCACTTGCTGTTGACAAAGGAAAAGCAAATATGAACAAAAGTGAAAGGGAAATAAAGAAACTGCCACAATTGTCAGTTGACGTAGACTTGATTTGTTTGGAAGTGTTGCTTACACTCATACATATTTGGCACCAGAGCCACCTTTGAAAAAAAAAAGGTAATTCTAAAATGTAAAGGTTGTAAAACACTAAAAAAAAGTGACTTTAGCCACTTGCAGCTTAACTTCAACCTTAAGTCTCCACAAAACAAACTGTTCAATGTGTAACTGTTGCTTAATATACGGTAGAAAATACCACTGTCATATTGTCACATTGAGGTTAACGACATGAAGATCAAATGCAAGAACCACATGTTTTAACAAAAGTTGAACACATCTGTAGTAAATAATTTCCGAATCAGCTTTGAACCCTGATTATGTCTAAGAAAAACACAGTCATTGTTCAAAGGTGATAATGCAGTTGTCATCAGAGAACACAAAGTTCATAAGCTCCAGTAAAAGGAAAAAAAAACACATGAACCTCATTAGAATTCACTTTCGTAAAGACATAAAATCACTCAACTGCTTAACTTGGGGAAATCCTTTTGTTAGCCAACCCACAAAGAGAACAGGAGAGAAGAGTAAATAAAGGGCTACATACTGGCTTGCAAGGTCTTCTGTGTTATGTCATTGGTGAAGGCTCCGATGCCTTTGTTAGAGATGGCTGCCAGGGAGAAGTGGTACTCCGTGTGTGGGCGGAGATTTTCCACAACATATCTTGATGTGGGACCAAATATTTTCTTCATCTATTGATAGGGAGGAATGTTATTGACAAGTCTGATATAAAACGGTTGCAAAGAAATTTAATGTTGGATCATTAAGGCATGTTGTACAACTCTTAGTGCAAAATGTGCTGAAATTCGCAAGGAAACACCAAAATACTTACCTGGGTGCCAAAACTGCCTTCCGTATAGCGAAGTTCATAGTTTATGATCCCTTCTTTCTCATAGGCAGCTTCCCATGTCAATTCAATGCTGGTATCAGACACAGCACCAACCTGGAATTTGGCAGGCTGACCTGGAACTGAAGAACATAGTGCACAACATTGCTGAAGGACATGTTGCTAGAAAGTGGTAAAGAAATTAATGTTGTACCAATAGAAGAGGTTTCATGTACCATTAGAATAAAAAAGTCTTAATGACATGTCAGTGAGGTCCTTTTTCCTGTTCTGTGATTAATAAAAGAGCATATTTGCTATCTACACACCAACATGATGAGTATAATGAGATTAGGAACCAAATGGTAGAGGATTAGATGAAATTAAATCGAGGGGAATTGATAGAGGGGAAGTTCAAAAGTTTGTGCCCAACTGGCAATAACAGCACAAAGTGCTCTACTTATTGTGGGGTCTCTGAAGTTGGACGTGCTTCCTTGCCCTAGCATGGACTGAGTGATTTTGCTCAGCCCTGAAGTTGATGTTGGTGAGTTCTCGGATTTTGGTTCTTTCTCAAATGTGGATGTTTTTTTCAAACTGCCATGATCAAACAGACTTTTGTCATCATTTGCAGAGGCCGCAGATGTGTGTATGAACCTTGCACAGCAGGGGAGAAAAACTTGTCTCTTTGGCAGCAGGCACTGTCTAAAGTTTCAGAAAATGTGCTGCTGATGCACAAAAAGAGCTGAAAATGTTCTTTATGGGTTGTCAGAAAGCTGGGGAACATATGTAGCATTCGACAGTTTCTGTATAACTTATTTTAAACTAACTGTACAACTTTGTTTGAACATTACACAGGTGCCTCTTATTCGCAAAACTCACAGACATAAATATTTAACAACAGCGATGGAAGAAAAGAATATTTCAAAGTTTTAACACCAGCAACAAAGCTGATAAAATCGGTTTTCATATCCTTACCTCCTTGCAGTACTTTGACATGGATGGGCTCAGAGAAGGGTCCGTCTCCTACAGAGGTGAATGCTAGCACTTTGATTGTGTATGTCTCTTGAGGAACCAGGCTCTGTATAGTGGTGATAATGCTGTCCTGGACATTATGAATCTGCCAGAGGCTCATGGGCTGGGAGTCGTCCATGGTGTAATAAACACGGTAGCCCTTGATCTGCCCATTGGGCTCCTCGGGCTCTTCCCAGCGCACCATCATGGTGTTTTGAGATATGATCTGGGCCTGGATGTTTCGTGGTGGACTGGCAGGGGCCTGTTCACCAGTCCGTGTTTCTACTGGCTCACTGGGGGGACCCTGGCCGATTGTGTTAACAGCTGAGACTCGGATTTCATACTCTGTGTTGGGGTAGAGGCCACCGATGCTGTAACGTGTAGTAGTGATATCATCCACTGTCTCATATTTGCTGTCTGGGGACTTTGCCCTGTACTGGATGATATAGTAAGTCACTGGGTCTGGGTTGCCTGAGTCCCAGGTGATGGTCACACTGGTGGCAGTGGTTTCAGTAACCACAGGGGTACCTGGAGGCTTGGGGAGAGCTGTTATGGTGACAAACAGGAAGGAAAGAGGAGACAATTATTTATCATGACAGTGACTGGCTAATGCACTTTGTAGCATAAAAAGAAAGCTTGGAAATTCCTTTATTATGCCCAAAGAAGATGATGTCAATACACATTGTAACTGCAGTTTTCTGTACATTATCATAGACTCAACTGAAGCTAATTTTCTTCATAAGTACACCTCTTCACAAGCACAGATATCTCTTACATTTGACAGTGATCTGCGCCACAGCTTCAATGATGCCGAGGCTGCTCATGGCCACGCAGGTGTAGTTGGCTGACTCACGGACGCTGCTCAGTTCGAGAACATTCCTGCCCACTGGCATCTCATCCTCCGGTGTCAAATCCTCTGAGTTCAGCATCCACTTGACGTAAGGCATGGGCGACCCCACCGCCACACATGTTATGTTCACACTGCCACCGGGCATAATTTCCTGACTCGTTGGTGGAATGGAGAAGCGAGGAGGCACCCGCCGGACTGGGGGGAAGGCATGAGGAAGGGGAGAGGATGACAAAAGAGGGCAAGGGAGTCAAAAAAAAGAGAAAGAGGGGTAACAAGAGAGGCCGATGAAAATAGACCCTTCTCAAAGAAATACTTAACACATAAGGTTCAACATGGTACATGTGAACTGAAACACAAAATAAAAGAAGTAGACTTTTCAAAACATAAAAAAAATACAAATAATGAGAAAGAACTAAACTAACAGAACTGCTTCAACAACAAAGTAGATTAACAATAAAGCAACGATTCATAGCAACAAGGTTCCATTGACCAATATTTGACCCATCACAGCACAATTAAAGACACAAAAATCTATTACGAGTTTCTCATCTTTGGAACTGAACTGCTGACATATATACAACTACAGCATAACCTGATCCCGAAGTATGAGGGTGTGTAGTAAAGGCCATGTGATAATGCTATCACATAAAGCCACCATGGCAACCTGGAACTTCCTGTCCTCTCAGGCACACATGCCAAACAGGAAGTAGGCCATTTCAGGCTTCTCCCACAGCACAGGAAGTGTAGGGTTACTGGACTATTGACACAATCTAGCAGAAGTTTGCACTTGACACCTGTCTCTTCTACCTAGATATCTTAAAGATGAGAAACTTTAATCAGATTTTTGTGGTTTAGGGTAGATCCACTGGACAAAGCCTTATTAAGATCTGACACGGTTCCATTGATAGATGCAGCTATCAGTTTCACAGACAGCATGCATAAATAGACCGAGGTAAATTAAGGAGTAAATGATAACAAAATCAGATATAAAAATTGAGATAAAATGCATAGAGGAATATAACTGAAGGGTCGCTAGCATGCCCAGACAAAAGACGATTGGAGAGGAAAGAAGAAATACAAGATAGAGGATAAAGCATCTGAGGAGAGGAGAGGAAGAAAGGGAACAGAGGAGCAAAGAGTGACAGAGGAAGAAGAAGAGAGGGGAAGGTTTGGAGGAGGGTGAAGGGGGGGTAACCCACTTCAATGCTGTGTAAACTTTGTTTTTCTCCAGCAAATGTGACAAAATGTGATGGTGGCACATTGTCACATCGCAGTCCCAGTTAACACAAAATAAGTATTGAGGAACAAGGTGTGTGCCTAGAAATACATAGAAAAAGAACTAGTAGTTGTAGCTAAGAGAGTCTACTATCACAGAGTGTTGGAGTCAAGAAACAGAACTGGATCAACAGGGAGTAGAAATCCAGAGAACAAGAAAGAGAGATAGAGGGAAAGGAAAAGAGAAAGGTAGATGAGTAAGGGCAGAATGACAGCTAAGAGAGGGAGACAGGGAGGACCTCTAAACTCATGGATAGGAGTTGAGTGGAAGGAGGTTGATAATGAGTCTGAGACGCAGAGGAAGGGCGTGAAAGGTACTGTGTACTTGCATGTGTGTGTATGTGTATGTACACAGATGTATATAATTTCTGCGTTGGTACTGGCATGAGTGTGCGCGTGTACAGTATGTAAGAGTTAGAACGTGACAGAGTATGAGTTAGCAAAAACACTGTGTGTTCATGAGAGGCATCCCAGCAAGCACTTGACAAATGGTTTCATGCAAGAGGTGGCCACGTTCAATACTAAATGAGCATGAGATTCTCAAGGTCTTGTATGCTGCAGCATTTTCCTTGCCTACATAAATCTAAGAAAAGCAACATTAGTATTTGTTCTGTCTAAGCCCAGATGAGTTTGAGAATTGCTGTATTGCTGTTAGGTCAACCTAAACGTCCAACATATACAATCATGGGAGGAACCAACGTGTTGTATGCCTCTGGTTAAGTACCACCTTGTGCTGAGGGAAAACCCTCTAGTGATACATTAAATACTAAACATTGAGAGAGTTTTAAACTTTTTTTTAACAAACAAAATGAACATACTGAGGTTCTAATTTCACCAAAAAGATATCAGCAACTATGGACTACTATGAATGTCTGTAACTTCCATGTTTCACTATTTTTATGGGCTTTTTTTAACATTTGCAGCTAACCAAAGTCTCTACATCTATTCCATGTCAACATGTTTGTTGGGATGCAAAGAAGGTCAAAGAGAGAGAGGCAAAGTAGTGCAGATGTAGAAGTAAAAAAATGATTAACTAAATGGAAGAGCTGATTTAGAGACAGACAGATAGACAAGACAGGAGAGACAGGGACGAGAGACAAGACACGAGGCAGAACAAAACAGACTCAAGCAGCAAGACAGCAGACAAGAAGACAGACAGAGGGAGACGGGCAGACAGACAGTGACGGATGGCCACGCAGACATACTGTACAGTACGCAAGGGGGGAGGGGAGGGGGTTTGGGTTGTCGGAGAAAGGGAAGGAGGAGGAGGAGGAGGAGGAGGAGGAGGGCATAAGTGGGGGATAGAATAAGGAGACTGTGATTCTAAATCAAAATCAAATCAAATCAAAACCAAACAAAAAAAGACCATGGCTCAAAGTGGGTTTGGAGGTCTCACACACTGGGGCTTAAAAGCAAGAATCAACTACACCTCCCCTCCTCCCCGCCTTAAGCTTTGCAACTCAATGCAAATGTCACTTGGGAAGTCTTAGGGTGGGCGGATGTGAGGTAGGTGTGTGTGCGTGGGGGGTGGGTGGGGACTGAAGGGGTGGGATTAGGAGAGGGGGGGGGAAGCTGAGAGGGGCATCAAGGATAGGTAGCATTCCAAAATACACCGTGTCGATCCAAATGGGATTCATATGATCGTTGCATGGGACACTTTTTCCAACAAACTAAGGGCACAAATATCACCTACACACACTGTTATGGGATTTACCAGATAATTGACATTTACTGACCTGAGCACTGAGATTACCACTAAAATGTACATACACCATGTTCACATGTAATCTGTAGGGGCCAAGCATGTTAGTGACTGAAAGCAAGCTGGCAGCATGTGCAACGGTGAAAACACAGCTACTGTTCCTGGCTTTTAACAGCCATGTCAAATTTAGTGATATACACTACAGCATTCTCTGTAAATTATGTACAAAACATTAATAGCTAATTACAGTTATATAGTGAATTAAACATGGATGGAGACCTTCTGCAGCTTCTGTTGGGCTTTTCATGTGTCCTTCTCTGTACTACTCTACATGCATCCTCTAAGCCTGTAATTTACTGTTAATGTCAATTATGTTACTTCCTTGGGCAAGACACGACCTGACCTTGAGGGCAAAAACTTCATCGCTGACCTTTGAGGAAACGCTCTTATGTGGTACACAAACTCACACACTGATCTGGCATAAAATGTAACAAGAAAAAAAATGGTCAATAGCAGATTCAAAAAGTCTGTCCTTAAAAAAATGCCAAATTTCCATATATTAGAATCTAAGTAAAAATGCCTCCATTAGAAGCAAACACGGCTGAAAAAAATTCTGTAGAAAAACATTTCAGAGAATCATAACCTGTTCTGCCCCGATCTGACTGTACAGAAATTAAATTAAACAATGGGACGCATGACCTTTTGGTTGAGATATCATGCTTAGTCTCATCGTGACAGGTATAATTGGATAGTTAGGAAGTCCAAATGGGAGATATTCTAAAAAAAACAAAAAAAAAAAAACATGTTGAACTGGAAAAAGGGAAAAAAGCCCATCATATAGGCACAGAAAAAATATATATGCATTCTAATTTGTCAAAAAAATGCCTCACTGAACAACAAAGGTGAAAGGGCAGCCCATTCCTCACACAGACATGCATGGGTGTGGCTATGGCATGAGTGACATATACAGGTGCGCCCCCATCCACTTGGGCAGACACCAGGGAACCAATACAATCCAAAAATGTCACCCAAGCCCATCCAAGCATGCCATTCATTCCCAAATATAGCATTGTTCCAGACACACACGCACAAAATCAAACGAAAGGAAATAAATTAAACTGAACAAATCCACAAAAAGAACTAAGTCCGAACAGCATAGACAGTACCAGAGTGCAGCTGTGTTCAACAAAGAGGTATGCATCAATACTATTAGATGTTTTTCAGCTATAATTTGTCTCTGCTTGAATTTCGCCTCCAATCCAAAAGAATGGTGAAAACTGAATAGGGTGAAAAGGGTCTGTTTTTTTGTTTGTTTTTTAGGGGAAATGTCCAATCAAAGTGTGTCTGATGGTGCTCTTCTCTCCCTGGGGCTCAGGTCAGCCAATGGACCGGGGAGCTGAAGTGGCTGAGTGAATGAGGTTTCCCCACAGGAAGAGGTCTATGTTCACCTTTGTTCACTTACACTGTCAGGGCAATGTGGGAACTAACACCAGCCACCTGCCAAATGCTGGTAACTTTTGGCTGTGGCCTGCCAGGGAAATTTGAAATACACAAATCACTGAGCCAATATACAAAAACTCCTTTCCTCTTTTCTTACAAGTCTTCATGGCACTGGGGCGCACACAGATGATGGGAAGTCGGGGGAGAGTCTGCCTGTCAACAGCATGCACAGTGTGTCTGACACATAAATAAATTTGGTCTTTGGTTACAAAAGAAAATCAAGAGCTCAAGGTCAGCTGATGCTACAGCACATTACACTATATCTTGGGAGAGGCAATGGTAGCTCTTAAAACCCTGCAGACACATTGGGAAACAACATTAACTGTGGGTCTAAATGTCAGTATCACATGCAAATGAATCATTGCTAGCTAGACACAGGCCTGTATGAAATGACTCAGTGTTCAAGTGGACGCTGACATGCCAATGGTCCGGGAAGCTCTCAAATGCTGTGTATGTGTGTGAGTGGCACCTACGCTATCCTACACTTAAAATGTAGTGCCAGTAAAACAAAGAAAATAAAGAATCCCAATTGCATGGACAGGCTCCTCATTCACAGAGACCAGGAGCCCAGCCGGCCCATTTGGAATTGAGAGATAATAAAACAAACATATACCTTTCATTTGGACTACTAACAACACATAATCTTGTTTCAAGCCCCAATGTGGAGAGAAAGACAAGAAGCCTTACAGTGGACGAGGTGGAAAGCAGTCGAGAGAGAACGCCAGAGTACTGCACTAACTCTAATAGTGGGCGGTGTTGTGGAGGGATTTGTGCCAAAAAACAGAGGTCAGAAGGTGGACATTATCGGCCATTTTGGTGAGGCAGTTTTTGCTGCCCCAAAATGAAGGGGGAAGCCAAAATAATGTGCAGCCTTTAGTGTCACCTTGAAGCTGAGATTACACCCTCTTGCTGCCTGAGGACACAGGCGCAGTATGGAGATCCTTTAGTCACACTTGCTGGGTGAGGCCTACGGCATTTACATATAAGCCGCGGGGGTCGGCCTGTATTAACATACCTTGGCTGCGCCAATGCTAAACAGTCACTATCGGTGGCTTATCAAAATGGAAATTATTACCTAAAGGAAACTGACAGGAATCATGGCAGGGGCATCTGATGATAGCAAGCAGCGGATTGAGGGGATTTCAGAGTGTATCACTTTTTTCTATTGTCTTACAGGTAGATGACAAGCAGCCAAATGATATCGCAAGCATGTCCCCTCACTGTGGTGATCCCTTCAGTGAATATTATGAGTCAGATTGAGAAAGGGAGTGTATTCATATATCTGCATTAGAATAAGGGGTAATGAAACTTTGGTTTTGTATGGAAAATAAATGCACTTCAGATGGCAACATGGTGTTTTGTTTTGAGGGGTGGCTATTCAGGACTCCTTAAGACAAACATCTAATAGAGATGGCAGGATTTTTGCTTTGGCCAGTGAGAACATAAGGTGTAATCTAGCTTTCTTTCCCAACGTTACACACAAATGCATAGCAGGACATGCAAGCACATTCAAAATCAGGCAGATACCATTGAAGGAGGGCAACCATGCACATGCGTACATCACAGCGCAGTCTTTCTGCATCACTGTTTTTCTTAGGACTTAGAATTAGACATAAAGACTGAATGTAGACATTGTCAGGCTTTCATTATTCTCTGTTTCTTACGGTGGGATTGCGCCATGCGTTGTGGACACCATTATGTGGAGGGCAGCAATGACAGATTATTGGCCGGCGGCTTTCACAGACTCAGCTGTTACAATTACTAATGGAAAGTCTTTTGATACCCAATTGGTGTCTGAATTGAAACCCTCATTTCTGTCTGAGATAAATGCTAGATCAGAAGGGATGATTATATATATTTGTCTAATGAATCGCCTTAAGGACAAATGATGTGGCTGGTGCAACGGAAAGAAATATATCAGCTATACTCAGCATCTTTGGAAAGGAAAACACTGGCTAGCATTACTTATTTTTTGAGGGGGGTTTCTCTTACTGATAATTTGGGGCTCATTGTGGCTCCTAATAAGCTCTTGACAAGAATAAAAGCTCAGGAGTTACTTACAAATAGCAAGGAAAAAAAAGAATAACTCTTACTGGCTTACTTGGTAGGAAAATAGCAACTGTCAAGGTGCCCTAAAGCAAAATATGTTCAGTCTCCAAAGTTGCCAACAGCAGAAGGCTTAAAATGTGTAGATTCCTAAGATAAATTTGGTGCAGCATGTTGCTGAGAAA
>JAPZEB010000021.1:13853773-13866582 GCA_029783705.1 Chaetodon striatus | reverse complement strand
AAAAATTACTTAATACTAAAACGTGGAGACCTAAGATGGCTACTCAAAGCTCTGAGGACATGAGAAGATGGCAGCCTAGGAGGCCTGAGCACACAGGCCTTTTTCTCATCAGCATAAATCCTGCCTCGCTGCTGAATGAGCTTTCCAGCAAAAGGGCTACAGAAAAAAAGGCAAGCCCCCAGAGCTAACATTACCTTACGAGAGCCTTGGTATTGAAACAACGGAAAGTAATTTCCTTTTCTGCCCCGCTACATACACACATAGTTTGACCTGTGAGTAAAATATACCCATCTTAAAGTCACTGGGTATATTTTTGCAAGTAGTTCAAAAAGTCAGGAGCAGTACAAAATCTGGCCAAATGTAACTATCACTTGAGACCTCGCCCTCTAGCATGGGCAGCAGAGCCTTAGCTAGAGATTTGTAAGCCAGTGGGGATGTGGGCCAATTTGGCAAGGGAAGAAAATACTCTCCTGAGAAAATATTTGGCCAAGACCAGAGGGTCGACCCAGCCCAAGTGTGGGATTGGAGGGTTCAGCCATACAGCGGTCCTGCAGTGACCTTCACTTGGAAAGAACTCAAGATTCTTTCAGCCCCTCTCAGTACTTTCTGCACTTTCCAAGGGTATTTTTGGACAGCAAAGCTGTTATTGTGAAAACTGAAGTTTGATCGTTTACACCTGAGTATAAAACAACAGTGTATTTCTGGAGGAAAGTGTTCTCTGTATAGCTCACCAAGAAGACCAAAAATACTGTAGGCTATAACCGCACAGGGGTAATTGTCTTGGATTCAAGCAGAGTCCAATTATTTCCTCAAAGCCCGCTGTCTTGCAACTCAGCAGAGAGAACGAGCTAGATGTGACAGGAAGCATCAGCAGTGTAAAATCTGGATAATATGGTCAGGGGGAAAGCACATAAGGCAACAACTACTTCCAAGGTAACCTTGCAAAATGTACTTAGAACCCCAAATAGCCCAGTAAAGTTGCTAAAATATTGAAGAAAAGGTGGTTGAACTGGGCAGTTTAAGTCTTACTAGGCATATTAGCATTAATGTGAAGCAGGATGTTGCCTCAAAAGACTTGCTCAGCAAGTCTTCCCCATATAAATAAAACCCGTGCTGCTTAAAGGTGGACTGCGATGCCTGACCAATTTCAAAAAACGTGCTGCTGCTTGTCCTTGATTTGCCTTTCTGCTATAAGTTCCAATGTGGGGGGGGTGACAGAGAACAGAGTCGGCATAAGGAGTGTGGGTGAAACAAAAGTAAAAGTTTAGCATAAATAGAAACAGAACGAAGGGAACAAGTGGCAAAAGAGGACAAGGGTGAGGGGAGAGCAAGGGATGCATGCATTTTGGAAAGTAGTTTAAGTATGCCATCTGCTTCAAGGAGAGTGGGTGGGTTTTCTGGGCTTTGCAAGACACTTACCAAAGGTTTCTGTAAATGACAATGCAAGAGGAAAGAACAACATAGTTCATTTTAGGTTGAGGTTGAAAGTGACTGCCCTGCAAGAATTAAAGGGACTACAGTTTAGTTGGGTCATGAGTCCCACCTCATTTTAGCAGTTTTACCATGCGATACCATGGAAGGAGCAGTGAGTTTTCATGTCATGTTACATATATTTACAAATTATAATTCTACTCAGAGGGATTTTTGTTAAAATAAAATTAACAAATTTTGTTATCAATTTTAAAATATCGAAGATTTAGTCATTTTTTTAGTTGTATTTTATTGGTTGATTTATTTTATGTTTTTTTTTTTTTTCTCAGTTTTAACTTGTGTTATGGGTCACAGCCAAATGAAACGTGTTGAAGACTCTGCGATGTGGGACACATCTGAGTTTCAGACACACATAACACATAACACAAACACATAAAGAGAGAGAGACAGTTAAACAGCTGACTGTTTCAGTTAGACAGGACACAAAGACAATTGACAAATTCACGAGACAGATAAAGACAGATGATACAGAGGTTAGACAACAGGCAGGAAGCTTAATTTTTTTTTTGTCCATCATCCATAGAGGCTCAAAAGTCATGGAGCCATGTTGTCAAAATCAACAGGTAACCCAATTTTTAGAGCAGAGCTGGCCTTTTTTTATGATTATAAACAAGTTAAGACATTTCTAGTGGAGTAGACAGGCTTACCAGCTGCCAAATGTACTGAGAGATAAACACTTAAATCTAATTTCTCTAATTCTCAACAAATATTCTATGTATTCAACAGTTTTATCAATGTTTTAAACTTTCCAACATAGTTAATTTACAGTGCATCACTAGCAGTTTTGAATATTGTCTGCTAAAGTTGGACGATCCTTGAATACTACCCAAGAACTGCAACACCACAATGACAACTGCATAGCAGACAAACTCTGATTCCACAATTATTTAACCGCAATGAAACAATAAACCTGTCAAAGCTGTTTCAGTTTCTTCTTCTCTAGTGACAACTCAAAAATCCTGAATGTGAAATATCTTCCACTATTCTTTGGTGTGGTCATAGACTAATAACTGGAATTAGTATTATTAGTGGTGTAAAATTGGAATAAAGTTACAATCTTATTACACATATTGGCCTGTTACACATCAGGAGGTGCAGTGAATCTGAACAGTTAAAGGTAGTCTGTGGAGTTTTTGCAAAAATCGTTATCAGAAAAAAATTGGGATACATATACAAGAAAACACCACAGTGCACCTTTGTGGTTTAAGGCCTTAATTGTTTCCTAGAAGGCTGGTAGTGCACGGAGATGAGCATTAAGGTGTAAATATTCACACTGGAGCTCTCTTTCAAAGAGTCCCATGCTGAAACTCTTTGTTCTCATTCTGTAGTCTAAAGCACTGGCTGACAGCCTTCTCCAAAGCACCTAAGGACAACCTATTATCCCCGGAGGTGGTCCTCAGGCCACTATGAACCAAGGAACAGAGTTTTCAGTAAGTTGCACATCATCCCAGAGAGCAAATAGCAATACATATTTTGATAGAAGATTTTGCTTTGAAATCGACTCATTTACCTCAAAACTGGACACCAGTTGGTTAAATATGAAACCTATCTAAAACTATATGCACCTTAGGGAGCTGTGAGATGACGAATTGATTCTTTTGCGTGTACAGCTCATGAGGGCCACAACTGGGGCACGGACTCAATGGCGACAGACTCTTTATTTAGTGGTGTCTACACTGATTTACGTTTTCAGCAACAAATCAAATAGGAGTCATTGGATTTTTCGAATGGCGACAAATCATCGACCTAAAATATCTACCCCTTATTGCCCGGGGCCACTCCAGGGCCTGCACTTAATTAGCAATATAATTAGACTTTGCTTTACTGGGCCTCTCAGTGGGGTTTAATCAATGGGAACAAGACAACATATCCACCACTGAGCTGTGTCAGTAGAACATGGACCTGGCTCTCTTTGTCTACTATGACACACTTCTGGGATGTTGTGAATCATTTGACCTCATTCAGTAATGTTACGCTATAAAATGTAATTTGTTATTTTCAACAAATGTTTCTGGGTGATGATCTATGGTTGTAACATCGCGGTCAGAGCACTATGTCTATAACGCTTGAGCTTTATTGTATGCTTCTCATGTTGTAATCTAGGAAATTCACCTGCATGATATGACATCTAAAAACTTTTAACAATAAACACCTAACGTTAATTGGGTCAATACATTGTGTTGTTGTATTCTGTTGTATTTGAACTTCGGGGGATTGTCATTTCTTAAATACAAGGATTACATGACAAATTCTCAGATCTCTTGGTGTACTGAAACCCTACTCAGTTCCTAAGAAGTTTACATAAGGACAAAGTTTCCATCTGAAAGTGAAAAGACTGGACAGTGAAGCCACATTAGCTGCAAAGCACAAAAACAACCATGTTGTCTGTTGCCAAAAATATCCTGTGGAATCAACCAAGTGCTCAAGTTAGTGAACAGGATAGACAGCAACATGCTTTATCTTTCCTTACCTGAGCGTAGCTGTTTGATTCGCCAATTACTTGCACTGGGATCAATGGGCAGGAAGTATTTGTACCAGGTGATTTCTGGGTCAGGGTTGCCACTGGCAGCACAGAGCATGGTGGCTGTTAGAGTGCGCTCCACCACTTTGAGTTGAGGACCCATGTCTATGTTCGGGAAGCCTGGTGGTAGTAGGTCCTCTGTGAAAAGAACAGGAAAAGATGAGATGTGAGTGCCTTAACTTGCAAAGCCAGCTTTTATGATTTTAAAAAAAGTTCCACTTTTGCAAGAAGTGACAGCTAAATCACACATTAGCAATTCACCAAGACAACATTAATTGTTACACTGCTGTTTTGAGTGACTTTTTGACACCTTGCAACTGCAGCAATAAGCTTAATAACCTTTGTGTATTTTTTAATTTGTTTTTGTAAAATAAAAAAATGACATTTGAAATTACAAAAAAACCCTGTAAATTGTAATTATTAATTCCATATTAACATAATTGAAAACATAAGAGTGACTGCAAAAAGTATATAAATATGTCATAAAACTATGACATGCAATGAAATTAATATCAGAGGGTAAACTGATGTGCAAACATAGTGTTATGCAGACTTACAAGCATTTTCATGAATTAATACATGGTTTAAAACATTGGGATAGTGCCCATATTACCATAAATCTTGAAATCATACAGTCTTGTACCCAAATGACCTTAAAAGTGTAAAAATATACAGGCTGACTACAGAGCCTAATGATGCATTTGTATTCAATATTTTCCTTTATCTCAAGAGACTTTCTAATCCCAATTTACCCTTGACCACTGAGAGAAATGCACCTTAGGACTGTGAGATTATAGCCAGACATGTACAGTAGCCAGATAAATGAATAAACCAATTGAGGAGATAAGACTTGAATCAACATGTAAACAGCATTTCATTACAAATCGGGCTCTCCCTGAGGGCGGCATTGAAGCATTGGGGAGGTTTAAGAACAAAGACCAGGGAAAGCAAGCACTGAGCTTTCTTTGACTTCCTCTTTCTCAGAAAATGAGGTGGGTTCTAATTGTTACAAAAACCATCCTATATAGCCGGATACCCACAGACTGC
The DNA here is from genome assembly GCA_029783705.1 of Chaetodon striatus. Lineage (NCBI taxonomy): Eukaryota > Metazoa > Chordata > Actinopteri > Chaetodontiformes > Chaetodontidae > Chaetodon > Chaetodon striatus. Next base: position 13,861,523 of record JAPZEB010000021.1, on the reverse strand, counting down.
ATTCCCATTATCGCTAGCTTATCCATTAAGAACCATGTGTCTTAATCAAATGCCCTCAAGGTAGACACTGACTCTCTGCACATATTCTTGGTATAACAAGTAGTAAATAAATAGCTTTAAATGCAAATAGAAGATCAGAGGCTGAGACAATAGAGTGAAAAGTAATACCAGAAGGAAAGCCTGGTAATCCTGGTGATTTCTCCATCTAGTTCCACCGTGCTCAGTAAAATACACAACACTCCAGTCAATTTGAGGTTACGCAGAGCTCTGCAAGACCATTACTTGGTTGAGACACACTACAACCAACAATAGCCCTGGACTGAAAACCAATTGAGAGATCTATTCTTTAGATTTCTCTCCATTAAAGGTGCAAGTGTTGTGTATAAGGGTTGGGTTTAAGCCTCATTGGTTGTCAATATTGCTACTCTTATTCAAGAGCCATCACACTATCCAGTTAAGGTTGTGGTATACTATTATACCACAATCAGCTAATACTAATGCATGATTGCGTCATTATTTCACAGTTCAGAGCTGACAGTGTAGTGTGTTCTGTGGTCACTGTTCTCTGTATGCAGACTCCTTGCTCTCTTGGGGCAATTAGTCCCATGGGTCAAATCGCTTGACATCTACCCCGACTGGAGCCAATGTAGTGACTCATTCTTAGATGATGAGAGTTGAGAGGGAAGCACCCCGAGCTGTGATATGCATCGAAAGCCCAAAGCCACTTTGCAACTGGGAGAAGTTTGACTGAGTAAGATGCTGGCCAGTGGCACAACAAAGGTCGCTATTCATCTGGAAAGCAGATGACCTCATGCCCACACTGCAGACATCATGGTGGTGTCATCGACACGCAAGGGGTTTTAACAGTTCGTTATTCTTTAGTCACCAGTTGTTTTGTGCTCTTACATTATGCATCAGGTTTGTATGGAGAGTGTTGAGTTCATATGTGATCACATTTTAAAATATTAAATCTTGGAAAATAAATGACATACGGGAAGAACCAGAGGGTCTCAAAACTAAATCCAGACAGGTTACTAACTTAGGCTGACATCAGCAGGGCCCAATGAATATTTCAATGCTAGGTTCAAAGAAGTACAGGCATTTACACTGTTTTAGGCTCCGTGCTGTATCCTCTCCATCGATTATTAATGATCACCCCTGTATAATCTCTTTATACCAAGTTCCCCTGAAGCTTAGAAAAGCAACGGCAAGCCTACACTTCACTTTAGAAACTTCAGAACAAGACAGAGCAATATGTTCTCACAAACTCCCTCTTCTGTGTGTCCTCGATGATATATGTATAAGATGCCATAAAAGGTGCAGCAGTCTCGTACCCCTCTAGCTAGACCTGTCTGTGAAGGGTAGGTCTGTCCTGTTCTCTGGGTGTTACACATGATCTATTTGATGTTGCTGAGGCCTATCTGTACTTCGCATCACATTGACCCTGCCATCATGGTATGAAAACAGTAGACAGAGGCTTGCACAGACTACAGTAATGAAGCTGAAAACATACACAGAGTAAGTGGATTTGAGACTAATGAAATTAGGCAATTGACAGAGGGAATCTGCCCGAAAGAGCAAGGGAGGGCAGGAGAAGGTGGGCGAACAAACAAACCAACCAAAACAGCAGTAGACAAGAAGCAGAGATGGCGGATTCATGGAGAGATGATGCTATCGTTACAGCTGCTCCGACCTGATACAGCACCGGCAGCCGTTCCTGAATAAATGGCATGTATGCTGGTTACTTACTTCCCCAGGAATAGAATCTGATACCATCTTTCCCCCTGAAGCTTACAGGCACTGTCGATAAAGGCGGCCATGCAAAAATAAATAGATCACTCATCGAGGGAGTGTTACTTCAGGGTTAGCCTGCCTGACTGTGAAGGGGGGGAAGGCAACCAATGACATGGGCTGATAGTATCCTAGAATTCCCAAAGGGACATACGCCCATAATGGCGTAGCAATTGCCTTTCTATGATGTGCACCGGGGGTTCTCTGTGATGACAAATCTTCACAGGCCAAATAGAATAATAGCATGTGCACTATTGGTCAATGACAACAACGCTGTTTATTTAGCTGGGAGCAGCCTTTGTCACTTAGGCCAGCAATCATCCTACTACTGAGCTATGAGACACATGCTGCAGTTACACCCTTCATTGTGCCAAGAATTCTCAAAGTACCATATAACGTTTGACTTTTTTTTGGTTTATCTAAAAGACACACATTCATTCACAGTCAATTTTCCTTATCACATTATAAATACTGAAGCAAAAAACACAGACGCTATCTTATAAGCTATCTAATTGAGTCTTACCTCATGATCGTTTTCCAGATTTGAAGAATCTCAAACAACCCTCACCCACTGAGTAACAAAGGACAAAAAAATCTCTCACTACTCCACAGGTGCTTTTGTTTTAACAGACACGGTGGGGGTGCTTAAAGAGAATCTTAATCTACCCAGCATGCTACCTGTCTTCTTTGTTGGGCCAACTTGTTTTTGACACCGCCACAAAAGCTTTTTTGATGCATCCCATTGATTCGAACATTGGTCAGTGCTGATGATTGGCACCTGGGCAGCTCAGCTTGGTCCCATACACTGCTGTGATGTTTAGCACTTAGGTAGAAATGACAAAGGCCTTGCAAAAGCACGACTGAGACCTTTCTGTAGTTAATCAGTTCAAAAGCAATTTATCTACACAAAGCGTGTTTTCAGTATTGAAGAAAACATATTTTCTCACAAGATAACGACAGTTTGGAAACAGGATTTGGGCAAGTTTCAAAGATCACAGCTTCCTCAATGCATATGTTAACTGAAGTAGGCTTTAAAGTCAAGCTAGAGGAGGAACAGTAACCTGGGGTTACTGTGAAGGCAAACTGTATGTCCACTCCATGCAACAGCTGGCCTGCTCGGCATGACTCCAAAGCTAAGCCTCACTCAGGCTCTAGTTGACCTTATCTAGATTTTGATTTTTGTCATTCTCTTTGGTTTTTTTCAGGGTTGGCTTGAGTGCCATCATTATCCATAATTGTCTTTAATTTCGCTTCACCATTTAATATCATTACACAAGTGACAGGTGCAAAGCCTTTAATCAGCCTCTGGTTAGCTTAGCCACTGCCCGGCTGTTAATCTGCAGACTCATGCCTGCTGTTGCGTTCTGCTTTCTATCATGCTAAGTGTGGCCCTCTTAAAAGGTCCGTCCTTTAGACTCATTTAACTCTCCTGGCAAATCCCATTTCAAGTGATTCACTGCGACTGAACCAAAAATCTCTTTTTAGTAAATCTAGGTCTGGTATAGTCAGAACTATATGTACTGAGTCTTACAACTCTATACAGAAGGGCTTTGTAATATGTCATTTAGTGGGCGCTTTCATTCTGTCCACTATATAGTATACTGATAAATGAGTAGTCCAAGGGAAAATTGAAAGTATGACCTTGGAACCCCTCTTGTTGTGCTTTACCTAGTATATATGAGCAAAACGATCTAGCATTCACTATCTTTTGCAAATACAATGTAAATCTGTGTCATATAAGTGTACTTAACAGCACCATGAATAGTCCCTCCAACCTATGTTCTACTCAACAAACAGATAATCCTGGCGCCTGTCATTTCCAGTGCCTTTTTCTACCCACTAATCAACACAAAGAATGAAACCTGCAACTTACGTAATGCTGGTAATATGTTTTACCTATTTAGCTATACAGTATTACACATGACACCAATCCTCAGTGTGTTAATGCTCTGCTCTACCATGTAAGCTAAACTGGCAACTGGAACACTAACCCTGGCAGTGTTAGTCCTGGGTGATGGTCAGAATGTCAGCCTGTATACTGATCTTTATATTATCATACTGCACTTGTCATCCATTTTCATTTAATGTCAAAATCTCTGACACTGTGGCTTCAAAGGTGCTTGTTCTGAGCCATCAATTATGTCACAGAGAGGAAAGAGCTATAGCAGGAAAGAGAAGAAGAGAGGTAAAAACCCGACTGGCTGGGGCTGCAGCAAATGCCGTAGGGTGCTCCACCGTCCCCCGCACCCATTACTCATATTATTATTTTCACTTACTGAAATGATTTAATTTCATCAGCAGCCTAATCAGGTTAACTGATTACCCAGCGCCACAGCATAGAGACACAGGCTTTAAGCAGGTCTGTGCATTAATACCACAGAGGGGCTGCAGGGGGAGAGACAGAGCAAGAGCAAGGGAAAGGAAGAGACAGAGAGAGGGAGGAAAGAAAGAGGTTAAAGCCTCACTCCAGTGTATTTTGGCATGTTTTATATTTCATATTTTTCCGAGTCATTTCCTGACAATGTTGATTAGCCACAGTGTTTGCCAAATACTTGTTGACACATAATTTAATTTTTTGCTCAAAGTTGAAAAAAGAATGTTGTTGCTGAAAGAGGAGGATGACGTTAAACTATTAGAAACTGCCAGGTCATACATCGTCCTCCAAGCTTGAGCAGGTGTCCTGTCATGCCTCTTTGCGTCTGAGAGGCAAAACTGATTGTTGTTGCTTGCTAGCGAGTCAACTGATCTTGGTTTTTTGGCTACACTGAAGATTTAAGGCATGCGGACTGTTTGCAGAGTGCATGTGGAATGCATCTTTTTACTGACTTCACCTGCAGCACACATATGGTGTAGGGTTGTGTGAGTCACAGGCAAAAAAGATGGTGAGCTTTGATTTTGGGATTGTGTGGGATTGATTCTTCAGTTTTTGGACCCAGCGCAGTGCTTTAAAACTTTAACTTTTTTACAGAGTTTGTGAATTAAAGGGTGAATTAAAATCTTTAGACTACAGTGGGCTATGTAAGGGATAAAGTTATCAAGCAACCACCAGCAAAGGTCAAAAGAATCCATTAAGGAAACTAGCAAACAAGCTAGTTACCCATATTAAGTGTCAGTTAAATAGTTGAGCTAAGCGGTTGTCATTCAAGCTTAAATTCCAGCTAATGTTAGATTAATATTTGGTGAAGTTTCCTTCAGGTGAAGGTAGTGGAGAAAAATCCTCCACCTCATAACTTATGCTGGAGTGAGCGCTATCCATGCTAATATCCATGCTATCACTTTGACGCCCACACTAGAACGGCAATCTGGTTGCCACGGTTATGGATCATGTCTGACTACTTACCACATCCCAATCTCTGTTTGAGAAAGAACAGGAAATAACACTGGCTGGACTGGGCCTTTAAGATTAAAAGCTACAGAAAGAGAGGATGATGAATATAGTGGAGGAAGATGAAGAATACTACAGCATGCTCTCTTTCACACATAAAAGCAGTCTGGATAAATAGATGTTTAACTAATGGGTAGACCCAGCTGCTGGGACTCTACACAATGCAGTTTCATTTGCTCTGCACCTATAACACAGCCAGAACTGTTCACATCAAACAGGCAGGCCAGAGAAAAGAGAAAAGTGCCTGTGTTAAAGAGAGAGGTTCTGTAGTACAGCTGGGGTACAACTGTATTTTAGGAAGCCTATTTTCCAGAATGCATGAGTGCATGAATCGTCTATACATATACAGCATATACACACACAAAAATGACTTGAAGAAATTTCCAAGGTTACAAGGTTCTTTCATAAATGTGGACCACGCTTTTCAGTCTAAACGGTTCCCATTCCAATGATCATAAGCTTGACTCTGAAGTAAACGTTTCCCAAATCAGAGTACATTCAAGATAATTAACCTGTAATCTTTATAATGTGAGAGACATCGATCTGTTTTTGTCTCCACTTGGTTGTGTTGTGAAGTAAAGCAGATAAAAGCCATCAGCTATTTAAAGAATGTGTGAAACCAGATGTAAGCTTCTGGTCTTTATCCCAAACAGCACACCAGTTTGTTTCACTTAGCTGCTTTCTTGTCTGTGGCGGACAGTTGGTGATTTGTGGTGACGGTATACAGCCAAATGTATATCTTCCAACCAAACCAAATGGAAGTTTAAGAAATTAATTTCCCTATCTTCATTGCATCTATCTGTGATATTCCCAGATTTTCATAACCAATGGGATTCCTGTTGAATTGCTTGAGAAATATACAAAGGAAGACAGGGGAACAGTGACACAGAAAGATCCAGGGACAGAGAAGAATAGCAACACAGGGGAAATCTAATCACAGTGTCTCTGGCCCCGGCACCGATAGCCCTCTCTGGATAGCCATCTCAGCTGAATAATGGTTATTATACAGCGAGCACTCAACCTCTACCCCCCTGCTCTGTTCTCGGAAAGACGTCTGATGTCCCATTGGTATTCTCCACACCTCGCACATCTAGCCACCAAGGGCAACATTTACATCCAAATCTCCAAAATACAACCCGAGAGAAATAGTCTGAAAGAGCAGATGAGAAGAAAGGGAAGAGGGGGCAAAGGAAAAGAGTGACAAAGGAAGCGAGAGAGAGGCAGAAAGATTGAAAAAGGTGGGAGGGACAATGAAAGTGAGGCAGAAGTTTGCAGTATTGCTTATTGCACTGCAAAATGAGTTTGTTGGGTCAGCATCTGACCATATGAAGACCCCACAGGGTAAACCGTCTATTTGCTTTATCTTTTCCTGTTGAAATTTTATATGCATTTTGCAGTTTACTTTCAAATTTAAGGTAACAGTTCTTTGACTGTGTAACCCCTCGGTCCCTGAGGCTGAGAAAGAATAATAAAAAGTCAGTTTTAGACCACTTTTGTAAGCACTATAAGTGAGTTGTTTACCTTTTTATACTGTTTGTGTGCTGTGTATGCAGATGACACGCATGTCCTGTAAGGACAAGGTCACAAGCTTGATTTCCAAAGCAGCTAGGTATTCCATTAAATTGAGTATTGCCAATAACCAACATATTTTAAGTGTCTAAAAAGCAAAACTGTAAATATGTGAGAGTGACAAGAACTTTACTCTGGCATTCAAACTGACTGCTCTGCTAGTTCTGACCGTTGGAAACACTTTCCACACCACCTCCCATTCCGAACACAGCCCATATTAGGCCACATCCATAAAGCTATCATCACCACTGAGCTAAACAGCAAGTAGACAGCTTGTTTGCCAAAGAAAGACAGTGATAGCAGCCAAGAGGGGGATATTTTAGAGAACAAATGGCAGCAACCACCACAGGTAGCAGCTATGACCACTGTTTTGTCAAACGTGAAAGCCAAAAGAATCAAAGAAAAGAGGACTTGATGGTGAATACCAGGAAGCAAACCAGGTAAAGAAAGGCCTGTTTCCAGATTGCACTAGGCAGAAACATTTTTTCACCCTCAGACTGAGCAGGGTAATAGTAGGGCATCATTTCATGTCCATTACAGGCAAAAAAGGAAACTCTGGTTTTGTTCATATAATATCAGAGGCTGCTACATTTTGAGAAAATAAGGCTTCCAAGCAAGGTTTTAAGAGTTTCTTGTGTGTTGTATGTGGTGTTTTAATCGCTTATAGCAACATGTATTAAAGACTAAAGGAAATAATAATTTGCGTGTGGATTTTTCAGCCCCTATAAACTCAGACACCACTTGGCTGATAATGAAATAAACACACTTGTGCTGCAGTGACCTCATAGAAAAGTATATTTGTCACTAGGACAGTTTCATATATACCTTATGTGAGTAGAGATGTGTACTTTTGAAGCCACTTTGATCAAAGCACAGCATGCCTTTACTTCCCTATAATGTCTTGAATCAAGTTTGGCACTAAATCAATATATCACTTTCATTAAAACTTGCGAACAGAAGCTGCACCAAACCTTGCGCACAAAAATGCCAGATACATTTTCATCA
>JAPZEB010000021.1:13836490-13852675 GCA_029783705.1 Chaetodon striatus | reverse complement strand
GGTGTTCTTAGACACATTCTTACATACGGTATATGAATGTGTTTATGCATAGTGTCCTGTGCTCCTCTGAAGTCAGCGGTGTAATAAATTTCACATTTAATTATCACTTCCCATTCACAAGGAAATGAAATGTTTTAATAATGAAATTGCTGTGACTGAGCCAATGTCTGGTTGCTAGACATGTTTTCTTAAGGGATTTTCCCCTGCAGCGTGTGGGGAAAAAAAACACAGGAGCTGCATTAGAGCCAAAACTTCTCAACTTATTAAATACAACTTTTTTTGAAACAACTAAAGTAGCTTGGATCCTGTCAGACAATGTAACTAGGCAGCATAACTTTATGTCATATCTAATTAATGATGACATTGATGAGAAAGCGAATTGGGGGTGGGGTGGGGGGGCTTTGACAGCTCACTGAGGCGCAGCATACCCCATAATTCCAGCAATGAAGTTGGATTCACAAGACTGCAAAATAACTTTTCGAATTCATCATTTAAACAGCCTGCGTGGTCTCTGAGAACGCCTCTCTTCCCTTGTGTCAATATTTTCCAGCTCATCACCATTCTACAGCAGTGCTTCCTCTGTGTTGAGTAGAAAAAAAAAACATCTATTACGGACGGTGTTGTCACGTATGAAAAAAGTCGACATGGATTTGCTTCCATATGGGAGACCTAAATGCAAAAACCACTGCTTCAACAGGGGGTTAACAGGGCTTATACGTCCGTGAGAGTCAAGACTTGGTACTCCTGACATGTGGAGCAAAGGCCTCTCTAAGCTTCCCAAACAACTCTGGGCCAAAACAACAACGGATTGAGAGGGCTGAGCTGCTGCGCTGTGCCATTTCTGCCAAAGCAACTAATCTAACCCAAAACAAATACTGAAACCTGAAAACAAAGACTGACAGTAATTGCAAAAAGGATTTAGAGGGAGGTGGGTGTGTGGGGCTGGAGCGTGAGGTCATTGTCTTGGTGGGCCATTAGCTTAGAGCACTAAGCTGCTAATGACAAGTTTGGAGGCACCTTTGGTGAACAGAGCAATAATTATGAATATGTGGTGGCTGGAAAAATGAAGGCCAGTAAGAAGACTGCCTGATAATTGTTTAATGTCACTTGGAGATGACAAGCAGCCATGGCGATGAGGGTCACAATGGATGTGGGGCTTCACCAGGGAGAGAACAGTTGGAGTATTGGATAAATAAGTCACTTAAAAAGATGGCAACACCAGGAGGTTGTGCTTATAATGCTGATAAGCTGGGTAACAAGCAGGGCTGTTAGGAGGAAAAAGTTGACAACAGAAGACCTCAGCTGCAATTTCACCATCATTTCCTGCTGTAGAGCAGCATTTGACACAGAAATTGGTGAATGGTCAAACTTTCTACTCTGTAAATAACAGGAACCCGCACAAAAAAAGGAAAACACATACAGTACACTGAACTGTGAAAGGAAGAAAAAAAAAAACAATTTCCCCTTCAGCTGTAACAACCTGATGATGCCCCTATTCACACAGAGATGTGATGCCTCGGCTGATCTCCATGTATTTCAATAGAAGGATGGAACAGAGAATGTGGGTGTATGGGTTTGTGGGCCGAAGCGAAAGACAGAGGCTAGAGCAACACATGTTGGAAGTGGTGTTGCCCTTTAAGGGCCAAGGAGCACAATGTTCTTTAAATATGAGCAGCTGCTGTTGAATCCAGTAGGATCTGGGCTGCACTCCAGAACACAAGCTTTGTAATCATGAAGAAGTCCTGGATAGCATCTTCCAACAGGCGTCTCTCTGACTGCTATTTCCTTCACACTCTTGTTCTCTATTTGTCCCTCTGATAAGTACACCTCACATCTCGCAAAGAACCGCAGTGCAATGCAAACAATATTCATACAATTTACTCTTGGGTTTTAGAAGATTTGAATATTTTTCTTGATTATACATTGTGTTGGATACCTAGTTTGAGACTTATTACACACTACACATATTTCATCACAGGGGCAATACTAATAATCATGCTGTTAAGCTTGCCATCTAAGTTCCACCACAGGAAGCGTAGGCACGGCACTTGTGAAGCACGCAGGACTATAAGTCTTATCAACTCTGCCAATCCTGCAGGGCCCACAGCATGACCTCCGCATTGTACGACTTCAGTCACCTGGGCTGGTGTCTCATGTATATGCATGAAGCTGGTGGTCCAGGCCATATCCCCTTGCTCTTCTTTATGCATGAGTTGGGCCACTCCAAAGGTCGTCACTCACACTCTCTCCACAGGAACCACCTCTTTCTCCCATGTCTTATCCCCTGCTTAGGTGTGAAGCACCTACACTACCCTAGGCTGGATTGTTGATCCAGACTAGGGTAGTGCGTGTTGTTTCCTGCACATCATTATAGCATTAATGATTTTTTTTTTTAGATTCCTTATGCTAATCTTAAATTGTAACATGTGTACTATTCTAAAATGCTATTTTTTATCAACACAAGTATTGGTATTTTTCATTTTTGTTTTATTGTCTTAGAGATTAATTGAAATTTTTGTGGGCAAGTTAATCATATGTCCAGCTGCACTGGTCGTCCAGTTGCACATTAATATGAATATGTGCATATACACACACTCAGAACAGCAGTAATTGCAGAATGGCAGAGAACTGATTTACATTTTCTCAGTCTTCCAACAAAATCATATGGGATCAAAATACTGGCACAAATTTAATGAAACATAATGAGGAACGTGAAGGGAAATAGGAACCAGGTGCAGGAAATCTAACTGCTAATTTCAATCAAAGTTGAATTACATATAAGTTTAAGGAAATAAATGAAACAAATTGTGATTTCATTAAATTAAATTCATAAATTAAGTTTCTATTCTAGCCATCAAATATGAATTAGTGATTATTAGTGTCATTTTTGGGGTTCCACACATAGAGGGTGGCTATGACTGTTTAATAGAATAAAATGAAGAAGAAAATGTTGCTTTTCCACTATCAGTTTCTCATTATGAAACAGATTATGGAAATTACCTGATATGGGAGGAAACATGAGGGTATCTACCGCCACAGGTTGAATCACCAGGACAATCAGCCCAGTGAGTGCTTATCGCTGTAAAAGTGTCTCAAAGACACTGATCTTTCAATTTAGTACTCTGGCCAACTCGTTGCTGCGACAAAGGATCCATTTATCTAAACTTTCTAGCCAGAAGTAAACCAATCAGCCAGACCCCAGCCCCCCTTCTGCTTTCCCCTCACTCTCTATCTCCTTGCCTCCTCACTTCTTCTTTTTTCCCTTATTTTAACTCTACCCCCCATCTTATATTGGCTGTGGCCAGATGTCTAGGGTGGCCAGGGTCGCTCCACTTGAGCAAGAATTATATGAAATTGATGGCCAAGGTTCGGAAACCAGCCAACCCTGGCTAGAGGCAAGCTCCTTCCACTTATCCTGCTCCATCAGCACCACCTCTTTTCTCTCTACCTCTTTCACCTTTGTCTTTCTTGCTAGCACTCAGCTTGTGTTCCCCCTCTTCATCCTTCAATCACACGTGATTACAGATGTCACTCGTTTCATTTGACGGGATTGCTGCCGCGTTACAACAGTGATGCCGAGGCTGCATTACAGGTTCCGAGGATCAAAGGATTCAGAGGCCATAAACTCTCATCTGAGTGAATTTCCTCTAGAGGGAACTTTTTCTACAAGATAGAAAGACGGGATGAGGAAGATAGAAGGCTGGCAATAGGCTGGCAGGCATACAAATGCCAATTTGGAGGTATGAAGTAGGGCAAGGGGAGGAAAAGGTGAAAGGTGGGCAGAGAGCTATCCTCCAAGAGTGGAAAGGAAGTGTTGGAGGAATACTTCTGAGCAAAAAACACAAAACTTCTGAAGCCTTCAATGAGAGATCAGGGGCATGAGGGCCATCCATGTGGTCAACATCCGCCTATTGATTTGTTGTTTGTGCCAAGCCTGCCCTCTACTATACACCAATAACACCAATAACAGCTAGACAATCCCAACACAGCATGGAGTAGCACCTCATAAGCAGCATTACAGAGCAGAACAGGAACTTTGCTGCACATATAATCCTCCTCAAATGTAAGAGCCAAGTATCAACCACAAAAAAAAAAAATAGTTACTGTGATCATGCACAAAGAGAAAGCATTACGTTAATACCTGCGAATGACATAAAAAAATGCTTGCACTGACTAGCTGATAATAGGTGCCTCATGCAAGAATAGGTTCACTGCGAGCAGGTAACCTGCACCGATGGGTGCAGATCTTAACAGCGCTAAACAAATGTATTATTTACTGGTGGAGAAGGTGAGTGCTGCTCGGGAATGAGAATTGACTTGTTTGTCAGGGACAAGCTGGAGATAAGCAGCTGGCAAAAACAACTGAAAGAGTACATAGCATTAGCTCGGTGTGGACTCGGTCACATGAGGTACGTCAGGATCTCGGGCTCTGTTCAGAGAGGAATGCTGTCTTTCTTTTCACTCCATTATTCGGGCATTTATGTACATATTATGTTGTGGACAATTTCACCCAATTGGCGTTTAAGTATACATTTTTAACAGGGCTGATCTGGCCAGAAGACAAATATGAAACTTTGGAAGGTATACCAGCAGAACACATGCAGTCAAGATGCAACATAAACACTGTGATGTGGAAAAAAGTTATTTCAACAAAGTCTCCTTAGACTTTAGATGGTTTTTACATTGAGGCTACAAGACCACACTTTGTCTCCATTGTTGTCCTAGTCTCGTAACACTAGGCTTATTCTCTCGAACTCACAAGTACAACAAAAGTACAATAAGACGTATGAATTATACAAATTTCTTAACCTTTTCCTCTATTTCAGTATTTATAGTGTTTTTCTCCTTCTACCTCTTGGCTTTTCTACTCACCTTGCTACCGCTTTTTTTTCTGCATTTTCCCCCTCCTATCTCTCTCACTTTCGCTATAGGTGTATGAGACCAGTGGAAGAGGGCAAAGGTCACCTCAGAGGCAGGCGGACAGGAAGAGGAAGAACAGCCAGATCTGTTGCTGATACTGCCAAGCTTATTCTTCACTGTCTCATTACAGGGCAGCCACTACCTGCCTGCTGGCTCCCCCCCCCACACACACACACACATCTCCAACACACGCATACAAACACTTCAACACACTCTGTCACACACCGGCTGTCAACCACGCACACTTGCACACACATCATGAAACTAACTCTGTCTCTCATACACACACACACACCTGCTCATGTTTCACTATGTGTCTTATTAATTTTTCATCCAGCCTGTCTGATGCCCTGGACTCACCTCTTCCTAATAAAGAAGAGGTGAGTAAAAACACACACACAAAAAAAGCATTCAACCCTTGAACACCAAAACAGCACGGCATTAGCACTACAAAGAGAAAAGAGAAGAAAAATTGACCACGGACAAATCAATGCAACAGAAAATGTAAATAGAAAACAGAAAAACTTACATCTGCAAAAAGTAAGTTTTGGGAGAGAAGAGTTTTCTCTTTAACAGATATATATTTGTGAGAGAATGTAAAAATGTAGTTTTAAGAGGTTACAAAAACCCAAGGGGTCTTGAATGGACTCGAGGGGAATATTCCAGCAACCTAAATGTGTATTTGTGCTGGTGCTTGTTAGATACGTACAGGGAATACTGATGAAATGAAAAGCAAGGAGGAGAAATTTTCTCTATTTTTTCGCTCTTCTCATCATCTCTCTTTTCTCAAACTGTCTCTTCCTCTCTGTCTTAGCCTGGGCTCAGACTTTTTAAAATTTGAAATCGGATTGCATCACACGCATGCGGAGAAATCTCACTTTTTTCTTAACTCATATTGCAAACATACGCACACTTAAAGCTGTGAAGATCAGAACGGTTCATAACATAACCTAACGTAATGTGAGGCTAACCTTCTTCAACCTTCATCTCCCCCTTTCTTCCCCTCCTCCTCGCTCAAACTTCGCCTCAGCATTGCTCATTATACTTGGGGTTACATCCAAGTATTTCAAAGCGAAGTTGAAGACATTTTTCTCAGTACAGCAAAAGCATTTCAATTCTTAGGTAAAAACATTCTTGTCTATTAAAGGACTTATGAAAGATGAGGGACTAAAAATCATCTGTACATTATGTAGGATGTCCTGAAGTTCTTTGACATAGTGTGAATTTAAAAAGAATATTACACCTCACCCTGATAAAATGGATCTGAATTTGTATTGTATTTTACTGCAGTTTGTTTAAAATATACTTGATAAATGGCTGTATAACAAACCCATACACACTGCTGTCCACTCTGACAGGCTGCAATTTCTCTCTTACACACACAACCCATTGAAATACAAAGAAAGAAGATTGGTAGAGACATAAAAGAGCGAACAACTGTGCAACAGACAGATAGAGAGGAGAGAGCTTTGAACATAATGGTAGAGATATTGTGTGAGAGAGACAGAAAAAGGTAGATGGAGAACAGAAAGAAGAGGTGAAGACAGGAAATAGAATGTCTTAAGGCTTGGCCTGGAGCCACTACTGGTTGAAAGGTTGATTGGTCTCCGTCCCTTTAACTTTCACTCCAGTTCGCCTTCCCTCTTGCTGCCGCTCACTTTTTTTCCCCCCCATCTCATCATTGCACCTCTGTCTGTCTCCCACCTCTGTTTCACCCTTCTTTTTCAACCCGTCTCCTATAAAAAGGTACCTTGAATTCACTGGTCTTGATCTCTGCACAGACTGTACGTGTAGCAAGATCCAGAAAGCCCATTAAAATTCACCATTACCTGCTCCTTCACAAGAGAGCGGCCAATTAGCAGACAGCCTGATCAAACAGTAGGCACGCTACGCCCCAACTCCCCTCTGGGTAATAGTGGGTGCGTTCCTGAACCTGACCGGCACAGTGTTGCTCTGTGGCAGATGGGTGGAGTTTCCAGTCAATTTAAAACCAGCAAATGAAACTGCACACGCAGCTTGTGTTGATCTGAATCTCTGTGCGGCAAGAAAACAAAACGCCACTTGTACACATCACATAATAAGCAATGAAAACTGGTACATACTCGCTGTTAACGTGGTTTGACATGGCTGAATCCAAATGGAAATGGTGTCGTATTCTCTTTGTCAACAAATGTAGACTGAAAGCTGAGATCAAAGTTTAGCATGAGTGACATTTATTTACCCTGACATACATTGGATTTACATGTACATGTGAAACAAGATGCTTTCCCAAGAGAAAGAAGAGGAGGCGGGGTGAGGTTAGGGTGGATTGGGGGCAAAACTAAAGAGAAAAAAAATCCAAAAAATACAGTTTATGAACTAAATCAGTGCCGTGGATGAAAACCAGACTTGCAACTTGGCATTCACAGAGAGAACGAATGATGATTGGAAAGGTTTGAGAGTAAGAAGAGTGATGAGACACAGAGAAGGGGTACGTTTGATTGGTTCCACCTGGTTGGGAGTGGCGAAGGAAAACAAGCAGGATGTGAGCGTGACTGTGTGGGTGGGTGCACACAGGTGTACGGCTGCAAATGAAGGTCATGGCTAGGTCTGGTATCTAGCACTACATAGAGCCAGACCAGAGTACGAGACTGTGTGTGTGCATGTGTGTATGCGTGCCTCAGAGGTGAGTCTCTGGTGCCTGCTGGTTTAAACAGCCCAGAGCACACTTGACTGTTACTTCATGAGAGAAACTGCAGTTCTGTGGCTTCACCACTGAGATTCAACTCAACCTACGTGATTATTTCTGCCTCAAGAGCAGCTCTGCCTTAGTGTGATCTAAGCGGTGGATTTTCCAAACACACCACAAGACACATCATATTTACAACTTCCTCAATATAAAAAAAAGCCTGAATATCAGACCAAATCTCATCCATCACTGTTTTTGCTCATTGGGATGCCACAGGGGAGAATCTATTTGCAACAGTAATCACAGGGCTAAAGACTGCAGCAGTGTAAAATACAAGCACACAAAGCGGGATAACTCCCCATGATCTCCCCACAACAGCATGAGCTGACAGTATCCCAGTGGCAACTTTGCCTTCTTTTTTGACACTAAAAAAAAACAGTCAAATCCTAAAAACAGTAAAAGAATGTTCCCATGACAAAAAAACTCAGAGCAAGCTGCAAGTTGAGTCAGATCTCAAGAGTGTGCTTCATACGCTTGTCAGTCCCTCTCCAAGGACTCCCAGAGGACTGTGTGCAAGTCTTAGTGGAGCCAGATGGCCCCCATCTTAGGTATTCAGCTGAGGCAGTGGAGCAACAGCCAAGGAGGTGTCACAGTCGATGCTAAACGCACCCTGCCATTGCCACCAACACACGCAACCATGCACGTACACACAGACACGGAGACGACAGAAGAGAGGGTGGCGTTGTGTCATTGGAAATGGGGTTTAAGTTTAGCCTGTCTGTGTTATCTTTTGTATGAATAAATGTATGTGGATGTGTAAAGTATTTGCAGAATGTCTATATCCTGCTATGCGTACATGTTTTCGTAGATCTAAGTTAGTGTACATACAGTACGTGTTGGGAGTGGTTATGCGCATGCACATTGCCGGTGTGTATGCATAGCTTTTTCAGTGCAGAAAAGCATTGAGGTGTGTGTGCAGTGAACACAGTGCTATTGTTAATTTCCTTTTAAACTCCGAGCAGAGCCCACATGCTGTCATGGCAGATGAGTTTGCACTACGACAGAAAAAACTGTGCTTCTGTGTATATGTGTGCTTAACAGTGACTGTGCATATATTCACTTGGGTATGCCTGTCTTTGTGGACTGCTGCTATTTTGAGTAAAAATGATTCCTGTTCTTAATTAAGCTCGTATTTCTCGCAATGATTTATGTGTTCAGGGAGTTCCCTAACCCTTTGTTACCAAGTGTGAACCCATGCAAGCATTATATAGATGTGTAAGCCTCGCGTGTTTGTATGTTATTCCATTAAGCGTGTGTGCATGCAGCTGTATTTTCTCCCAAATGTGTGCCATGGCTTTCTGGCCAAGTCACCCATTGTGGCGACCCATTTTCTGCCTCTCCAGATCCCACACCACAACCCCTCTGTTTACTGGGGATGTGTCCCTTGTGCCTTGTCCCACATCCCATAATCCTTTGCCCCTGTTCCAAGAACCCATGTTGGGCTATTGTCCTCCTCACCTGTTCTACACTGCCAATAGTCCGCAACACCCCCTGTTGTCTCCATTCATCTTTGGCCAACTTTTCTCATTTGTTTTTTGTTTTTTTTTCCTATTTGTTCCGCTGGTTTGCTCCACTTCCATCTACATGTATTCTCTCCCCATATTCACCCTCATTTTATTCCTCGCTTTATATCCATTTTCACTTCGCCCTAAACACCTTTCTCCCTCCTCACATTTCTGTCCTTTCTGTGAATTAAATTACGTCGCTCTCCTCTCATATTTTCCATTTTTCTCTCTGTATCTTGGCTGTCTCCTTCCTAATGGGTTAATGCAGGGGGACCCGACCTCATTAAAGATGGAAAACAGAGAGATCGTACTGCTCTCCTTCTCTGCCGCACATCCTGCACCTTCACCCTCCCCATCATCACACTCTCATCCCTCCTTCAGTGCCGGGGTCTTGCCTGGGCAGGAGCGCCGCTGTCTTTCTCTGGGGCTCTAGAGGAAACCTTGTCGAGCTGATTCCAATAACTTTTCATTTTCCTTCTGCTCCTGTGGACCGCCCTGGGTTTGCCCTGCTCTCTCACACACAATTGCACACACTGACGTGCACATGCCTGCGCTTGTAGTTTAAAATTTGGTGTGCTTGTTCCTTGTTTTCAATTTCTTGTTTTCAATCTGTCTGTGTGTGTCTGCTGTTTCTTTGTAAAGGACTTTCCGGACTTGATTTTAACAGACAGACTGGGTTCTGACTATGAATGACATGTGGTCTGAAAAAATAAAATAACACAAATTAATAGTAATAGAGGATGAAACTATTGATGCAGGCTGGAGGCATGATTACTATTTAGTCTTTTAATGCTATACAAATGCTAAACTCAGGATGCTACACATTGTTTGGATTCAAGTGTCCAATTAATGGCAGACACTATGCTAAAAATGAAGCATCTCAGCTGAGCAGCAACCGCATGTCCATCAGGAGTAACAGTCCTAAAGTACAGAACCAAGCTCCTGCATGTCTACTCAATGTATATCACTCTGGGCGCTGGCATGAATTGTCACAAATTTGAACAGAGAGTCTAAGTACCACATTTCAAAATGCTTATCAAGTTCTGAAGGGCACCTGAGGCAATCGCAACCCCCTAGCACCCAACAGCATGCTTCCAGGGTGGGGGGGTTTTGTTGCTAACAATAACTAACCCAGGATACTGGGCCAGGCTTCCAGTCCCTGGTCCAACACCCCACCCCACCGCACTGCCTGTGGATTTGACAGCCAGGAAGGCCTAGCTCGTGTGCTGCCAGCCAGCCAGCAATAGCTCAGCTTCATCCAGCCCTGGAAACATGGCAGATGGCGGCAGGAGAGAACAGAAGAGAAGACAATGTGTGTGTGTGTCTATGTATCTGAGGCAGACAGAGACAGGTAGAAGGAGAGAGAAGAAAGCGGGAGTGTGTGACCACATGCTCGCTTGCCTATGATACAGTCCTCGGTGACCTCTAAGCTAGAGCTAAAAAAAAAAGTATATTATCTTTTCTGAATCTAAAATATATAAGAGCAGATCAATATGAGGTCTACAAAGTTCAGCTGTGTTGTTATTTTACACCTGTTTATGTGTGAGTGTGTCTGTATGCGTCTCCAGACACGTCTGTCCGCCACTGTGCCCTGACGGTGTGTGGTGGGGTGACCAATCAATCTTTTTCATTCAGGGATCCTATGGGTTTTCATCACGGGCAAATAGAGGTTCAGCTCTTCCATGAATGGACAGCTGATTAGTCTCATCAAACTGATGGATCCTTGATAAATAGTCGTCACGCTGTCCATCTGTTGTAAGCGAATACGAGTCTATTTTAGGCTGTGACATGCGCCTGCACAAAAGCTTTAAAAGACAATCCTTAACATTTTCTCATATATTTAACTGGCTTCTATAGTGATGCTTTGTGTAACTGATTTATCTTATATACTAGTGCTCAATAAATAAAAGCTTTTATAGATGTCAGGTAGGTCTTCATCAATAAAACTCACAGCACACAGGAAGACAGTCTTTCTTTGTTTCTAATATGACAAAATCTAATAAAATCACATATGCTATAAAGAAAAACCTTGTATGAAACTTATGACCCGTCTGAACTGCTTTTACAGCGAAATCCAAAATGGTCAACCAGAGCACTTCCTGCAGATATTCCAAGAAAAGTACAGCCCTCACTCACTGGCAAGCGCAGTACAAAAACTCCAAGGCAAGATGTCATCATAAAAAAACCTGAGGAGCTCACGGACGTCCACTTAAATGATTTATTTTGTAGTTACCCCTCTGCACACTGTTTCATAATGCAGGACTCACCTCGGATGATGGACAGCTTGGCATTGACAGTGATCTCGGCCTCGCTGTTCTCAGCAACGCATTCGTAGATGTTCTCGTCACGTGGTGCTCGGAGAGGCTGGATTCTGAGTACGGCGCCGGCACCCTCGTCAAACTCAATGGTCTGTAGAGTAGAGTAAACAGTGAGGTCGGGTTAGGCTCCAGCGCAAACAGTTTTCTTGGGAGGATGACTTTGGTGTCAATGCTCTCATGTAACTTATCTAACCATGAAGTCAGTTTCTCAAGACTGATTGTAAACTGGATCCACAACCAAAGACATATGGGAGAGAGTTACAAATATGTGTCTCTATTTGTTTATAGCCTTAAGTCTCTCTCTCCGTTCACACATACGCACTCACACACACGCGTGCACACGCAATCCGGGCCCCATATCTTTGCGTGTGATGTGCTCGCTTTTTTGTGTTTTCATCTCTTGTTTTTATCTGTAATTATGCCCTTTGTTCTCTGTAAAGCCTGTTGTTTTGAACCTTGTTGAAAGTGCTTCTTAAAAACAAAATCAGACTACAGTCGGAACGCAACATGTGCTGAGAATACTGAGTGGAAGGAAGCTGTATTTATAAAAAGACCCACTTTCAAAAACGATTACATTTAGGAAGAGCTACATAAACATTAACGCCTTTTATCTTTGAATTATCAAGATCCTCTTTATGTGTCAAATCAGAAATGATGAGGCTGCTCAGTAACAACATTAGACATTTTCTTCTAATTCTTCAGTAAAGTACAAAGTGTTCTTTTAGGCAAAGCTGTTAGTGTCTACAGAGGGTTTTTTTTAATGTGTGTCTCATTCAAGTATAACAAGAACATGACAAAGGACAGTATTAGTATGTCAAAGAAAACATCTGTCTAGATAGTATTTAGACTAATTATATTAATTAGTTTACCTAACTGGATTTCAATGCTTGAAAGATTTTTTTTTAATACACTGGACTGTCCGTGTCGTAGTAATACTTTTGAAATGCATGATGTCTCTGAAAACATTTGAGGCAAGAAATAGGCAACACAATAACAGAATCATTCTTCATATTTGATCAGCACCGCTTACTTTTACTAGTTGATCTCAGTTTTTCAAGCCTCTATTTTTACAATACAATAGGAAATAGTGTAACGCCAACTTCCTGTTCACAAATTCTCATATTACAGCCAAACAGTGCACTAAAATACATTTCTGAAAACGTTTTAGGGAGGAAACACACAATACTGTAACAGAACCTTGGTTTAAATTTGATCAGCACTGCCAAGTTTTACAGTTCGAACAGAGTTTGGGCTGAGTTTAAGACAGAAAGAGAAAGGGGCGGGTCTGTCTCTCAATCAAGATGGCTATCTAGCAGATTTCTGCTGAGGGATAAGCAGAGAGATCTGGGGGCTGGTAAGATGGAGGGTTTACAGCAGTTCATTTACACATAGTACCCACAAAGTTATGATACAAAGCTGGTTGAAAATTGGCAAAGTGTCCCTTTAAGAACAACATACTACATCTAAAGTAGTCTGGTCTTGCTAATAAGTCAAACTTTGACGTTTAATTCAACCACTTAATCAAAAGCCATTTTCGTAGAGCTACTTTCATAGGAACATTGTGAATGTGCCTTCATCTTTAAAACTTGATGCCAGTGGGTGACAGTAGGGTAGTTTGGACATAGTAGTTACAGAAACTGGCCACTGGCCAACATCTAAAGAGCCACGGGTTTTATCTCCCTGAAAATCACATCAACAGCCATGTATACTGCTCTAAGAGGCAGAATCTCAAAATTGGGGAAATGACTTGACTTTAAATGGCGACATTTCTGAACCAATTACGCCTTCTTTTTAATATAGCCGGTCATTTCCCAAGCTAATCTCTTTTTCTCTAATATCCGGATGGATGAACAGTAAGAGAAGATGGTCAGCATGTCTGCCAGTCTCACAGCACACCTACTCTTCCAACATCTATCGTTCCTCAGAGGAGCTTACAACATCTCGACGAAGGGTTCACTGCTGAGATCTCGGAGCAAAGCATGACTTTGAGATATAAGTACGAGTCTTCAGCAGCCCTGCTGCTCCACTGCTGCACATCTCAGGGCTGAGCCGCTAATTAGGCTAAAAAACACTGCAGAACATGGCATCATGATCGATATCAAAGCAGCTGTCTAGAGGGTAGAACAGGGAGAAAAAAAATCAGAACTACTTCAAAACCCCTTTACAAATTTTTTATTTCATGCTAAACGTAGGAAGAGAAGCGTCCGTTCTGGCGGG
Source organism: Chaetodon striatus (assembly GCA_029783705.1). Taxonomy (NCBI): domain Eukaryota; kingdom Metazoa; phylum Chordata; class Actinopteri; order Chaetodontiformes; family Chaetodontidae; genus Chaetodon; species Chaetodon striatus. The sequence goes on along the minus strand of JAPZEB010000021.1, from coordinate 13,838,987 downwards.
CTCCTTCACGCCCTTGGCTTTGTTTCCCACTTAGCATGCAGAAGAAGAGCACGTACAAACACAACTTGTCTTTTTATTTTGTCCTCCGTTGAGATGCTGCTTCTCCCCCTGTTGATGTTGTTGTCATTTTTTGCTTTTTAGCCCCCTCCCCTGTGGTTGTCTTCATGCTGCAGCGTGTGCATGTCTATCTCTGTGCACTGCTGTCGTTAACGAAAGCAACTTTTTAATTAAGAGACACTGAGCATCAATCAAGACTTTTAGAGATGCCATCTGGGACGCCTGCCGAGAACTGAACAACAAACATCATGAATAACGCACAGACAGACGCATTCACACAGACAGGGCGGTATGCAGAAAAAGAAACCCGCACTGGAAACAAGAATGTGACAATGGAGACAGAGCCAGTCAAGTGCATAGAGGACAGAGAGGGAGGACTAGGAGGGCTCTGCATTGCGTTACTGGGCGACTGTAGCCAATGGTGCCCCAGCACATTGCTCGGAGGTTAAAGAGGCCAGTCCATGAAAAGATTGGTAGTTGCTGTCCAGAACTATTTGGGAAAACTGTGGGTGAAGAAAGCAAATGAAGACACCCTTTTCTGTGTTTTCTAAGACTGTGTGGGAACCCAACTGCAACAGGAGACTGTGTGGTGCAGGTCAGCATTGAGAAAGAGCATGTGTGGGCAAATGAAGGTTAAAATGAGTGACATAGTTTTCTGTCTTATACTTCAGTCCAGTGTTGCATGACATTTCAGCACAGACTGGATAAAAATAATGGATGTAGGCACTGTGACGTCACCCATTGATTTGTGGCCTCCTGTGTTGAAGGCTCGAGTTTTGCATTTTGGCTGTTGCTATCTTGGATTTTTGGAGCCAGAATGAGCGAGGAGTGGAAGTTACTCATAGACTGTGGTGATGCCTCACAGACAGCCTGTCACTCAAAGCAGCAATGTCCTTAATTATGAGTAAATCTAAGACTTATATAAAAAATCTTAATATAAAAAAATAACCTAAATGAAAAAATTAGCTATAGAAGCCAAAATCTTTTTTGTACGAGGCTGTGAACATATTTATTTCTGCTGTAAAGTTGGACACTTTTGGGGGTCTGTGGGGACTGATTGTTTTGGAGCTAGCCCCAAGTGGCCATTTGAGGAACTGCAGTTTTTCGCACTTCTGCGTTCCACTTCATTTTTTAGCCCCAGAGGTTGCCGGTGCATTTCAGTGATGTGGTACAGGACAGAGGGAATAAAGTTACAGAGTACAGCAGCGAGCAGCAGGGCTCATTGACTCACCTCTATACGCTGAGAGTTGACCTTCTTGCCTTTCTTGTTCCAGCTAACCCTTGGTTTGGGGTCGCCCGTCGCCTGGCACACAAAGGAGACCACGCCCCCTGAGACGCCAATCTGATCGACAGGAACTTTAGTGAACCGTGGTGCAGCTAGAACGTGAGGATGGCACAGACAGAGAAGGAGAAAGAGAGACATTAGCACAAGCCATGAGACAAATGTTAAGCCACTGAAGCTAACTCCTTTCAAGGCAGCGTTAAATAAGCGTGGTTACATTTCCGAAAGGACAGACTACCAAATTCCTATTCCCACACACAAGACACACACACACGCACAACTCTATAATGTCACACAAGCCCACACTTCCTCCTCTTGCAACCCCTTCTGTATCTTATTCTCACTCTGTGCCACACACCCACACACACTGTTCTGCAGCAGAGCGAAGTCTTGGATAAGGGAGACAGCCAGTTTGAGTTTTCGAGACACAAGATAAATAGCTGCACAGACAGACAGGTTACATAGACGGACGAGCAGACAGATAGCTCACCATGTATCAATAGCGGTCTATCTATATCAAACCAAGTATCCTAAGTGTGGGACACTTGGGATTTGGTCATTGAACCTGTTGCTATTTGTGACAGGGCAGCCTCTTTAACCACTGGGCCACGTCACTTTCCTTAATCCCCACCTGCAGTACACACTTGGGTTGAAATACAGAACTGTGCCTCATCTAGTATCCTAATTTCAGCGCTGTGTAGTTTTGTATGTAAATCATGGCACTGTGAATTTATATGTTGATGTTGTGCCAAGGTGCTGACGATTAGTAGCTGAAAGATCTCTCTATAGGGAACATGGAGTCTGGATATTACAAGTACAGTAGCAAACCTTCAGAGAAGGGTATAAAGAAGATGAGGCAGTAAAAGTGGGTTTTTAGTTTTAATCTGACATTGTATAAAAGTGATTTTCCTGTTTGATAGAGGACAGTGTTGATAAAGCCACAATCGATGGTTCAGTTATCAGTTGGACCACACAAAAGAACTAAGGGTGCTTTCAGACATAAAATTTGCTTGCTTTGGTCCGAATCAGGGACTTATTTTGTTACAAAGTTGCATTATTGCCTGGAGTTGGTTCATGTTCTCATGGCAGAATTTACAAGTGGTCTAGATAAAATGCATTGCACAAGAAAGCTGCTCTTGATTGGTAAGAATTAAAGAA
>JAPZEB010000021.1:13821320-13836390 GCA_029783705.1 Chaetodon striatus | reverse complement strand
AACATGCTCATGTTTAACCCAAACAATGTGTCATGTGACTGCAGTTGGTTCGGATCGAGGTCAGAACATGTTCTCACTGCACCAGAGTTTGTAACCAGACCGAGACCACCTCTTCTGACTGTCTCGGTCCAATTCTTTTGGTGCACACACAAACCACACCTAGGGGGCAAACGAACTTGTGTTCGATTGAACTGAACCAAACAGGGCAAGTGTAAAAGCACCCTAAAAATGTATGCTCTCATACAGCTGAGACTCTTAAAGGCGGTATTTCTGGTGCTTTTGGTGCTGAGTTTTTGCCTGTGCCTTGGTTGCAGTAGGTTCAAGACAACAAGCCTGGTAGAGAGAGAAGGAGAGAGACAGGGAGAGAAAACAGAGTCTCCTGGGGAACTCGTTAAATCTGAATCATACAGATATGTGGGGATGATCAAACGGCCAGCGCATAACGTCAAATTAATAATTAAGGGACCATGGGCCGACACCAGTCTCCAGGCATTGCTAAACACATATGAAGGAGAGTTCCTGCATTCATTATCGGCTAAGGAGAGATAGAGAGCGGATATTTAAGAGAGAACGAGGCAAAGAGAAATAGTGTAGGACAAGGGAAAGGAAGAGAAGAAGGGTGAGTGTACTGCTTCAGGAAAGCAGAGGCACCACATGCAGAGTTCATTTCACCGCCCCCAACTAACCACCCGAATGCTTCTGACGCAAATATTACACCAAGATACACAAACTGGTTTAAGTAGTGGTTGGTGGGTAGTTAATATCAAAATCAGTTTTCACAATTTCCTCAACCAGCTGGATTTTTTTTTTCAACTAGAAGAGCCTCTCTAAAGAGTGAGTGGTTATTCACATCATAACAAATATCAAAATGTGCTCCTGCCCTGCTTACGAGTGTGCGCCAGTGTGAGACACATTTAACCTTGATTTTACAAGCTTAGATGTCTGTAGATGCGAGATTATCGCTGAAAGCAAGAATATGTGCTCATTACGCTGTCCATGGTCAAATGAAGATAAAAAAAATGCTTTCAACTAAAAACTATTATGAGTACTTTTATTTCAGACTACAGTCAGCAGTCAGAGTTGCTCACCTGCAGATGAGCAGAGCTACTCTTATCTGGCTTTGATTTCTGTCTTCTTTCTTGCCCTTTTTTTTCTTGGGTAATTTAGGGCATATGCAGCTCTAGGGGTAGAGCGTGACACTAACTGCACTGCCAGGATTAAAGGTGTAATTCCCACTGTGCGCAGTATTGCAAGAATTTGGAATTAAAGTGATAACTTCATGGCATATGCGAATTAAATTGTCATCTATGATAAAAAAATATACATAATAAAAACATTCTGAATATTGACGGACAACATGTTAAGCTAAATAAATCAGCCAAAGGGCAAGGATAAACCTCTTCAACTTTTATAAGAAATATTAAAGGGCTGTGTTGCTGGCAATCATTTAATGTTAGAAATATTGATTCCTGGCCCGTCCTGATGGTTAAATGAGGGTGTATTGATTGTTACATCCCTCAAAACATTTCTTAGCCCTCTTTAAATCTTGCTCTGCATCTTTTTAAAAAAATAACCCATGATGAAGTCACATTTCTTAATGTGGAGTAATCTGTACACTGAAAATCCTCTGTTAATATTTTAAAATCACAGAAGATTAATTATACTGTAAGCAACTATTTAAGAAAGCCCAGTTTTGAAAATTATATATAGTGGCAGCAAGAGTCTCCTCTTAGTATGTTCCTCTAGGCTTGGGTGGTATACTTCCATATCTTCCTGACATGTCACTGGGGTATATGGTATATGACAGTATACCTGTAAAAAAAAAAAAAAAAAAGAAAAGACAAAAAGCTGCTGGTGATAGGGGTCTCAACTCGCCCTGTAGTTTCAGCTAGAGATGTGTCGGCAAGTTTGCTACGTCCCACAGGTACAGATGTCAAAAAAGGGAATATTCTTATACCTTTTTGCTTATTTAGCAACAAAATACAACCATACACCTTCTGAATTTAAGATTCTCTCTTTCATGGAACTAAGACTACCTTACTTGCCTTCTCAACTCATCACAAAACACACTTTATTCAAATTCAATTCATTTATCTTCGAAATGAACTCTTAATTCTCCAAGTTGGGTATGAAAAAATGGGGACTGCTCATTGTTCCATCAGCTCATTGTTCCAAAACATTAATAGCCTGAAAAATGTCCCATTGGACGGGAGCTCCATTTGTCCAACAGCCTGTTATCCCATAAACAAAGACCCATTACTCTGAAGACCCACTGCCCTGAAAATACACACTCCCAAACAGATCATTGGATCTTCCTGGGTGCCAAAGTTTTCCCTGCTATGGCGAAGGCCTGACCCATCCTATCCTGCCTCTGCTTTGGCTAGTACTTGTTGCCTTCGTTGGTTGGGTTGGCTAGGTTAGATTGGTTAGGGTTTAAGTAAGAATGTCAGGATAAGCCAATCAGAGGTAGAGTAAGGTGGGAAATGCCATAGAAGGAGAGATAATCTTACGGCAGGGCCTACTGATTAAAGGCCATGAATCTTTCTGACTACAGGAAGACTGAGTATTTTCCGAACAATGGACCTTTGGAGCAATGGGCATTTATTTTGGGTATAATGAGCTGTCAGAGCGATGTCAAGGTACCAAAATATGCTGCCTCTACTGCTGTCTTTGTCTCTGTCATTGCTGGAGGCTTTTTACTGGTCCTGTAACATCATCGTCACCACTCAGAGTTGCCATCTTTTTCAGCTCAGGCTGACCTCTGGTGGTGTGAGCTGTGTGCTACGTCACTTCAGCATCTACGTATCAGTTTGACAGAAAAAGGAGCATCTGCATTTTTGATGGTACTTCAAAATACCCCGGTAAACAGTAATACCTTGCCCTAGCCTAATTTTATCCTGCGTCCAATATGTTGCATTTACATGGTAGACAATACCATTTTTAGCACAAAGCTCAAATGATGCTTTACATTCTGCTGTAGCTTCTGAACATGAGACATTTTGATCTTCACCTGGGGTAGATGAAGACCTGGGGTAGAACAAGACACTTGTTGCTGTTTTAAAATGCATCATTGGGACGTGAATGATTAACAAATCACTCTTCTCATAATATTATGCACGTAAAAGACTACCCATCAAATCAAAGATGAATGCCTAAAACAAATTACCATCAACTGTATAGTTCACAGAAGTATATAATATAAGGGTTAAGCGTTGTTTTGAACACTGCAGCTTTTCTCTAGCTTCAAGGAGTAGGCCTACTTTATTTGTCTGGTGCATACAGTGATCCCTTTTGGCATTTTACAATCTCAATTTCCATTCTGAAACTACACAACACAGCTTTACAGAACAGAGCTCCTCTGCATTTGACCTCCCCTTACAATGTGCCCTCTGTCGAGACAGAAGAGGGATTTACACAGAGCAGGCCTGTGGCAGTGGTTCTGCTGAAGGCCAGCGCTCTTTGATTAGTTTTCCCCTGGACCATTCGACATTTCCACCCAGTCGCCTTCTCCCTCTACTTCTCTCTCACTTCATAGGATGAGAGAGAGATGTACAATAAATGCACCAGCCCACATGTCAGTCTGAATTTAACTCCTGACAGAGTCAGGATTTTCTCATAATGCTCTGAATATACTTTTCAACATTACCCCAGGAAGGTTTAAAGGAAGCTAGGAGGTAGAAAATGGTTGACATGAAAAAGAATGACACAGTAAGGTTGACAGGAAGAAGAGTGCAGGAGGAGGTGGCACTGGCGGGGTCAGTGGTAAAGAGAAAGCTAGAAGACGAGAGGAGAGGAGGTGACAGGAGGTCCAGGGACTAGAGGAGATGATGTGAAGAGGGAGGGCAGGACAGGAAGTCTTGAATATATCATCAAAAAAGAAACTTTAAAAACTTTTCTCCCTTCTTCAGCATCAAGTCTGACAATGCTAACATCTCTCTAGAGAGAAATTTCACCTGCTCCAGCCAACCTACTACATTCACTCTGCCTGATCGCATTAAAAATGATGAACTACGAACTAATGTGTCCTATATGATGTCCTCTTCAGCAGACATTTTTGACACTGTGTACTGTGCGCACTCATCAGATACACCGTGAGCAAAACAAGCCTGATTTCTAAGTCCCAAATCTACACTGATGTCATAGACTGTATAAAAGAAGTGGATGTGGCCACCATAACATAACCAATTGGTCTGTGGACTACCGTTATGGCGCCTTTTCCGAGTTTGGCCTTTTCCGATTGCCATCTTGGTTGTTTAGAGGTAGATGTAGCCATATTTAGATGAGAGGGTGGATCTGACTGACAACCTGAGGAGAGCGCTGTGGAGGCGACTTGTCAATCGTCAGGTAGCCACACCCTAAAGCATACGCTGCTTCGTCATCTATTATTTCTATAAATGGGACCATAATTTACAAAATGAGACCAACTGACACTATAATCTCACTAGGACAATTTACTGAGGTAATTAAAGTGAAAAGTAGGATCATTTTCTCATGGACTTAAATATTATCAAACTTCTTTTCACAACTAGTGTCACCCCCTGCTGGCCTTTAAATAAAATGGAGGTATTTCCGCATTGGCTTTACTTCTCAGACCTGGTTATAACCCATGGCACTCTTATCTAAAGCAACAGTTCATAACAATGAGAGGAAAAGTTAAGGGGGTCTCTATAAATTTTCAGATGGTTAAGTAAAATACAATTGAGAATGTCTTACACAGCCATCAGCAGAGCTATGCGACAGCAGTTTCAGCTGGACAATAGCAGAGGCAATGCTATAGTAGAAAAAGAGGCTGTTATCATAGGTTAATCTGCTGTCACCTTTTACACAGACGTGCTTCTTAAAGTGTCATCTCATAAAGACGTTACTTCACACCATAGAATTACACATAATTACATTACATAAGCCCCAAGTTTAGACAGGTTTCAGTTTTAGCTCTGTTGTCTCCTTCTCTCACACTTGCCCACTTATGTGCTGTATCTATTTTTGCTCCTTTTTTGGACTACTCAGGTAGTGAGTTTAATATTGTTTGAACGCCATCAGCATTATTTAACTTCCAATCAACGCCGGTTGGGTAAAGGGTAGACACTGTGGCTGAGGGCCCATGAATGTCTGCAATAGTGCAATTACAGGTATGCAGTGTGTGATTGTGTGAACTCCGATGAGCGTAATTAACCTTTTTTTTTTTCAATTTTCCCCGGCTATGTGCCTCTGGGCTTCTGCTGCCAGTTACCGCTGACTTTGAGCCTTTCTTTTTTCAGAATTTGAACCTTGGTACGTAGCCAGTAATTGCAGGGTAAAATAAGGTTGAGTGGTGTCGAGGATTAAACTGCTTTAAAAAAAAAAATTCCCAGTAATGAGTGATGGCATAGACCACACTATATCATCACGAGATAGGCTTATCCATAATGGTTCAGGCATTGCGTGAGATCAGTATCGGCATCATGGGCACAAGAAGCTGACACAAACTGGCTGCTGTGGGGAATCAAATGTGTGGCTTTATGGACTGTCGCTTTAATTTGAAGCATCTTTAAACATTAATATATTACATTATATTTATATTACAGTATATGTCAGTCCATTTTAGCATCACTTACAACTAGCGTCACTGTCAAAGAGTAAATAAAACTATGTTTCCCATGAAACCTGTTGCTTCGTATTTGAGAGCTTTGTATTTGGTGTGGTGAAGCAACTTTGTGACATACAGCAGTATAGCTTATTTCCTGTGAAAGACATATCACAAATGTGTTATAATTATAAAACATAATGTTTAAATAGTTGCATTGTTACCTCAATCTTTTTGCAATAATACTTTCTTGTCATTACAATAAAATGCTACATTTAGCACATTTAATCAGGCATATTTAGGTCTGCTGTGTTAAAGTAGCTACAGTTAGAAAACTTCTTCTTGAAAGTCAATTTAAACACCATTAAATATGCTCCATTTTCCATGACTATAAAATATACTTCACAATGCCCTCTGCTTTCTGCGCGGACATAAGAGTGTTACCCAGAGTACATAGCTTTTGAGGTTTGATTCCCACCGGTGCCGTATTCTAAAAATGTCCACACTTCTTTTGCTGTAAGGTACCTTGTATAAAAGTCTCCACCAAACGGTGTGCGTTATGTTACCAGAGATGACATTGAAAGGACATTGCACCCGCAGTGGCCATTTGTCCCTTCCACCAAAGTCTCTCTCTATTCCCCAAGCTTCCCCCCAGACAGACTGAGGTACGGCATTGCCTAGATAAGCACACAAGACCCGTCTTTATCTGCCTGGCAGGGGGACATGGCCTGAACTAAAATAACCAGCAATGGGGGCCCGGCTATCTTCACAAGGCCCCGAGAATAGAGCAGATCCACGCAAACACGACCGGCTAGCAGGAGGGGGAAAAAAAAAAAAAACTCACACTGTGCACACAGACGCTTGTTTAGCTAATACAGCTACCACCTGCTACTGGCCGCTACCTCTGTTGGACCTGATAAGACAGAATACACTAGTGCTGTGATTATAAAGTGGTGGAGAGTGGGAGGTGGGCATGTGAATATGAGACAGCTCCATTTACACTTCTGTTCTGTTGTCGTTTGCTAGAGGGGGTGTAAGAGGAGGGAGGGGACTGGCTTTATGACTAATACAGTAATTGATGGAGAAAAGCTTCTTGGGTCATAAATAGGAGCCATTATCCGCTGAATTAGCAAAGTGGGAGACAAAATGACGCATGGCCATTCAGTGATTTGCAGAGAAAGGCAGAGAACTGGGTAAAGGGCACTATCCCTCTTGCCACAAATAGGTATCTTTCACAGCACACAGAGACATTTTTCCAGCCATGTCTGAAAAGAACATTTGGTGCTATTAGTGGTGCCACTCCAAGCAAACTAGTTCCACTTTCTCCCGTCAGTCATGGCAGTCTGGGTGAAAGGTGTGGTCAGGGTGAGGATGCAGAAAAGAATGACATCAATTTACTGTTTTTTATTGTTTTCCTAATAGTTGCTCTGGATATGAGCAACACGTTAAAAGCATATAAACTATTCCACCATTTATTTTTATCCCACTCTAGGCCACTTTATCTCAACACAGTCTCCTGCCTACATGTGCTAACAGATATAATCCTCTGTCTTATTTGGTATGTTTACAAAGTGCATGACAGCAACATGAATGACTGTGTGCTACTGATTTAAAGGTAATTTACCCCTTAATCCTGACTGAGATTAAACTTAATTTTCGTATTAGCCGAACAGCAGACACATGACACACACATGGGCATGGGCACTGTCAAGACTGACTGCTTGAGGAACTAAACAACCTAGTGATTGGAGAAGCTTGGCCTCCCAAAATATTAAAAACTTTATTTTTCATGTTGCACTTAGTCTACTTGAAACGTTGAACATTTCCTGTTAAAATATGATTTACTCCGAGAAATACTAAACTTTCGAAGGTGTTGTCATCGTTCAGCAGTAATAGACCAAGTCAAATGGACTAGCGGTGCAAAGTGATGTTGCTGACGTTGAACTACAGCCATGTGCACCTCTGAGGTGTAGAGATTTACCAGCTTGCAGTATCCGCCTAACAGCTATCCAAAAGACTCAGCAGGCCGCCAAGCTGCTGGAGCTGCCTGTCCGTCAGTGCTGGAGCTGACTTAAAACCCTAACAGCCTTTATCAGCGCGCACACACACACACACACACACACACACACACACACACACGTATACTTAGGGAGGGATGGACTGACAACGAGTAGATAGAGAGATTGATTGATTAATACAGCCAAATTTGCATTCACGTGGATGCATTAAACAGCACACACACACACAAACAAACAAACATACAAACACACACACACATACTCTCCCTCTCACAATCACACACACCACACACCCTCCAGGCCTAAACAACCAAGCCCCATCAATCAGGACCAATTCTCACAGGCTGCCTGGGCAAGCGCCATCGCTATGGAAACCAAGCCTTTGCTCTAAAGCCGTCTTGCTTTGTCTTGTCTGGGGGTTTTCACACGCAATCACTGCCAACAAAGACCAGCAGACTGCTGCAAAAAACTTGAACCAGGCGAGAAAGAGAGAAAGGAGAAGAAAAAAAGTTGGTCAGACTGTCGCCAACTTCTGATGGGAGTAAATTTGGACAATTTGGTGGCATCAACATCAACATATTCCAACTCAGAAAATGAAAATGAAGGACTAAGAATTTTTATCCTCAACAACAGGCCTAACAATTCTACAGTGATTTAATCAACAATGTGAGATCATCCACCATATTTAACTACTTTGTAATTCTGTATGTATTATAAACCAAAAACAAAAGTAACAGCACACTTGACTCATTGGTGAAGCTGTTGGGAAACACATGTAATACTGTGATTGTTTTGCTGAGGTACAAATTTCTGAAACAGCTGAATGTGTGCTTTAAAAAAAGGACGCATGTTCTGCCAGTCAGGATTAAAAAGAATTACAGTCTAGACTAATCTCAGCTGTAACTATATTCCACAGGGCATGTTTGGGTCAGGCTCCATTCCTATATAACCCTTACCTTGGGTGTGCGAGCTTAAGGGTTAATGAAACAGTTGCTTTTCCAATTAAAATATAAGGAAGAAAGGCTAATTGGGATTTGCTCTTGGGGCAGCTGGGGTGGCAAGCAGTTGTGGACATAATGATTCACAAAGCGAATTTGTGCCGCCTGGACTGTACAGCCAGTTCCCACAGTGGGAAATTGTCCATCTTGTAACATCAAATAGTGTCTTAAAATGATGTTTTCCATTTAATAATTTAATCAAGAGGCAGGATTATTTTGCCTGTTTAAATATAGTTAAACTTTTTTTTAAAGAAAATAATATGTTCTTGATACAAGTAGAGAAACAGGCTCAAGTTAAAAGCATTGTGAAATCTTTTAAGAAGATTCTCAAAGCAACTGATTTCCACTGCCAAGAAATTAAATGATGTCACTTCATTAGAAAATGTTTTCACTTGTTTTGAGAAAGGAGATTTCAGGGCTCAACAGTACAAACGCTCTTCCCTGTTGCATCATACAGTGCGCCATCTATGTCGACTGCACTCCGAGCAAACTCGCAGGGCTCAGGCTTTGCAGTCCATGAGGGACTTGTGGCAGGATGTGGGATAAAATAAGTTCTGGAGTGTAAGTACCCAGAGGTGAAAAACTTTGCCCGACCACACTGCTGTCACAGCGAAGCTGCATTTCTAAAAAGAGTGGCAAACTCATAATATGCACAAATTGGTCCCATTGAAACCATTGTTGAAGGCTAAAGTAAAAAGTGAAACACACTAAGTATCCTTCCGCTCATTGGAAATAAATAGGCTCAATTCCTCAGAGAGAGGGAAGGGAAATTAAGCTTAAGTGTGGGTCTGATTTTGAAATGGCTACAGAGCGCACACAAAGACGATCGAATGGGAACAATTTTGTGTCATTTAGACTCACTTGAGGCAACTGACACTTGTTGGCTCACTAAATGAAGAGGATGCCTCCAATCGCCTAAGTTGTTACAGGTCTGATCAAAACAAAGGATGAAAATAAAGAAAATAGAGACCAAATTATCTTATCTCTCCAGTGAAAGTAAAATAAAAACTAGAACACACGCTGCATCTTTATATTCAAATCCAAGCTAAGCTAAATACAAGGAAAAGTCTCCACCTGTGCAGTCTGAGAAAGGAGGTATAAAAAATTATCGCAACAACAGTCAGGCATCAAGGAATATCTTTCTTAGGGGGGGTTTCAAAAACCTTTGAAGATCTAAACGTGTTCATCAAAGCATTGAAGGCATTACAATTTTAAAAGCCACCTTGGTGGCGTGTTGAATTCCTCTCTGCTGGAAAAAAGAAAAAAAAAAAACATTGAGGGATAGTGCCTTTCACGCACTTCAATCACTCGTATTGTTCTGTCAAACTGAGTTCATATAACATCGCTCAAACTACTGGAGCATGTTACTGAAAAGAGACTGAGAAAGAGAGATGATGGCAAAAAAGAAGAGATATAAGTATCACCCACGCTTTGGCTGCAAGCTTAGAGGACAGCTATTTGATCCACTGTGCTGACCAGGACTGTGCTTTTTAGAGGTAAATTTCAATATAAAAATTGCCTTGCCTGCATTTTTTTTCGGACACCACTGCCTCAATGTTTAATCTTTCAGAACAAATTTGATATTCGATGGGCATCCACGATATGCTGTCCTGAGACCTCTTTGTAATCAGCCATATGTGCTTGGGCTGCACTGTTAATCCTTTCATTGGGGCTAAAGAGGAAGTTTCTTGTCAATGCTGTTCAGCCATCTTGTACGGCAAACTGTAGTACTTGTCGGGCAAGCTCGCGCTTTGGCCGCACACGCATCTAAAGCTCACATGTTGAACTCACCTATTTTAATTTTTATTGGAGAATACTGTTGACTTTACAGTGAATGCAAAACCAAAGCTTGAGGTCTTTCCAAAGGACACTGAACCAGAAGAAAAGATGGTTTCTTGTACCACTAAATCAAGTTGTTTCCCTCCGACATTTCTAAGTGCCAACAGGCTACTTGAGGCAGGGATTCATGCCTGTAACTCAATTAAAAATTTACTTGTTTTCCTCTCATTTGAGAGAAAAACAGTGGTACGAGTAAAGCATGGGGCCAAGCATGCAGCAGCAGGGTGCACATGAAATTGAATTTGACAGAATTAACTTGACAGTGTCGGCTAAAACATAATTTGACTGGAAAAGATAAGGAGTGAGGGAGAAAGAGAGGGAAAGACAGAAAGCAAACGAGAGAAAACAAGAGAGCGAAACAGAGACAGTGATGTAGGGAACAAGAAGAAGAGGAAAATAATGGCTCCACTAAGGGGCTTCGTTTTTTTTTTTTCTCCAATTGGCAGCTTCAAAGGAATATAAATAATTGAACACCCTCACCCCATCACTGTGAGTTCTGGCCAATTACTATTAGGAGTACTTTGCCAAGAATGCTACTGTTGAGGACTCAAAAAGGCCAAAAGAAAGCAGAAGAAAGAAGTGGGGAGGAGGTGAAAGGCCAGCAAGAATGCTGACAAATAACCTCATCTCACTGTCCAAAAACACAAATCCAAATGTAACCAAATACTCTAAGATACAACAGAGGAAGGTGTAGAAATTGCAACACATATAAAAAAAGGAATGGGAATATTTGATCTTTTTTTCATTCAGTGAAGAAAATATGAACTTCTGCCTTAAAAAAACATTTCATATTGAGGGGAATGCAGAAAAATACAAGACCATATCTGTTTTCCTTGATATCTGAAACACTGGTTCTTGTTGCAACTTTATCACCCCCAAAGGACAACAGGACAACAGGACAACAGGACAACATCCCCATGCAGCTTTTAGGCCCTGTCTACAGGATATTTTTTAAAAATGTATATATATTCCCCTCTGTTTAAAAGAAAAATTCTGTGTACTCAACCTTTATTTTACAAAATATCAATGGCTATGCCAACAATGCGTCAAATACCAGAGATTCTGAGCATGATTAGTGAATTAATTTTTCCTTCTGAGGCAATTAAAAACCAAACAGTAAAACAATAGCAGCAAATAATTTCTGTATTTACACATGTTTAATACCTATTTATATATCATCTCTCTGGTGCACAGCACAAAGTGCTATAACTGAAATATGACTCAAACTTGTGGATGACGAGCCACGTAAAAAAACAGAAAAAACAAGGTTGTTTTTATCTCTGGTGCATGCTCCTTACATAAAGCAACAATGGGCATTTGCAAATGAGATGACATCATTTTTACTCAAATGCTCTATTTTATATGTTCTAACAGATACAAAGTTACTAGAGTCGTGAATAAACTGTTTTAGTTGACATATTACTAAGAAACTTCTACAGCTGATTACTTACATTAACACAATTATTTTTTCATATTACATGTTTTCTGAAATGTTACGTTTAAATATGCAAATGATGCATCATCTAATTAAATATGCGCCTTTATATACATTTTTTAGAACAGAAATCTGAACTAAAATACATACCTAAATGTGTATTTTGACATTTTCTTGACAATAGTTATGGAAGCAACCAGCCAAAAATCTTTAAATTGAACATCACATGAAGAATGTTTTCGCCTGCAGTGTCCTTTAAGGACCTAAAACTGTATTTGCCTGTGGATGAGAAGCCAAAACATAGAGGAAAATATCAGTTTTCAAAAATATCTGTATACGTGTGGACGGGGCTTTAAAGCAGATTTAAATATCCAATGACAAATTAAAGTACTTGTCTTAATTGGAATTGTTAATAGTGGCAGAGCTGTTTGAGCCGAGGTTTATTCAAGTAATTCTTGGCCCCCAGAGGTCTTAGTGTCTGGTGATGTGTGTGTGTATGTGTGTGTGTATGTGTGTGTGCGGCCACTTCTATATGCCCAAGATCCGGTGCACACCATGGCAACGCTTTCATCCCAGAGCTCATAAATCAAAAAACTAATATAACAAAATGGTATTCATACGTCTAATTACTTCAGTAATTACCTGCACTTTCAATATTCAGTGAGAAATTTTTAATCAGCCTCCCTGACAATGTCAAACACAACCTTTAAGTGTCTGAGGTTTAAAAAAAAAAAAAAAAAAAAAAAATCATCACACCTTTTGGTTGCTGTGTGTGATTCAGATCTTTTAACCAGTACTGTCTAATATATTGGTTTATATATTTTACTCTTACAAGTTTTAGCAGTGTTGGGTCTTTGTTTTGTTTTGATGCTTTTCCCCCTTTAATCACGACTAAAAAGCACCCTGGGTCGCAATTTTGCATAAATTCTATAAATAGTTGGCTTGATTTTCCACTTTCAAAACAATATTTTGCCAGTTAACATGCAATGAGAGGAAAAAAAATGTTGTAAAAAATAATAATAAATAAAGAATATTGCCTGTGCTTGTGACGTCTCAAATGTGGCTTTGACTTGCAACTGAAAACATGTCACCCATTTCGTAAAAAAGACAAATTTTTGTCTATATCGCCCAGCCCTATGCTATAGCCACCTACGATAAAGCTCAGGTGACACCTCGCACAATAGTATAATGCAGACTTTGCGCACATGCACACGCACGCGTGTACACATTCACACAAATTTCATGCAAACATGCAGATAAATATAGACATGCACACAAACAGGGAGCCGAGCATTATGACGGCTGGGGTGGTGGGATTTATTGAGCCATCTTTCTTTCTCTTTTGATTAAAAATGTCTCCTTCTCACTGTGATTTATGAGTTTAAATGGAAGGGATGGATTGCAGAGAGAGCGAGTTAGGGAGGGATGTGAGAGGAAGGGATGACATCATACTTTCAGCTGGGGTTTTCTGCAAAAGGGTGGCATCCACTGTGTGCTTGTGTGTGTGTCTGTGTGTGTGTGAGAGAGAGAGTTGATATGAGGTGGTTGGTGTCTTTGTCCCACCCCCCACCCCCCTACCCCCCTCCCAATCCTCTCAGTCTACCAGGTGGGAGTGAATATAATTGGACAACTGCACCACTGGGCTGTGTGTGTATGTGTGTGGGTTTGTGCATGTGGGTGTGAAAGACAATCAGCGAGAGCAAAAGAAGGTAGTCTGTGAGTGTGTGCATATATTTCCAGACATAATTGTGGGGTAATGCTGTGTGGCCCCAAAAAGAGATGAGAACGAAGAGGGAGAAAGTGTGTGTGTGTGTGTGTGTATATGTGAGCGGGTAGGACAAGAAAAAAAAGTCTGAGCATGAGCAAGAGACAATGAGACGGAGTGAGAGAGCTCAACAAAAACAGCGATAATATCCACAGGCAGAGCAGACAAAGACGGGCAGATACTGACAGATGGGGAGAGAGCCCTGCTGTTAGTGTATCTGTAAGCGTGTGTGTCTGTAAAATAAAAAGGGGGGGGGGGGCTAATCTCCATCAAAGATGAAGCAGACTGCACTGAATGTTATTTAAACCAGTTAAAAAAAAAACATAGACTATGAAAAAGTTCAAGTAGAGGATAAAAACTGAGTCCTTCATAGCGGGCGAGTAAAACGAAAACAACAAACATGCAACAAACTGTCTTCATATGCAGCATTTTAAGAGAAGGAGCTTTTGCACCTTGGCTTTACTTTCACTCTGAAAAAGAGTGTGTGGCCTTGCAGTCAGACAGAAAAGGCAAAAAAGGAAGAGAACAAAGACATCTGTTTGACATCTGTCTGAGTGCAATTTCAGATGTTTTCAGCCAGCTGAGCTGAAAGACACTCGAATTATGCTACCAGACACTCAAACCACCATGCAATCAAGAGCAGACAGCTCTGTTGCAACATGATAAAAATCAAGTCCTCCTCATGTTATCTTGAACCACAGTAGGAACGCACTCACTGAATGTCAGAAACTAAGGCAAATGAAAATACAGACGGAGGGAACAAGGTGAAAATGCAATTTATCTTGCAAATTTTCTATGATAGACAGAAAAATCAAGCACGACTTAACTTAAATTTTCAGTTGTGGCATCGAGACTGGAGCACGGTTCCTTAAATGTCACATTGGCTAAATCTGTTGACATTTCTAAGTGCCATTTTAAGAAAGATTTTTACTCTCTTGCTCACAAGTTTTATGGATTCTGCCTCTTTGTTAAGACCTTCCTCGTTTCATTCTGTCTTTGCAGTCTGGTTTTGCAGTTTGTTTATGTCTGAATACAGCTTCTAATTTGTGTGCATATAAGATACATGTATACCTGCTCGTCTTGTGAAAAGCTAATTTAAGAAACTTAAACTAAGACTAATTAAAGTGTCCCCCATTTTATTTCAGTCAGGAACACTTTAGTCAAAGAAAACTATTTCAATTTGCAGTATTATATTTGGTGGTATGGCTCTGTTCTGGGGCCTCCCTGCCTCTCCTAGGCCTACGCAAAAAGCCTCTTCCACGTGCCTATGTGGAAAGCCTAAGGTAAAGGAAGCACACCTCTCTGCCCTTCCACACGCCTATGTGGAAAGCCTTAATGCAGAAAGAGCAAACCTCCCTGCCCTTCCATGCGCCTTCATGGAAAGCCTTAGGCGGGGAGAGCAGCAGCAATGACCCCCCAGGAACAGAATAGAGCAGCATCAATGACAAACAG
>JAPZEB010000021.1:13743018-13767575 GCA_029783705.1 Chaetodon striatus | reverse complement strand
ACAAATGCATCGATCTGCAATTTCTACGGACAAAAAGAATAAATAAATAAATAAAGAAGTAAAATTAAATAAAACAGCACCTTGCTGATGCAGCTGTGACAGACACGCCGGTCACGCTCAGCCGACTGTGCCTGGCAGCTTATCCTTGGCATTTTCATTGCCTTTTGTCTTTCTTGCCCGGTTATTTGACAGTGATCAGGGGTGATAAATTGTTCAATTAAAGCCACATTAAGAATCCAGAACACACTTGACGCACAGCCTCTTGGTATACGTGTTGTCCAATTACTCTGAAGGACAAGACTCCTTCTTGCTACTGACAATCAACATGTGACTCTCATCATAAGACAAATGGCTTTATTTATACAGCCTAGCAGGCTGATTGAATATTGGAGTGCAAGACTGATGATTTGGAGTTACAACATAGGGCAAAACCTGAATTTATCATTACAAATGGAAATGTGGTGGAATCTGTGTTGATTTTTCAACAACAGCAGAATATAACAGAATACAAATTCATTGGAGAACTGCTTCTGGTTCACCAGGATAGCCAAAAAGGTGCAAAAATAAAAGTACAGAGCACTAACTGGTGAGTCTTTCATCTGCATTTCCCAGTTCGATTCCCCTTGTGCTGACCCTGACTCTGACCTCTCAAATTTCCACACTTCTTTGATATTTTTTTTTTATGAACCTGAACAAAAACAACAGTGTTTGGACCCGTCTGCTCAGCAAGCCTCTGTAAATGAAATGCATTACTAATCTTTTTTTGGCTTGCAGTTGCTGTTGGGGTGGGAGGGTGAAAAGAGGGGAGGGCGTACGTTGCCCGGGGAAGGTTTAGTCTTAAATGTTCTGATAAAATTAAGATCCATTGCAATTCAAATTGGACTCACTTGACTTACTGTAGCCTGCTTTTAACAAAAACAGAAGAAGAAAAAAAAAAAAATCAGGGCCATCGCCTGGAGCTGTATCTAAACTTTTCAACACGATCAGACAAAAGTTACTTCTCAAGGCAGACGATTACCCTCAAGAAAGAAGAAGTAATGGTGAAAAATTAAAAGGGTATTGACTGTACAAACACCAGAGAAATGACTTAAAGGAGCTCTTTGTTATACACAGATAGCAAAATAACTCCAATCAAGTTCAACAAACTCCACACAAAGCTCGCTAGTACACACTACAGCCTCACTGCAGGTAAATACAACACCTCTACAGCCTTCCCTTCTATGGTGTATTTATTTATTTAACCTTTATTAAACCCACTGAGATTGAAAATCTGTTTTACAAGAGAGACCTGGCCAAGGTAGCAGCCAATCAAAACACATTTAAAATGCAACAAATACAACATATAATAAGAAATACACAATAAAACAACAACTATTCAAACACAGCATAGTAAGAGAAATCCCTCGGACATCATCACAGTGATTTATTAATGCAATTAATCCCTTTTTTTAAGTAACTTACTGCTTTCTGAAATAGGTGATGAACTTTTACCCTGCATCACATCAGCAGAACATGCACACCAAGAGGAAAAGCTGCTTGAATCTCTGTTTTTAGATGAGAAATATGAGCATTTTGGTCCAAATCTCAGCAGAATGGAAGGTCAGTGTTGGATCTGTGTGTTTATCTGGGGGGCCCTGGATATGATAGTTAGGGAACCCCTACATTTAAGGGACAAAATCACTGGATGCAGGCTTTCTTACAGCAAACGCATTCATGTTGACAAAAAAACTTAGTGGAAATAAGTTTCCTCTAAAACACATCCAGCACATGAGAGACCAGCAGTACCTTTTCTTTCTCCCCCAGCAGACTGGGCTCTACTTGCATGCAAAAAGGACACCCGGTGGATGAAACGGCACAGTTGGAAAAGAGTTGTAGAGCACCACCTTATTTATGTACCGTAAACTACCCAAAAACTGCTCTCTAATCTCTTACTAAGCATTTCCAGAGTTAAGATGAAGAGAAGTTGCATGCACTTACTTCAACAGTGTGAGAAAAGTATCTTTGAAACTACCCCCTAGTTGGTTTACGGGGGGGACAGCTTTTAAAATCCGTATTCTTTGTGGGTGAGCGGTCGTATTCCCTCAGAAAAACAGTTCCTCCGCATCCCCGACGGTGGGAAAAAACCGCTATATTCCACTTTGGTGCGCAGCGGAGCAGTCACTTGTTAACGGAGGGAGCGAGTATAAAATACTCCTATTATTCCCCGTGCGTTTGTATTCCTTTCCCCCCCAGGATCAGACGCTCCGAGCCAGAATCTCCTCAGTGAAAGAAAAATAAAATACCCTATAATAATCCGTGCGCGACACCGCCGCGCGCGGATCTCCAAATGTATATCTCTTTATTGGTGTCTGTCGTTATCTCCGCTGCCCAGGTTTTTTGGTTCCTTTCTTCCTAAATCCACCTCGTACGGACTGGGGGTGGGGAGACAGGAGTCAAATACCCCCCCCTTCTTCCCTCCCCTTCTATTGCAGTGAAAAAAAATACGGAGCCTTGTGCTGCGTTCAATGCCGCCTCATAAACTTCGTCTCTTGACTTTTCCTCAATCGTAAATCCGACCACTTGGTGCGTTCAAGCACGTTTAGTCGGAAATCATAACACAATGGGGCCTGTAACGAAACGAGTTACTGTGGCTGATCTTTTATTTCATAAATCTGTGCTGGGATGGCAGAATGAAGAGGAGATATATGGAAGAGCATATACAGAGCGATGGTGCAGTGACATAAAGCACATCGAAGAAAAATGCGTTTGCAAAGATATAAACTATGATCTTCTGTAAATAGTTGCATGCAAAGAAGAAAAAGTGTGACCACAGTCTTTTAAAAACATTTTTACTAACTAAGACTGGTACTTTATAGCAAAATATGCACTTTTGGTAAAATAATGACGCTATTTTTACACACTGCAACAGAGTAAACTTCTCAGGCTATGTGCTCTGACATAATACAGTTAAAAAGCATATTTCCATGCATGGCCATTGCCTTAATATCATAAAAATAATCTAATTTGAGCATAGAGAGATAAAAGACGACAGTTGGTATTCAATGCAACAATCAAGTTCTTACATGAGCTAATTTACAGTGCTATACATATGGATGGAAGAATCCGTTTCCTAACATGTTCAGATAAACCACACAGTGATGTTAATTGTAGATTAGGCTGTTACACATGAGCCACCCAGTTGCATCATAATTCAGCTTATCACGGAACAGCCTACACATGTTAAACAGTCTGTAAACGGCACATCAGCTGAAACACACGACTGGAACAAACAGGAATTGTTCTTTGACGTGATCACAAATTGGAGAAAGTTACTTAGTTTTAATTGTTTTCAGTGTCCACTCTACCGTGACATATCCCGTTTGTCCTTGTCCCCATTTAAATTTCAAAGCTAATCAAATTAGCATGAATTGTTTTAGTGATGATTGAATAACCTTTTTGTTACAATGTGCAAAACAAACAATCAGTTGCAATATTAGGAAGCCTTGTTGTAGCTATTACTCATATGCCAAATTAAAGAGAAAAAATACTATGTTGATTGTCAAAAACTTTTGTCTGGAGTCAACACTCTTTGCCCTTTTACTTTAGTGGAAGTAAGGAGGGATTTGGACATGATTCCACCCAATCGCATTGGCTTTGAGCTGAAACAGCGACCCTGTTTGGCTGGTTGCATTTGAATTTGAATAGTGACAGCTGGCGTCCACTTTGTCCAGCAGGGAGGCGAGACACAGACTGGAGACACATCAATCCACTGACCCACAGTCAGTTACCAGCAGCCAGCATGCAGCCAAATGTTACTTCACGTGTTACTGAGGCTGAGGTCACTTAAGTTTTCTTTACTTTTGTTTGAGATTATGTTCTAATCTGAAATCCCTCCTGGCTCAGAAGGTGGTGAAAGTGACTGGCTAATTCTGGGATTTACAAGCCATTGTTGCCCCTGAACAGAGCAAATAAACTTGTCCCCTCGCCCAGCAGCGACGGCTCCGATGAAAAATGCTGGTAGCTGATACGTCAAATCACCATCCTGGAGCATTAAGGACCATGGTGTATGATGGGAAATTGAAGGAAATGAGATTGAATTTGGCAGTCTTTGGAAGGGGGCTACAATTTGTGAGGCACAGTGCATCAAATGAAAGGCCTCTCCTGCCCAATTGGAGGGAGAGTAGCAATATATTTTGTGTGAACTTTTCAAGGTATGCAGGCAGTAATGGATGGGAACAGGCCCTTTTAAAGAGACCCATCTTAGCTGTGTGTTGGCAGAAAGCCATCCTGAGCCACAAGCAATCCTCCACTGCCCTCTCTCTGCTCTTTGTTTAAAACCCAGCGTGACATGTAACACACCATAAAGAGGTGTAAAGGGGTGTGAGGGTAGGGGGGGGAGTTCTAATCAATTTAACTGGTGAGTAAAAAACATGCGTATATGTTACGTAGATTTCTCCCTTGGCCTCTTATTCACACTACAGCCCCTTATTTAATCAGGCTGGTAAATCTTAGCGGCAACCCAGAGCTCTCACCGCCATTCCCCTGGTGGCATGAGCCTTAACATGGTAAATTTCACTCGGGTAGGGAAATGCGCTCAGTGGCCGAGGCTAGTGCTTTAGAAGGATAAAAAGAGCACTTACCGCCTGACATGTGCAATCCATAACGGAATAATGAGACTCCTCCACACTAGGAGCTCTCTTCCCCTTGCTCTCCCTCTCCATTTTTTTTTTGTTTTCCTTGTGAGTGTTCATAAACGCCATGTAAATTCAGAGAGCGGAAGATGTGGCGAGTGCTCGAGGGAAAGCGCTTAATCGTTTGCGTCTTGTTACCGAATCGTGTAACAGCATGTACTGTGTGAAGATGCTCCAAACAACCAGTGAACCTTGTTGAAACTACTGGCCTCCTTCTGTCAGCTGTTATGCCTCCAAGTGAAGGTGATCCCCACCATGATGCCTGCTTATCACTGTTCTCAAACAGAAAACACCGGCATGCAAGAAAAAAGCATTTCAGGGGAGAAGAATATGCTACTTCTCAAATTATATACACGTGTTTCTACATTATGTATGCACTACAGTTATTTTACCTGATTTTAAAAGGACTTGGGGTCAGGAAACTCAACATGAACAAGATATGAATGGCCACAGACGAACAAATTGCAGATTGCAATACAATTTTGCACACAACATCTATAATTCTTATGAAAAAATACACAAATTATAACTAACTGAGAATGTAGCTCTACTGGTGTGATCTTCCTCTTATCAAAAAAGTATACATTATAAACAACAACCATGCTCAGTTGTTGCTAAAAAGCATTAGCTCCACGATTATAAGAGCATCTGTTTTTCCTTTTCCCCCCTTATGCAGGATTTTCCTTCAAAAATAATGTATGGAATCATACAAGTCAGGATGTTGACATGTACACCAATATTTTTTAAAACAGACATTTTTTCCCTCTGTTTTTAAAAATAATAATGTCAATACGTCCTTCGTTTTACAAAAAATCTCCATCCACAGTAGAATGCAAAAACATCTCTGAATGCTCGCCAGCCTGAGCTGTCTTCAGCAGTCTTCCCTAATTGCAAAGGTATGAGTGTACAGGCTAACGTTACCTTTTTCAAAACACATACTGGAGATTTTATCACACTTGATAACCCTTCAATATCAGGACAAAGGAACTCAATCAAACATACAAGTAATGCTCTGGACAGAGAAAAATTTTTTCTCATCCAAAACCATCCCACTCTCGAAATTGTTCCACGATCTACTGGTTCAACTTGGCCTAATGATCCAATAGCATCATTTCTGGTGGACCTTAGACCGCAGATGCAGAGGTGGAGCAAATAATTCTGGGTGTAGCAGATAACTCCGCTCATCCATGAAGTGTTGCAGCAGTATTAACTTTTCGTGAAAAGTTGTCTTTAGATCAAGCAGTGCTTCTGAACATGAACAAACTGGTAGTCCACTGTTGCTGTTACTGTTTTAGGCTCATGCTCATAACACTAAGAAAACAATGGACATGCGTGAATCAAGGAGATGAGGACATTGTTTCCCAAACGCTCCGTTTTACATGTTCACACAGATACACAGTTATGAGAGTTTTGAAATAATCTGCACCTTAGAACTCATTTTGTGTGTGGATGAGAGGCCAAAACGTAGCAGAAAATATCCATTTATGAATATACCTGTGTACGTGTAGACAGGACCTCTGTCATCACTGATGACCCACTGAAAGCAGGTGGCAGTGTGGCGGTGCAGAGGCCCTGCCATCTGCCTGTAATTTCTTATTTTCTTCTTTTTTTGGAGTGTCTGGGATGTTTTGTGCACGTAGCCCCCAACCATTAACAGTGCCCAGCTGAGTTTAGGACTTCATGAAATGGTAGCAACCAGGTACCAGATCATGAGCAGCACACAAACAAGCGAAAGCTACAAAAATCACAGACACTGTGACAAAGCTTGTTCCAAAATTAGTGAATCTGGGGTTTCTATGGAGCACTGAAGGAGACAATCGAGATGAAGAGCAACGCTAAGTTAGCGTGGTTATTTTTTGGACAGGTAAGTGCTGGCAGTTGGCTTAGTTAGCTTGCTAAATGCCATCATTAATAGGTCAGCAAACTGAATTTTGTTCACAAAAAGATGAGAAAGTAAGTTGAATAAGTAAGTTTAGGCATATTTTTCCTTCAATATATTACTGCTTACCTCTATTTACAGAGGCGCCCAACTCAAAAACACAAGAGCTGAGGGTAACACACTCATCAACAATGACAAAGTACAGCTCGTCCTGATTTACATGCCTGCATACAATTCTTCCTTGCCCCCTGCCCTGTTTTTAACTCCATGTGAGGTTGTTAAAAAAGAATGTTGCTTCTTTCCTTATTGTCTCCCTGCTCCCCTCTGTTCATCTGTCACCCCTAGGGGTTGAGGCACAATCACCTCCGATAGTAGCGGGCCATCGCTCACTCTGTCCCTGGAGGCGACAGCCCACTTACTGCCAGCTCGCGCTCAAATGGAGGACATTTCATCACCCCACCAAAAACACAATTAAAAACACACGCACGCCGCAGTCGGCGGCCCTCGAGAGCCACCCCCAGTCGCAAGTTTAGTTACTCTGAGCCTTCCTCGCCTTCTCGGATATTTATTCTCCCTGTGTTTGAGTGTTTGTCAGCTAAGTTGGAAAGTACTATGTGGCGTTTCAGTGCCAGCAAGAGAGAAAGTGGTCCAGCGCTTGGTGCTTACCCATCTTGGAGAGAAGAGCAGTACGCATGTCCGCCTTTGGTGGACATGTAGCCTCAACAGATAGCTGATAAGTGACTGTGCTCTGGGCTAGAATATTCTCCCTGGAAGCCAAAATGGAGGATGCTGCGCTGGGCTTTGTGGTGATGGGTAATTTGCTTAACACACACACACACATACTGTACACACACAAACACACACACACAGCAAGCAGGAACACAGGCAGACTGACGGCTATTAGAGTGCAACGATGCTCCCTCTTATCTCCCACCACGATAGAGATCTACAAAGAGCTTGAGAGAGATTATGAATTCATTACCTTGATACACAAGTGAGCACTGCGATAGACAGGAGTTTGAGAATGGAGATGGGAGCTCGGTGGGTGTACTGGGAGGGGCAGGGATTGGAATGCGATGAATTACATGCTGCTGGGTAGAGAGTAAATGTGTTTGCTCTCTAAGCATTTTCAGGAATTTTTGAGCTCTTTGGGTGCCATGTTAGACATGGTGCATTTATGTGTTTCATTAGGGGTCAGGTGTTTTGCTGAGTGTCACGTCAATACAAAGGAACACATGGGCAGCTGTAAGGGTCAGATCTTACCTTCTAACAACAGCCCATCCTCACATTTTGTCTTTAATTTTTTAATTTACATCAATCAAAAATATATAACTGGGCAGGTTTCATTGCAGCAAAATGCTGACTTAAGGTGGAGTGTTTTCTTTCTTTAATTTTTTACCCACAAACTTCAAAGTAGCTAATAACAAAAGCAGCGCAGCGTCTGTGACCTGTGTTAATTTTCTAAATTTGGGTCCTTCTTCAGTGCTGCTGCTCCCTGGTGTTGTGTTTTGACTTTGACTCCTCAGAGCAACGTGAGCTAAAACCCATTTTTTTGCACATCCAGTCTGTCATTAAATGCATCCTGGCATGATTGCATGATAAGAGTCCCACTTAACAAGTCTAACAATAGCCTTTGTGGAGAAGACATCAGATAAACGCCTAAATTATAGAGTGTTATCTGCTAGTATAATGCATGAGAGTCTGTATAACCCTCATGGAGGACTTTTCTGTTACCAAACATTCACTTACTCCTGCCTCTCTTTCTCCTGGATTTCTTTTAACCGGCTCACTCTCAATATGACTTTCTCTCTGAGAGTGTTTTCCCTCCAGCTCTGTTGAACTCAGCTGACATTTGGAGGCGGGTGAAAGAGTGCAGCTAAATAAACCAAAGAATTTCAGAAGAAAGAGCGAGGACGGAGGGAGACAAAAACACAGACAGGGAGGGAGTGTTTTGTATTACCGTGTTTAACTGTGTGTCCTGTGAATCCTGTTAAACTGACAAGTGTTGTTTTATATGCTGCCCGCTGCTGCAGTACATTTCAATTTCCAAGTTGGCATTACTGGACTGAGCAGACAGTTAGTTTAACTGTGGGCGCTGTAAACTAGTGAAGGATTCATATGTTCTCCACTGGTGTGTATCATGTGTAGGGTCGGACCGGTATTTGCCTTTTATGACACACTGTATATCAAATAGCCACGTCAATACTTGATGTTTATGTTCCGCCATGGCTGCGGCTCCTGTCAACAGATGAGTCTGCTTGATATTTGACTTTTAAATGATTTATTATTTGATTTTCCTGTAAGAAAAAAATGTATCCCAGGTGTATGCTGTGCTTCAGAATTGGCAAACATCATTAAAGATAATTTCATTTGGCTGTTTTTGTATCTTAATGCTGTATTTTCTATCATTTCTATGATGTTTAGGGAAAAAAAAAATCATCAAATATATAAAAAATAGCGTCAATGTAAACATATAATTTCTGCTAACAGACATATTAAAGTCTTATTGCCTTATTATGCTCAGTGTTTTCTGTGCTGGCTTGTTTTTAGTGTGCTAATAAGCACTTTTACTGAGTGATGAGTACCTGTAATGGTATATCACCATATAAATCCATCTTTCAGCAAAGTTAGAAACACATCTTTGATTGTTTAGAAGCTTAGAAACAACCCAGTGTATAATTTATGCTGTGTGCAGGGGTGTTTTTATGGAATAGTATGTCATTACCCTGTGTACATGTTTGTACGCGTAGCGTCTCGTGAATATGCCTTTTGTATGTACGTGTGCCTCTGAGTGATTCTTAATGTGCTGCGTGTGCATAAATGTGTGTACGTTAAAGCCCATGTGCTTTTTCAATGTGTGTCATTGTATACCATGCTCTGTATGTGTGTGCATTTGAGTGCCTTTAACGCTTTCGGGTCACTGTGCGCGTGGTGCTGTGTGCAGACGTAAGTGCGCCTTTCAGTGGGTGTTTGTGCACATGGCGTGAGTACGTGTGCGTGTGTGTTTCTACACCGCGGAGAGGCGGGTGAGGCCAGAGAGGCCAGGAGTGATGAGTGATGCCAGAGGTGGTTTTCTACCAACCTCTCCGCTGGCTTGCTGGCTCACTAATGGCCTCCTCAGTGGGTTGGCTGACCGACTTGCTGGCTCTCAGTGGCTCCGTCTTCCTTATTTGGTAGTGGAGGGTGGGGGATGGTGGCGGCGGGGATAGTGAATGGGGGGAGCGGCGGTGCTCTGTTTACACGCAGGGTCAGAAGGTCAGAGCGCCAGAGTGCCATGGAGCAAACGCAGATCACTTAAAGACAGTAAGAGAGCCAGCGAGTCATTGCTTCGCAGCCGTCAGCTGGATGGATCGGGCAGATTCGCTGCGAAAGAGTGTGATGGAGTGTATGTGTGTGAGAAAGAGAGGAGGGTGGATAACAGCACATACTTTAGTGAAGCCTTGGAAAAAAAGATAGCTTCTACAGGTAATTTCCACACACATACACACTCTGTTCCCTTTTTACCCTCTCTTGCTCTCAGGCTCTGGACAGTTGAGGGGAGTCAGTGGAAAGGAAATTAAAGGCAACCATCCTTATAGTTTTGCTCTTGTCCGCTTGACTGCCTGCATGCCTGCCTGCTTGCCTGCCTGCGTTCCCTGGGCAATGTTTATGCTGTGCCCTGCCCAGGACAGAATAGATTCGCCCACACAGCACTGTGCTCTCAACCAGAACCTAAGTAGGTCTGGCAAGCCCGAGCCACAGTCCCATTCACTCTCACTCCTCTGGATTAGGCCCTACGGCCTGGGGCAACACAGCAATGACTGCATTAATAGACCTAAGATAGCATCTCCCCACCCCACCCTAAAAATATCTATCCAAGTCTTTCATATTAGGACACATCAGCAGGTTGTTTATTTTCATCCATCAGCTTCCCCAAAGTTTAGCAGAATAGTTTGCAAACTACTTGAGGGCTAAGTGTTAAGTTTGGAGTGTCTGTAGGGTCAGCCAAAGCCCTCCGGCTGGTATTAAATGCCGTGTAAAGATGAGTTAGAACTCCAACCTGTAACAGGTTTTCAGAATTGATGGTTGAGCTGCACCGAACGAGTAATGACATAATTTAAGCTTGGATGTGTTCCAAGTTCCAAAGAAACAAAATGGAAAATTCTGTCATTATGATACAAGACATAAAACAGAAAGAGGACCTTTAAATGCATCACGCTGCATAGTTTTCCACCATCGCTGTGAGGAAAGCGTAATAAGCAAAACATCTTTCATTCCCAAATGCCATGAAATTACATGCGCTGGCATAATCAAATTCATTACCTCCAAACTTGAGGTCAATTTACATTTCTTTAAATGCCGCTACAAACAAGTGGAGCGTATATAATTGAATAATGCTAATTCATTGCTGTGTTTTTTTGTCTTCTCTCTTTATGATGTATATTAGGGTTGTTGCGAGTACGGTACGTGTGCAGCGAAGGCACCGCTGTGATGAGGGTGGTGGCAGCTCGCAGGGCACATTACCCAGCCTGTCAGACTCCCAGTGCCATGCTACGGATAACACCGCGCCGCGAGAACACAGTGCCTCTTGACGCCAGCTGTAAAGATTAGCAGAGCTTTGTTTAATTGTGCTGCTAACATCCTAGGAGCCACTTAAAAGCTGCTGCTCTCTTTTCCTTCTGAAACTGTCTTTAAAGCTCAGCCAACAGTTGCTGCTGCCTGTGCATTCAGGTGCAAAGGCCGTAGGGATTTGGCCAAGTACACTCAGAGATCCCCCCCCCTTCCCCGATCCTGCAGAGGGAGGCACCTGAATCAGCAACAACTGCGGCATTGTAATAACAGGTAAGCATCAAAGTGAGATAGTAACACTAGTGACAAGGCTGATGAATAATTTCTTACTATGTCCAAATGTCAACTTTGCTGTGCAAATTTAAACCAAGAAAGCATCCACAGGTCTCAATAGTGGCCCCTAGAGGCCATGTTTTCACTCTAACTTGAACCAAAAAACTGAGCCAGTGACAAATCTGACCTGATTTGCCATCCTTAAAACCAAATATTCTTCTCACTCGCTGGGATAAATGACTTCAAACATCATCAAACAAACACTATAGTAAATTGCATTTTCTCCAATTAGATTTTTTCCCTCTAGAAAGTTTATATCTCACTGTACTGCAAAATAAAACTAATAACTACCTAATACTTTTGACCTTTTATTACTGCACCAGCAAAGGTGTCTTCACTGGGATTGGCAGCTCAACAAAATTGTTGTCCTAGTTTTCAGAACAATAGTCAGGAACTGATCACATTTTTAAAACATGTGAACACGTGTTTTATCTGCAGGCAATCAGACTCATCAATATGTAAAGCAAGCTAGAATGTAAGGCACCAATCTTATTTTAATGTGCAGTGTGGGTGTAATGCCATTGCCAGCATAACTGGCTTCTTAATGTGCAATGTCCTTATTCCTTTATGTGTAATGATTTCACTTTTCTCTTTTTAATAAAAAATGTTTATTGGTTATTACATAGCATATACTTTTATTATGCTTTCCAACGTGCAATCCCTTTACCGTTAAGTTTTTTATTATGTGCTCATATTTATATTGTTGGTGGGGTGGTAAAGTATCCAGAAGTGAAGCCACAGCACGAGCATTTTATTGCACTGGAAGGCACCTCTGTACTTTGTAATGAACATGACAAGAAACTTTACTTGATTTTAAACCGAGAAAATTGCCGTTATGACCTGAGATAGGTGCTATCTGACATCTACAAGACGACTCATGACAAGCTTATCAACATTTTAACAACATTTGCTCAGGAGAGCATCTCCAGCCACAGAGATTGCGATGATGTCTGTGGAAACAGGGATGCAGACGAATAAATCATTTAAATATTAATCAAACTCGTTTACCGAGAGCAGCTTTTAAAATGACAGCCTTGAAAATTCTCTAAAATTCCTTTGCTGGTGTGTAAACGACACACAGCCGGGCAGTAAAAACCCACCACTGCGCTCTTTAAGTTTCCAGCTTGTTGAGCCCGTGGTGGGGGGTCCAGATGTGCTATCTCGCCTCTCCACCATTCCAGCAGTCAAATGACGCAGGTCACCGAGGCCTCCGTATCATCGCGGCCCAATATGCCAAATACAGCTGTTAATATCAGGCTGGCGGCCTCCGGCGGCGAGGTGACGAGAAACAGGCCGCCCCCTGCACGCCGAGAGGGGATGTCTGGGCCTGCATCTGCTCTGACACCTATTAGCTCACACTCATCCGCAGTTTCTCCATGTCTGCCGCTCTGCCAGCAGCACTAATAATCAAGTTATGATATGGAAATGAGGATGGGGTGTGCAGTGTATGTAATGGCAGTGGAGGCAACTACAGTAGATATTTCAGATCGAAATTAAACTATCCACTGGACTGGAGCTGTAGAGATGAGGACAACCGAGAGATTACATTTAGACTTGATAGTGTAATATCTAGATGAGTAAGATTAATTTGCGCTGACATACAGTGCACACATGTAAAACGAAATAGTGGGGCTCATTCTAAAATGGATGACTATGATAGAAAAACCAAAAACAGATGTTATTGTTTATTTAAAATAACAGGCTAGAGACCCTTGCTTTCTGTGAAATGTTACAGAATAGGTTTTGTTTCATCCATCTCCATCTAATTTTGGAGATGAGGCCAGCTGAAGTGTGATGTCAGTGATTTAAATGAGTGATAGATTGAGTACAAGAATATGAACAATGATCAATGTGAAGACTGTGACATTTTTAATTAGTCTTGCTATATCACTTTACATTTTTTCTTCTTGTCTTGTATAAACTAAATGTGCTGTCATGTTGTCCAGGAATTCCCCGAATGAGAGATTTTCATCTCAAGAGACTAATGCGGTAAAATAAAAGTTAAATAAATAAACAAATGATACAAGTAGAATTAAAAGCAGGAGTTGATTTCAATTAGAGGAGGCCTAGGATGTTATTTTACAAAGCTTCTAATCTCAAGGGGACGCCTAACGCTTCATACAGTGCAAAAATAATTAGTTAATCAATTTCAAAGAGAGTATGTGTGGGAACCTTTTAAAATGAATTCTGCACTTAGTGGTATGCACCAGCGTGGAGAGGAGTGAATATGAATGAAGTTGGAAATAGTCAAGCGACTGGGTGGGGTACATTACACTTCTAAACTGATGTGTGATAGCTCCCAGGTCTGAGAGCCACCAATGCAGTTTGCTGAATGAAAGAAATGCAGGAGTACAGGAGGAGCTCCTCAGTGTCAGCATGCTGTGACAGGTAGATGATAGCTCTCTCTCTGCCTCAGCTCAGCTGTCAATATGGATGGATGGGTTCAGCACCGGGAGAACGGAAATACGTGGAGGAAGGATGACAGTTTACGATGTGTCACGTTATGGTGATCATTAGGAAGGGAAAATAAGGACACTGTTCCTGCGGTGTCACTTTTCAAGCGAACTTCAATAAACTTTTGCAAGTGTTCTGTGGACATCTTTATTCCAAAGTGCTTGAGCTCAAATAAAGTGTACAGAGCATTAAGGGAATATGTATGAGTATGAATTCAATGCGGTGACTAAGCAGAGGAATCTAATGTTGGATGTGTCCAGCTTTCTTTGGGTATTTTTTGCTCCTGGTTTGATTGATTGCTTCTTGCGGACCGAGTGAGAGTCCATTAGTGACAGCAAAAAATTATTTATTAGACAAATGGGAGTTATCTAGAGTCTCTTGATTCACTTAGTGAATTACAAACAGGTATTTTACCATGGAAAGACTGACGCATATTCAAATGAAAAGTGTCATTGTAAAATTCAGTCAGCAGTATAGAAGCATGTGATTGCTTCAGACATTAAGTGCCATCTGCAGTGGTGCGAAACACGAGAAGGACATGGAGAGAAAATATCTTCTTCACTGTGACTATCTGTAATCAAAGGCGGACAAAGAAAGATGGAAAGGTAGAAGGCGAAAGGAAGGAAGGAAGGAGAGAGAAATGAACTGATAATCAGACAATCCTGAGGATTATGAAAAGTACATATTTGTGCCCCACAGTGTAAAATCAGTTTTTAACCAAGGCGTGAGACTCCTCCTGGAGAACAAAATTAGGCTCCTAATATGGCGGCGCAGTGTGAAAAAGAAAAAAAATAAAATAAAATTAGGGGTCCCACTTACCACTGGGTTGTTTTCAAAACCTCTTTAGCTTCATATCTTCAGCTGCTCCAGCGGCTTCTTCTTCTTCTTGTTACTCGCTCACTTGCACCTTTAAAGTAGTTAGAAATAGGGGGGGGCAGAGGGAGAAGAAGAGAAAGAGGGGAAAAATGAAAGAGAAACATTAATGAAAGGGACTACTAAATGAACTGCCTCCTCAAGTGGTAGGTGGGGGAATTCGACAAACCCGAGATGAGTTTCTCTCTCTCACTCTCCTCCTTGCCCTTTGTGACCGCAGGACGACAGTTCTCGGGCGAAGAGGAGGCTTGCCGCTGATTGCCTGAGAGCGGTGGAGTGCGAATCTGCATGAAATCCCCCCTGACTTTTTTTGATCATTTTCTCCTTCACATCTCTAATGAGCCTGGTCCAAATCTGTGGGTGTGTATGTGTGCGGGTGTATGAATGATCGGGTTTGATGCGTCTTTGGATATTCACTCATGTCCTGCCTGTACAGATCCATAACTTTATGGCTTCTAGAGCAATATTCGTATATGGAGGGATGTAACCATGTCTGAATGTGAATTTGCTTCCCTGTCCGTGAGTGCATACTGCATATCGACTCGTATTTTAAGTTTGTACATGTAATAATACATGTGCTGGTGTGAGTTTCTACGCATCTGGAGACAGTGTCTACTGCACCGTAGCCTCACTCAATATTCAGTGAATATTCTCGGTCAGGTCTGCAGCTGTGGGCGGCCATGAGTCCACCCTAAGGAGCTTCCACTGAGCAGCTGAGGAAGGTTATCTCCAGTGAAAGGTCAGAGGAGCTCATCATTACCCTGCGCCCAGAGTCTCCTCCTAGATAACGATATGAATATCATTGGTGGAATGCACGACAGGGGCATGATCGATTCATATGGACACTGATGCTCCTATAAGAGAGTTTCCCCAAATGCACTACACGGCTTGTTGCGGTAGGGTTATTAAAATAACAGTTTTGACTTTAAAGGTCCAGTGTGTGGGATTAAGGGGAATATATTTGCAGATATGGAATATAATATAATAAGTGTGTTTTTCTTTAGTGTATAATTGCCTGAAAAAAAACTTATGGTGTTTTTGTGACCCTAGAATAAGCTATATCTACATAGGAAGCGGGTCCTCATCCATAATGAGTTTGCCATGTTTCTATAATAGCCTAAAATGGACAAGCCACACACTGACTAGATAGAGCTATTAGCTCTCATTTTTACTGGTTTAAATCACTGGGGAAGAGACCTCTGCCAGTGATTGAGCTCCTGATAAAATCCTCCTGAACATCTGGATCAGAAAAAAGGTGCGCACACTTTATGTTATCAGATTAAAAGGTGAGCACACATTAGCTAAACAGCATCTGACAAACACTGATTTATAACGACTATAATTATAATGACTGGGAGTGTTTGTTTTATAAAGAAAGAGACCTCTGCAGATGATTCTACTCCAATTAAAACCTCTTGAACAAGGAACACTGAAGGAATCCTAAGCAGGAGTTCAAGCTTGGCATATGGGAGAAGTTTCAGCTGGTTGCAATGTGGAATCTTTCCACTAGATGCCACTAAATCCTCTGAATCCAACACACTGCTCCTTTAGGTCAGTGTTGTGCAAGTCAGTTGAAAATACAATATTTATACAAGTTCTGCATACTGAGATCAAATCACTATGCAGACAGAGTACAAGTAATGAGAACACATAATTCATGCCAAGTACAAATGCAGTGCTCATGCTATGATATCATTAAGCACGTATCTGGGCTTCACTGTATGTTTTCACGCTTTGATTCTTGAGTTATGCTGACTGCTGCTACTGTCAAGCGCTCTGCTTCTTTAAGCAACTAAAATCTGTGTTTTTACATCATCTGGGTGTGATGCTGAAATTGGACTTCCACCCGCAGATTAAATTTAAAACATATAGTATTAAAAATTTATGAAATTAAAGTGGTACTTTCTAAAAAAAAAAAAAAAAAAGTGATACAGATATTGATGGTAATACGAAAACTTTATGCTGTGTTGTAGGATGAAAATGGAAATGTTTGGCAGCAGAAAAGACAACAAATTTCTACAGACTCCTATCTGTCCTCAGCCTGATGTTATTGACTTCTCTCCTCCTCCCCCTTCGTCTTTGGCTCATGAACTGCACGCTGCTTGTAGACAGTCTCCCAGCATCCTCTATGGGCATTATTACCTCGACGGCTGACGGTCAACATGATCCTTTATTCTGACAGGCCACTGGGGTCAGGTCTGCCCTCACTGGCCAATCAGTGTCAACTAACAGGCTGGTTGCAGAAGGATCCCCTGATACACTAACTGCAGCACAGGGGAGCGCAGGGAGAGGATGCGTATGTGTGTGTGTGTTACAACATGAGCTTTGGAACATGCTATAGAGAGCATATGGAGCCAAATGTTATACTTGGGAAGCTCATGACTTTGCATGTGTTTGTGAGGGTATGAATGTGAGTATACGAGGGAGTGTGTGAAAGATTTTGTAAATGCATGCGCGGCTGTTAATACACATGAGCATGCATGCACGTGTGTGTCAGGCAAAGAGGGAGAGAGGCAGATTCTGCAATACTCCCTCCTCCCACACGCCTGGCTGCCAAGACGAGCACGGGGGAATTTGTTTAATGTACAGCATTTATTCACTGCACACACGCTGTTGCACTACCGCTTCCTCCGTCGCATGAGACACTCCCTTGGCTGGGCGAGTCGCCATTAATAAGCGGGGAATGAAGGGTTGGCCGAACAGCACGGAAGCTAAAACTCAACCTAAATCAACATCTGAGATAGTGGAAATCTAGCCCGCCGTCCTCACAATAGCACGCAGGTACGAGCGCGATGCTCAACCTCCGTCTGTGTTTTTCAGATCGGGGGTTAAGTTATGCTTCGTCCACTCATGTGGAAAGCAGCTCCGGTTTGTTTTCTCATGACCCTGCAACATATTGGCATTGAGTTTAGTCACCGTGCTGAGACAGATGGCCGAGCATCATGGTGCATGGCAAATTGGGAAATGAAAACATGCATGCTCAGAAATGGGTCCATGTATTTTCTCTCCAGCAACGTGACCACATAGGGTACATTCAGAACAGAGGCACCGGGAACTTTCACTCGCTGAGCATACATGAAAAAATAAAAGCTCAAAGTAAGAAAACACAAGGCTGACCTACTCTGTGCAAATGTCAACAGGTCTGCAAGTGGAGAAGTGAAAAACTGCACATTTCAACCCCAGATGATGAAATGTCAACACAGTTTCTGCCTTGATGTAACAAAAGTAAAAATATTTTTTTTTCTCTTTGGATGAAAAAAAATGTTGCCATGGTAGCACCTGGTGTCTTCCTGTCCTGTCCTCACCTCACCCTCATCCACCAACCTCTGCACTCTACTGCTCCACAGGTATTACAGGACTTATGAGTCCAAAAGCAACTAAAATCAGATCTTCAACAGAGTAAGGAGAACAGAGGAGAACAGAGAGGATGACAAGAGAGAAGGTGAAGAAGAGGAAATGGGTGGAAAGCACAGAGAAGGTGTGAGCGGAAAGGAAGGGGGGGAATGTGAAGTCGAGGTACTCAGTAGCAAGGAATGTGTCAGGGAGAAAAACGAGAGGAGAAGTGTGAGATGGGAGGAGGGCGAGTACAGAGAGAGGAGAGCAGACAGTGACAGGGGAGGAGAAGATAAGTCAAGGGGAGAGAGGAGGAGTCAAGAAGGGACAAGCTGAACGAGAGGAAGGCAGCGAGGAAACGACAGGTGAACACAAGCCAAGGGAAAAGACAGAAGAGGAGACAGGCGGGGAGAGGAGAAACTTGGAGGAGAATTAAGGATGAGCAGAGAGGAAAAGACAAGAGAGGAGATAATGGGGGAGGAGACGAAAGAACGAGCCAAGAGGAAGAGAGAGCGGAATAGAGAGGAAATGACAAGTCGAGAAATAAGATCAGGAGAAGGAAGAGAGGAGGGAAGTCAAGGGAAATGAGGAAACAATAGAGCTTAGATGCTGCTTCTGTATATGTGACTGATAAGAGAATCTGAGCTCTTGGCAGCTGTTTATAGCACACACTCGTGAATTCATATGCGATAAGAGTTTGAATCCAAATTTAATTCTTTCGCCTTAAAAAATTCCACAAAATTAAAGCAAGTTATTCCAAAAAAAAAGTACCTTAAAACCTTGGTGGACAAAAGCCTCATTATACAGAGATCATGCTTTAGGGCTGCTACTGACTCTCTTATTTATGCCACCTTTGCATTTTCACACAGGACCAAACAACAACAGCATCATGCTGCTTCAGTGTGTGTGATTTTAGACAGCATGCAGGCATCATGGAAGCAAGAGATTCGTGATGAGCGTTAGTGTGACATATAACACATTTTAGAAATAATGTACAATCATTATCCATCACTGTTATATGGCAGTTGCTCTCATCCTCTTCTCAGAGGGTAAAGAGCTTCTGGACCTCACTGTTGTCCCAGTTTGCGGACATTTACAGTTGCTGTTCTTCGTCTTTGAGTTAGCTGCTAACTGCTATCCTGAGTGTTTCACAAATACAATTTGTTGTTAACATTTCACACCCGTCCCGTCCTGTCTCTTTAACATAGAGGTTGTTTCGGCACAGTTACTACCTCTGTTGCTGGCTTAAAGGCAAGACAACTCTGTCACCCCATTCCACATCTGTACCTTTTAAGGCCAGTTCACTGTTTCTGTGTCCACATGTCTACGGAGGTACACTTTGGTCTGTGTGATGTTAATGTCCTCATCCACCCATTTCTGGAAGGGTCAGCAGGATCCCTTTGCAGACATCCGCGTGCAGCCTCTTTTTTGTCACTGCACAGACTGTAAGAATAGCAAGCGCACTGACTGCGCATACTCCAATCTCTTGTTCCACACTCGGGTCCAGCCCAAAACTGCAGTCAAGCCAGCTGCACCATGGTGAAGTTAGTTTTAAGTTGGATATTTGAGAGACATTCACTCCAGACCCAGCAGCAGCTTCTTGGTTTTCAGTTTTACCCGACGTTTGCGGTAGGAGGACAGTGAGCTCATCTCCCAGCCCTCCTTTTTGCTGCCTGGGGCTGACACAGACCGTCACTTGTACTACGAATAGAACTATGAACATGTGCGTGGACCGCAGCAGTCCACAGATGTTCACTACGAAAAGTACGTCCAAGCCGTCACACAGAAATCTCCAACTTAAACAAGCAGTGTAAAAGGGGCTAAAATAAGACTTAAACGCACTGGGCGTTGAGCTAGATGTCTCTGAAACTGATACAGACATGCAACTTTATCATCTCTTCCTTCCTGAAGAACATTAGGGAGGAAGTGGAACACCTACTGCCATTGCTCTGACACCATTTCTATTTGAATAATATCACAGTTTTATGTCAATGTCAAACAGTCACATTTAGCTACTCTAGTATGCGCCTGAAAGTCTTTCATCCTTTACTATAGTATAGAAATGCACTCAGAGAAAATAAAATGATTTTCCTTTAAAGCATCTTTGCTAATAATACAGATGACATAATATAAAATTAATTTTAGTTTAGTTCATACCACATAGCTCGCAGATTCTTATGCTGACATACCACTAAGCCCTCTTTTGTACATCAGGAATGTACGCTTCCTGACCTTCACTGTGCAAAGAGAGATGCACCTTGAGTTCAATGAATTCAATAATAAATTGACCTCCACCCCGTTACAGTACATATACACTGCACTGGGCTTTGCTGTTTTTATTCTGTTTTACAAAAAAGGCTGCCGAGGTGGCAGTTACTATGCCGCTAAAAAGAAACAAAACACAAACGTCCTAGGCGAGATGCGTTCAGTAGTCACAATGTGCACCTGTCAACAGCTACGTATGCCCTCCTGATGCAGTTTCCTTGAAGGAGTCTCTACTTGATCACTCACTGTGAGCTGCTCTGGTTCGGAGCATTAGCTAAATGCCGAAAAATGCAAATGTAAAAAAGGAGAATCGACCTCATGGAAATTACTGTTTCAATTCAATGCCATTTAGCAAGGCACTAAGGCAGTCGAGGCCCCTTTGGGCTCTGACAAAGAAATAATGAGACATTCATTGGATAATAACCTCCTTTAGTCATTCAAATGCATTCCAATCTACTCCAGGCAACACTCTGACCCACAAAAGACTGACCAAACGGCTACATGTCTTGCTTGTACCATTCCTTTGTTGCGTACCATTATGTATCTACCCAGCTAGCTTGACAATAGTTTTAAAGGGCTATCTAATGGTTTTATTAAGGGAGATTAAAATCAAAGGCTAGGGTAAGTATTTGGTTATGGTCACTGTAGATTAAAACCTCCACTTAAGCCTCTTTCACAAATGCACGTAACGTAAATCTGACAACAATTTAACACGTTGGACTCGTCTCTGAATAAACAGTCTGGTCATTTCTACATAAAAGTCACAACAGCAATCTTACTAGCTCGGACCTGGTATCATTTTCGTATCACTTTCTACAATCTGATTGCAGTCGGTGTAATGTAAAGGCTGGAACCACACAAGGCTAAACATGCAAACCATACCTACATCTAAGACCACTGTAGTAAATCCATCATCTCAGTCACTGTCTTTTATGCACAATTAGTTGAGTAAACTAGAAAACACTGTAAAAGAGCCCATTTTAAGGCACAGAGGAGCTCAATCTTCTTATATCACATCAGAAAAAAAAACAACCAAGGTAGAAGAGGTTTAAAAATCCCTGTTAGGCCTCGATTACACAGAAAGTGTTTTAGTTAATGATGATAAAGCATTTTGCTCGCTGTTTTGCGTTGCAATATGCCTCGCATTTCTGCACTTTGGCAGAGCGCTCTGTTCTCCTCATGTTGAAAAAACTTCAACTCAAAGTGGAAAAACACCCCACGTCATTTCTTTTTGCTCATCTTTTTTTCCCATTGTCCAATCAGATAATTTGAGAGGCGGGCCTTCTGTGGTAGTCATGACAACAAATTTACAGCTGGTAAACAATGGAGGAGAAACTGGTGCTAGCAGTTGCTGGACACCCAGAGCTATACAGCCCGATGAAAGACAGAGGGTTGTCAAACTACCCCCGATTCATCCTAAAATATGCCTGGAAATGGCCATCATAGAGGCGAAGCTCCTGGACCAGCTGGTGGTACTCCCCATGATCCACCCTTGTTTTTAGGGTGTCATGTACCCACACAGATCTCCATTTCCCTGTGCCCCAAAAAACAATTTGCTGACAGCCTCTCACCCTCAACCAGAGCTACAACAAGTACCCTCTGCCTGAACATTTTTGGAACTAGATACTAATTACTGTTAAATATAATAATAAAATAAACGGTAAATTAATTACACGGGAAGGTTACCGTAAGGAGGTGATGGTGTGGTTGCCTGGCAACAATAAAAAGGTGCAGCAAGTGTTTTTTTTCCACTCGTGGCATTCAATTAAAAAAAGGTAGTACGGTGTGCCTCGCATTTTGCAACCTGCAAAACGTATTCTGTGTGATCAGGCCTATATTGTATCTGACCAACAGTCTCTATGTGTATTTCCAGTGTTCATTTATTCCATCTGTGTGGATTACTGCATGAATATCCAGTAAACATCTTTACATACAGCATGTGAGCAAATAGAAAACTGTTTGCACAATCAATTGCTGCAAGTCGATCAGTGTGTTCCAGCCCCCCTCTTTTCCCTCGGAAGTGCGCAGTCCTCGAACTGAGAAGTACCTGATTCAGCTGTTACACTGCTGGAAGATGCGCGGAGAACCCTGTTTCAACTAGTTTCCTGTAAAATACTGTGTGAAAAGCCTTTTGTCAAAGTGCCTCGATTTCACTGAAATTGGCAAGAGTTGCCTTCAAAAATAAACTCCACACTCAACCAGAGTGCCTTTGTCCTGCAACCTCATTATTCTCCGCGGCCGCTAACTAATCCTGTACCTCAGTGCTCTGTCAGAGAACCTGCACACACTCAAACAGCACCGTTCTCAGAGCAGATGAAACACTCCAGCAATGAGCCACTCTGACTGAAGTTTCATTAGTGGGGCCTGTTTTGTGCAGATAAGTGCAAAAGCGTCCATTATACTAACATGCTCTCAGCAGAGCCCCAGTCATAATTACTGCCATGCAACACTGACTTAAAAGTCTAGGTGTTTGATGTACACCTGCACACACAAGGTAGTTCTTAGTGCTTTGTTACGTTTGGAGTGAGGTCATGCGTGTAAGGGGTTTTTTTTGCATGTATAGATTGGACATTTGTGCATGTTCTTGTTCAATGGTGAGTGAGTGTCTATCGGCATGCTGTATGCGGTGACTGATATTCAATTAGTCCACCTGCCACCTCTACACAGCCCGGCATTCCAGCGCTCAGTAAATCAGCTCGCCTGACAGCACACAGGTCGATATTAATATTAACGCCTCCATAAATAATGTTATTGTAGGCCCTCATGTTAATGGCTCACGATATGATGGCCATGATAAAGTACAGCGTGTGTATATTGTGAAGGTGCGAGCGAGGGTTTAAGAGGGAGAGGGAGAGATAGACAGACTAAATCCCCTTCGATGTCCTTCGATAGGGACGTTGGTGACATTGGTTTGGAAAGGCGCCGAGCTGGTCACAGCTGTGTTCCCAAGCCTGGCTGGCTAGGGGGTGGGGAGGCTGTGAGTGTGTGTGTGTGTGTGTATGTGTGTGTGTGTCTGTGTGGTGGATTGGTGGGGGGTTAGAGTGGGAGGCTGTTGGGACTGGACACAGCGGATTAATTATTATAAATCATCTCCCAGGCCACATGTTTATGGCTGCTTCTCAAACTGTTGCCTGACGATGCGATTTCCATCTCGTACATTGTGGTGTTTGAACTGTGCGTTTATGACAGGAGAGGTATAGGGTTGAGGAGAAGAATGGCTTTGCTGTTTTGTGACAATGGCCAATACTTCATTCTGACAGCAAACATATCATTGTAATGTCTTTATGTGGCTGCTGCAAATCTCCGGATTAGCGACGGGCTAGGGAGAGATGGCAGTCATCAAACTGAGACTGTGGGGTGTTGAGCTTTAGGACCTCTGTGAAATGGCAACTTCCTGTCTCTTCAACTCTCCTGCTTGGAATCTTGCAATATGAAGTTTTTGTTTCATCCATTCAGTGTTGAAATTCAAAAAGGATGCATCCTTTTGTCTGCACTGCCCACATGGTTACACACATTTCTTCCAAGCAACTTCACACTACACACACACTTCTACCTGTTTGCCCTTACGCAGCTTCACTGGTTCAGCTGCAAAGTTCAAGAGAAGCTCATGAGTGGTTGCTAAGGGAGAGAGCAGTTTTACTCATTCACATGCTCCTCCACACAGACCTGGACTGAACCTCCAGCATGCAAATTCAAACTAGTGATGCGACGGTCGCGAGCTTCTACGAAACTTCTCTTAGCTGTGCGCCCCGAGTAGCAGCACGCTCAAAAATTCATGCCTTAAGGGGTTAGCATTGTCAACAGAGCATCCGAAAACACTGTGCTGTCCAATCATGAAATAATCATCACATTTTAATTCCCATTTCCTGAGTCTAGATGTGCCGTTTTTTATACATTGTTGAGAAAAGAAAGAAAAAAAAAAAGAGTAACAAACATGTTTGTTATCCCCTCGCAGGCAAAAGCTCGCAAATAATTAAATGAATGAATAAATCACTGCGGAGAAATATTAATCAGCTCTTATGCTCATCTGCGAGGGAGGAGGTGGCTGATGCACTGCATGGTGATTGGCAGGGAGAGGAGATGATGAGTGTACACACACACACACACACACACACACACACACGCACGCACACACGCACTCTAAATCATCCAATGTATTATTACAGTTATCTGCCATTGTGGAGAATTCTGGGAAAGATTTC
>JAPZEB010000021.1:13692670-13702835 GCA_029783705.1 Chaetodon striatus | reverse complement strand
CCACCCCCACACTCACACACACACACACACACACACACACACACACCTCCGCCCGAAAAAAAAAAGATGATTCAGAAATATGCGTTATGCTCCACAGCTATTATACAGCGCATACAAGTGTAAGAGAAATTCTTGAGAATCTTCTTTCTTCTCTCTGCTACAAACCCACCCAGCCTTCTTTAATTTGGCAGATTCAAATTGTAACTCTCAGTGGGGGGATGAAAGGGAAGCCGTGCCTGTTAAGACCGTCGTTCAGAATGATGGATATCCTTCGTACTCAAGCAGCAGATATGCTCAGCTCACCACCACCACCACCAGCATCAGCAGCAGCAGCACCAGCAGCAGCTTTGCGGTGGCAGAATCGGGTCTCCTGCTGAGTCCGGGACTATCGAGCATCTCTCTCCATCGCAAAGCTCCGTAGCAGCCCTCTTTGCAGTATTCTGAAATGATGCTTCTCTTTGGGCACTTGCCTGCGTCTCTGTGCGGGTGTTAAAACGGCAGAATAACGCACAGCTCGCGCGCTCAGACACCAAATGCCCACATGCTTGATTATGGTTTAAGCGTTTAGGAAATGACAAAGCCGTGATTGCATTTCCCAGCTCTTGTAAATGAAAATACCTGGCGTACAAAAGTAGCTGGACAGAGTTAGGGGAGGATAAAAAAAGGAGACGGGGAAGTGCGCCTACCTTTTTGTCAGCCTCGGAGTTCCTCTTTCTTTCTTCTCAGCTTATAAACCCTCACATCTTCATGATTAAAACAAGCAATAATCCCCGGGTGTGTGTTAAATGTGTGCGTCCCTGCGGCAGGTTCCAGTGAGGAGCGGTTCACGGGTTCCTCTGCCGGGTTAAATAATGTTTTTAATATCCACCCCAAGAGCGCAGGTTGCTCAGGACGCGTCTGGGTACGGCAGGAGGAGTCGCTCCCTCAGCAGCAGCCGCCGTGCGCACTTGGAGAAACCAGAGCTCTGTCCGCGCAGGGAAGCTGAGGGAATGATGTCATGCGTCCGGCCCTCCCTCTCCAGCCACCCCTCAACTCACGGCTCTCTCCATCTTCTCTCCCCCCTCATTTCCTCGTCCCCCTCTTTCTTTATGACACGTTGTTTTAACATTTGCACAGAAAAAGACGCACAAAAACACATTAAATCTAACAATGAGTACTTCAGTCTTGATTTGGGGACATATTATTTCAACTCAGTGGGATGCAATGGTCTTATTTAGTGTTTCCAAAATTAAAATAAGATACACATCATCACAACAATATGCCATTTCTTTTTTTTTTAGGCATTAACACAGGTTTTCCATACGTTTAAATGAGGTTTGGAGCTGGAACACAAGGCTGGGTAACTTGCTTTCGAGGATATGTTTTTGCAGTGCTCCACTTGACGTGATGAAGTCATGCCGTTCCCCCACGCCTCACTGAAGGCGTCGTCCAGTAGCATCGGCAGCCTGCCTTTACCCGGGATAAGAGGGGAGGTAATGTAGCATGAAACAGACCAATGCACGGCGCGCACTGGGTCGAGGCAGCCTCCCCCTCCCCGGTGCAGC
Organism: Chaetodon striatus; assembly: GCA_029783705.1. NCBI lineage: Eukaryota > Metazoa > Chordata > Actinopteri > Chaetodontiformes > Chaetodontidae > Chaetodon > Chaetodon striatus. Next base: position 13,701,291 of record JAPZEB010000021.1, on the reverse strand, counting down.
CGGTGCATCTTAAAGATAAAGCATCATATCTTCCTATCAGAGTTATAGGTGAGGTTCATTGTGCATATCATGTACTACACTGCAAATAATTAACAACTCGTTTGGTTCTGTTTGGAGTGGGAATAATTTGGGAAATGTAATCGTTGACAATGGGACTATGGGTTCGTTTGCTTTACTTTAAGAAAATACTGGAAAACTGGCAGTACAAGTGAAAATCAGTTACCTTCATGCTGTGTTTATTTTTCTCCCAGGAAACAAAACTGAAAATCTTTATGTAAAATCACTTAAGATCTACGTTTTACTGGAGTAGTTAAGCGTATAACAGTGACTAACAGTCTGTCTTTAACTGGCATATTCAAAGTAACTTCAAATACATTTAAATTCCTCACAACGGATGAGCAAGCTATAAGGTATTTTCTGCTGGCTGCTTGCTGAAAGAAACTGAAAGAAAAAGACTGCAAGGGCGTTTAATCAATCAACTTCAGCTGCAGGTTTTACTTAATCAAATCTTTAAAGTGGCAGGGCTGCTTTCCTCTATATATTGGTGCACAGATGCTCTCACAGGGACAAGCTGAAATGTAGCCCACTGCTGGAGCTTGGCCATTCATGCTTCACCTTAATGACTTGTTCGGTAAGGTGGGTGGGTGGGTGCAGGGGGTCACTTCTCCTCAAGTGGCAACAAATTGTGTGTTGGTGCGGGGCACTGGGAAACACAGGTTCTGTGTTCATTACTGTCACCTATCAGACCATCCTTCCATGCAGTTTACTGATTGATATTCCCACTTATCTGTATTCATGTTATGAGGTGGGGGGGGGATATAAACAGAAGACAGATAAATAGGACAGGTCAACGACTTGTCAATACATCACACACAAACACATTCACAGACACATTCACACCTGTGGGCACCAGCGAGTCGTCAAGTCAGTGGATCTACAATGTTTTACAACAGCACCCGTGGAGCTGCTGACGACCAAGCCACTGCGTGACCCCGTGACCATTTTTCTCAACATTTCCAAAACATGACAGGTGTAAACAAGATGTAAGGTATACACATCGTCCTTCAGAATACATCTGTTTAATGTGTAGCGTCCCATATTCACACAAGCACCGCAAACTAATATTACAAGCTGTGTTCATTAAGATAAAACAAACCATTATTGAATTTAAATGTGTATTTGACATGCTTAAATGGTTATAAAGTATTACACGAGGCCACCAGTGATAACAGTAATGGATGGACTCGTCTTATGGTGGTTTAATAAAACCCGAGCACATTAAATGTGCTATTGTCGACCTCAATCACAATATGAGCACATTCACTCACGTTGCCGGTTGAGCCAGATACAAATACAAATCACACTGTGTGATGAGAGCATTTTACCTTTCACACAGCCACTTGTTTCTATTATGTCTGTCTGTCAGAACACAGACGCTGTCATTGAACTGACACGAGCTGAAATTTTGGCGATGATGAAAAGCCTGATTTCTAGGGGATGGGCTAAAACATGACAAAATATGTGTACGGTCCTCTAAAGATGGCAGACCTCAATCGATTCATGTGTCACGAGCTGGTGGAACAAAGAGACGGGGATGCATAAATTGAAAAGCACCTCACAAGAGCCAACAATTTCATCATTTGTGGCCCCAGCAGGGATCGGACTTCTAACCTTGAAAGTGTTGAAGCCATTCTCTACCCACTGAGCTAGACAGGACCGTGTGTGACCTTTAAGCCCAACTAAAGCATTTAAGTCCCCTGAACTGATAATTTGATTGTCCTTTGCCTGTCTTTGCCTTTACTTTAGATAATTGGACATTCCCTTGATAATGTGTAGTAACATAAGGGGGCATCAAGCATTGTGAGCAAAAAGTCAACGGGGTTAAATTTAGGATTTCATGAGTGAGCTTGTAGTCACCATATTGTACGTTATAACATGCTGTATTTTATTAAATATGTCTGGCTGACTCTTGTTGTGTGAATGTGTGCTTTTGCTTTGTTCTCATATTTTTTGTTGCTAAAAAACTGAAATGTAATATATGTAAAATAAATTCTCTACACTCCAGTCAAGGAATATGTACAGCTAAATATAAAAGAAAGTTGTATATTTTTCAAATGCAGATTTTGGGGTTTTTTGTTTCAGTCTTCCTTCACTGCTGGCATTAAAAGAGGTGAAGTTACTGGAACATAAATTGCTACATTTCCATAAATTCAATTTACATCAGTAAGACCAATCAATAAAACAGTTAACATAATATTCCCTGGGTAAAATGTCTGTTGCAACCTTGCCATGCCTTCAAGGTGGATGAATCAGATAGAACCTCAGTAATGAAAAGAGCCAGCTACTACAAAGTATTAATAGAAGCCAGTGTGTCTCAGCTGCAGTCGCCCTTTCAGGGTTACAGCATTAAGAATGAAAAAGGCTATAGCTGACATCCATTGGTTTCTAATACAAATCTTTCTCAGTTAATCTCAGAGCGAGAGGGGGCAGAATTATTTCATTTGTATTGTGCCTTGAGTCAATTAACTTGTCAATCTTAAAAGCATTGTAAAGGGCTATCACATAGTCTCAAGTTGTACACCATGTTGCGTGTGTCTCTGCAGTTATCCAACCCCTCACTGCTGTGAATTTAAAGGAATATTTACCTTCCCAGATGACCATTGGTGTATCAATTACTCACCCCATGTTATGGTGAATTTGTAAAGAGAGCCTAGTTTTTCTCGCATGCCTCCATGCTGAATGAAGAATCCAAAAACAGAGAAAATTCTTGATGAATTGAAGTCATAGTGGTCCATGTTTAAAACAATATTAAAATATTTGTTTAAAAAACACAACTTGTGCAGTACAATCCAAGTCTCATTTATCCAGTCATATGCTCACTACTTCCCAAACAGACAATACTTTCCAACAGGAAGCTAAACAAAAAACGTGCGTGCTAATGTGTGACTTTGGCTACTCCAATGTAACCCTTTAAAACATTAAAGTCACACATTAGCACAAATAAACTAACAGGCTGAAGCAGTGGCAGACCAGCAGCTGTGTGTCCAGCTAGGTAAAATTACTGTTTTTGTCACTGGGGTCTGGCTTTAAGGAGCACATAGATTAGTTTCACTTTTAGATTAGTCTCCCATCGGAGAGGGTTGACTGTTTGGGAAGTTGTTTGGATTCTTCATTCACCAGAGGCATGCGAGTAAAGCAAAGTTTTCTTAATATATTCAACATAGTCAACAAAATAATGGTTATTTGGGGGGTGAAGTATTTCTTTAATGTAAAACAGTCATGTTGAAAGTCTGGCTGGGGGGCCAACTATGGCCTGCAGACCTATTTTAAATGGCCCTTAGCTGGTCTTTCAAAATAATAAGTTCACACACACGCAGTCATACAGATATATTTATACATCAGTTACAGCTGTCAAAGTAAGAACCAATTATGAAACATCACACAGTTTTAGTGTTTTCATATGTGTCAGAAATGGCTGCCGTGTGCTGTAAGATTTATCTGTAGAGCCACCCAGCATACACCTTATTTTCTCCAAGTGTAGAAAACCCATACGATCACCAGCCCACTGGGCATGTGTGGGAGACGCCTCCTGCTTCCACTTACAGTAATAAGTATAAGGCGTCTAGCAATTAAGGAGGCAAAGGCAATAGCATTTGTGTAGTGTCTAGGAGGAGGTGTGTTCTCTGGAACTGCTCTGAAGATTGCAACTAGTGGGGAAGGGGTAAATCTGGCTCCAAAAAACACAGAAAATGTATTAAATATCAATATCCAATAATTATTAAGATTTGGACAAGTCCAGAAAGTATGAATGAGGGAATACTTTTTCTTTTTACTTTTAGTAGGTACTGCAGTTCCTCTAAAAAGTACCTACTGTTGCATGCAGTATGCACACAATCTGGACTCCAGGACTATTTTCTCACAACATTACGCCCTGAACTCTGACCTGCTTGCTTTTATATCCGTTACCTTGGAGATGAACAATCTCCACTTACTGAGTCCGCCAGGGACAGAGATCAGCCCTTAGAGCTCTGCTGTTGTTATTTTGCAATGTATATAGTTTAACTTAAAGGTTATACCTCAGAGATTGTAGATTCTAACATATTTGCGGCAGTAAAATTACATCTGCAGTTCTCTGTCACTGTTATTTTCATAGTTATGTCCTATTGTTTGTAATATTTATGATTATTTTGGTCACTTAAACAGGTAATATTCCTATTATAACTATTTGACTGGTCAGCAGTTATGTGCTGTCAGCAGTAAGCTGCACATAGGATTGTGGGTCAGAATAGCCAGAAAAGCATGCTGGCTTGCATACTGCAAAATTGGACCGGATGTAGTAGAAAATCCTGGTATTTTTGGCATACTGCAATTGCAATTGGTGTGGTACTATGGGTATTGGAACGCACAAAATTGCTTTTGTGTCATTTGTTTGTGATTAAAAAACAAAAAACAAAAAACAAAAGACCATATAATGTTAAAAGCATCTTGCTCCCAGGTATTTTCACATGATCTAATCTGGCTCCCATTCAAAAAAAGTTTGGTCATCCCTGACGTAATAGATCTAATGCTACCTTAGCAGGAATAAATGCAAAAACAAGATATTGGCATGTGCTGTTAGCTAAAGGCAAGCAGGTTATTGTTTGTATTACCCACCTAAGTTGCAGCAAATGATGGCTAACAGCTGACCTCAGCTGAAGGGAAGTGTAGGTGTGGGTTTAGCCAACTCAAGCAAGTCAGATGACTAAATAGCTGAGTGAATTCACAGTTAGTCATACCTTTGAGTAGGGCTGAGATTGTTGCGGACACTTGATATAGCGTATTGCGGGGGACAAGTGATAGGTATGAAATTATTGGGGCTGATATGTCTCCTTGTTTCCTGATAAAATGACACATAAGCTTAGACCTTTTGCCCTGAACATTTCCTCTAGTGTTTGTTCGAGGCGGAGTCTCTCTCAGCTGTCCTTCTGTCTAAATACAGATAAGGGAAGTGGTCCACCCACTCTGCTTTAAAAACAAGAGACTGCACCTTGTCTTTGATTATCTCACAGCATCTCTGTGCTCCTCCTTTTCTATTCCTTCTTTTACCCATCACCCATCAATCACCTTTTTTTCTTCTTCTCCAACCTTGCTCTGCTCAGTTGACCTTGTATCTCCCTAACTCCTTTTCCCCCTCCTTAATATGTTCAGCTGTGTGTGGGAAGCACATGCCAGTCAGAGTGGCTGGATGAGTGGTTTAATTAGAGGAGAAGTAGTGGTCTGTCACCTCGGGCTGAGCACCGGCAATCAAGAGCCAGTGGCTTGAAGAAAAGTCGGACAAGGCCATTCATTGATTGGTGATTGTAGAAGTGTTATTTAGTCGACATGATATGTTAAAAGAACTTTGATCTCAGATAAGAGATACAGATAATATACTTCAGTGGTATTTGCTGTACCAAAGGAGAGCCGAGTTGGAATTCCTGTCTTATTTGTGTCTGCTGGTCTATTGAATGTGTCCTCAACTGCTTAAAGGTCCAGTCTGTAGGATTTAGTGGGATCTAGTGGTGAGGTTGCAACACTGAAATGTCTACTATGTTCCAAACACAGAGTAGAATTATGGTGGCCGTCGCAAAAATGTTACAGTGTTTGGTTTGTCCATTCTGGGCTACTGTAGAAACAACATAGTGGACCCGCTACGTATGTAGATATATTCCAGGCCCTGGCAACACATCACTCCAACCCTCATCCACCTTCACTGGCTCCCCATCAAGCCCCGGATCAACTACAAAATCCTCCTCCTGACCTACAAATCCCTCCATGGCCTTGCACCCCAGTACCTCTCAGACCTCCTCCACCTTTACACCCCATCATGGAACCTCTGGTCTTCAGATGCTGGCCGGCTCTCCACTCCAAACACCAGACTACAGACTTTCGGGGACAGAGCCTTCAGCATGGCAGCACCAACCCTCTGGAACTCTCCTCCCTGCTGATATCCGCAACACCTCATCTGTACACAATTTCAAAAAACTAAAACACCACCTGTTCACTGCAGTTTACAACCTCTCTTAGCTCCACCCATCCAACATAGTCTCTGTTGTCTTTTCCAGTTGTTTGTCATGTCTGTTATTTCCCTAAATATCAGTGTAAAGTGTCCTTGGGTTTTCTAAAAGGTGCTATATAAATTGAAGTGATTATTATTAGTAGTAGTAGTATTATCATTATTATTATTATTATTAAATGGGGATAAAATGATTCTGTTTGGCCCCTATGTCAACTTGGCTTCAAAGCCCAGCGTGCTTCATGGAAGCCTGCTTAAAACCAACAGGATGAAGTCTCACGATGTTTGTACTCAAAACAAAGCAACATTTTGGTTTCTAACATGTGACATTTTGGAGATACGTGGTTTCCACTGAGCGGCAGTGGCACCTTTTCATATGTATTGTACATGTGTGTATATCTGTGTGTGCATGCATCCATGTGCTTGCTCATGTGTATGAGTGACGCACTCTGTACTGGCCAGAGGACACTTTGACTCATCCCTGTCTGTTGACTGTACTGAGGTCTGGCAGGTCCACCACTGAGAGCAGGGCTGTGCCGACTGCAGCGTCAAACACACAACCCCCCCTCCTCCATCCTGCCCCGCAGGAAGTGATGTAAAGGCTGAATATAATGAGAAAAAGAGGAGAAAACAAGGAACAGAAACAAAGACCTCATTTTCTTCCTCCTCTCTTTACGCTTGATAAAACACAATGTAGATCGTACTGTACTGTGAATGAGAACACTCCTTGCATCAACACAGGGGAAACAGGTGATCACAGCTTTAAGCTAATGAGATTTAATGTCTCAAATATAGAAAGCACGTGTCTAAAAAAAACCTTAATTTTCAAGAACATTTCTCTCGTGCATACCTTACTGCGTGCTAAAGGACGCCATATTTGCTTTGACCTACATTCTATTGTCTTGACGCTCATCCGTTCATACATGTTACTATAGAGATGAGCGTTGGAGGTAGTGGTGCTGAAGCAGACATTGGAAAATGCCCTGAGAAACTTTCCCAGCCCTGCGATCACACTCTGAGCTGCCGGAGGCTCTGCACAGCTGCTTACTGTGAAAACCACAGCTCCACAATTCCTCTCTGAGTGCAGTTTTAAGCTTTATGAGACAGTGTGGAGACAGAGGGAGATAGAAGTATAGGATCAGGTCTAGATTCAGTCTGCACCTCAGACTGTCGAGGCTCCTACTGTGTTATTCCAGTTTCTGATCGGAGGGTGACATGAAAACAGCCTGCAGGGGAGACTAAACTATGACTCAATCACAGGACATCACATCAGAACGGGACAGCAGAGAGAGCAACAAGCTGTCCCATTACCAGCAGTCTCCTGACAACCCAATCGCCAGAAAACATGTTGGCATTGAACATTTCAGCAATCTATGAATTTGTTACATTTGTACATTATTATGTGGCGAATACCTTAAAACTTTCCGTATTAACAATGCTGCGTGTTAAGTTTGGTTAGGTTTAGGCACAAAAACAACTTGGTTATGGTTAGGAAAAGATCACATTTTGGCTTGAAAATACCCCATCTGGGTGGCACAGTCCCTGCAGCAATGCCTCAGTGAAAAAAAAACAAACAACGACAACAACAACAACAAAAAAAACACTTATTGGGCCACTACCCTGGCAGAAAAAGTAGTGATGTTACTGTAGAAAAAGGAAAACAACAGTTTTTTGGGCTACTATCCCAGCAAGAAATTCAGCAATGTGTAGGTGAAAACTACCACTTTTCAGGCCACAATCCCGCTAGGAACAGCAGTGGTGGCTGGGTTAAATATAGCCGGTTTTCACGGCCACTATCCCAGGAGGAAAAGGAGTGGTGTCTCAGAAAAAAACAACCACTTTTTTGGCCAGTATCCCGGAAAGAAAAGCAGTGATGTCATTGTAGGGAAACATTAGTTTTTGGGGCTACTATCCTGCCAGGATAATCAGCGATGTCTTGGTCAAAACAACTGCTTTGTAGGCCACTATTCCAGAGGAACAGCAACAATGTCTCAGTAAAAAAAAAAAGCAGTGATGTCTTAGTAAAAACCATCGCTTTTCTGGACACAATCTGGGAAGGAAAAGCAGCGATGTGTTAGTAAAAAAATGTTTTTTGGGGTTACTATTTTGCAAGGAGAAGCAATCTCAATCAGTGGTCTGCAGCTTGGCAGGTGTCACACCATCCACCTTTCCCTCCACCTCATGATGACAAATTCTTCTTGTATATTATGTCAGTTTACAAATGCTAATTGGAATACTCATATTGCATACGAATGTCATGGTGTGAAGAAAGCATTTTCTTCTGCTGCTCCTGATGCTTGAATAACACGACTCATTTATTGCCTTGATTTCTTTTCGTGACCAAGAGTAACACAAAGGATCTGTGGGATCAAAGCCAAGATTGAAAACAATTTGATTACAACAGAGTTCACATCCTGAAATTTGTCCATCATCTAAGATACACCAAGGTTGTTTTAACCTTATAACAAACTAATATCTGCTCTGACAACATGTGCACAAAAGAAAAAAAAAACATTGTGAAACATCATGTTGAAGTTGTGAGTCATATAAAACCTTGGCTGACAAAGTTAGTTTGTTGTGTGTTGTT
>JAPZEB010000021.1:13650017-13660836 GCA_029783705.1 Chaetodon striatus | reverse complement strand
GCAGTTTGATTTTCTCATGTCCATGTTGAATGTTTTTTTTTGCTTTATGTTCTTTACTGCACTTGGAGTAACAACATTTCCTTCACCGTATGCTGCTGTATATAGAGTGACACTAAATTAGAATTAAATTGAATTGAATTGAATTGAATTGAATTGAATTGAATTGAATTGAATCGAAACGAATTTTAACCCCTTCAGATGTAAGTGTAGATTATTTGAACCTATTTTCTAAATGATTATATGCTGTAATTATTGGACGTTATTGTGATTGAAGAATAATTAGGTATGGGCTCTGATGTATTTTCAATGTAAATATGCTGTAAAATGTTCTATTCGTGCCATGATTTCATGCCACCAAAACTGTGAGATTCTTACATGTTTTATGCAGGTAATATAATGAAACTCAGGGTGTTTATAAAAACATCTCACCTCAAACACAAAAAAGAAAATCTCATAAATCGCTGCAGTCAAGACAAAGAAAGTCAAGCCTCTCACTTCAAAAAACAGAGAGAAAAAGATTAGCATATCAGTCCTAATTAAATCAAATCTGAGAATACACTGTGAATGATATGCATATAACTAACTGAACACATGATAATACAAGTAGAACGACTCCAATGCAGGTCCAAATGTTACTATGCCATTTCTTTACTTAAGCTTTAAAACTAGTGTGTAGTTGCCTCGCCACAGGTGTTTATGTCCTTGGTGCCTTGTATAGAACATGAAGTTTATTTGCCACAACAAGAAAACACAGGATGAAGAAGACGTTCGCTTTACTTTGTTTCCTGGTGTTTAGGGTCTGACGGAGACATCACCCAGTTTGAAAGGGATGATGGAGCAGTGAGCAAACCCACTGCTATATGCTTTGGAAGCTTACACAAGTTTAGAAGTCCGATCACAAGTGAGAGATTAAAATTTCAGCAGCAGGGAAAGAAAGGTGAGAGAGGAGGAGAAAGGAGGAGAGGGAGGTCAAAGAGGAAAGAGAAAAAAGACAGAGTGGAAGACAGTGAGCGGGAATAATCACAGAGAAATGTAAGAACTGTGAGTACCATGTTGCTACATTTACATTTTAGACATCTTTTTGATGCCTTCATACAGTCGACTCTGTGTGAGTCCAGCAGCGGGATAAGATTCAGTTTCTAGATCACAAACATCACAAGCCACAAGAAACAGCTTATAGAGAACCACAGAAAGTTGCAGTAACCCAGACACAATACATCCATATGCTATTAAATATATCAGAACAATGATAGACATGTCCACATCAAAACAAAATCCTTATTGTTCTTTAATCACTGGCCACACGAAAACCAAAAGGTCAGGACTGATCTTTGCTTTTAGTCCACATACAGGAAGTGCTTAACATATACACATCAAACTTTTAGGACGTCGGCACCGAGGGATCTCACACAGAACACAAAGGCAAGCAGAAAATCCTCAAAAGTGAACAACTTGACTCCTTCTTTTGAGTCTCTTCGAGACGTATCTGACATGGCGGTGGATTTGCTCCGGCTCTCCCCCAGATATTGGATGCCTGCAATGAATCCTTTCATCCTGAGCTCCAAGCTAAGCAGCATTATCATAGCACTGTATTTCAGCGCAGCGGATCAGATAGGGGAGGCTAAGGTGAATGTTGCCTACCAGCTGGTGAACTTGTATGGGTCTGGTTCACTGAGAGGATGAAATATGATTCAGGAAGTCCAGCTTGAAGGCTTATGAAAACAAGTCACTGCATTTAAATTTATACTGTTAGATCTTTAAAAATCTAGGAAGCCACTGCTGCAATAACCTGCTCCTCCATCTCAGTGCCACATACTACAAGCTTTTACATGATGTACGTGTGCTTGCATGTTTTGGATTGGCCATCTCAGGGCTTTGAAACATGGCAATGGAAGCCAAGGCGAATGTTAAGCCAGGATCAAGTCTTATCTTGATCTTCTAGAATACTGCAGAAGTATGGATTTAGCTTTTGGCTGAAAGATATTAAAACAAGGCAAAAGGCTTTTGATACATATTGGCTGTTGCAAAACCACCTCCAAGTGTCTGCTGTGATGCTACAGTCTTAAATTTTAAATTATTTTCAAGTCCATGGTCAATGATTTTCAAATCCACTTTCCAAGTGCGGTGGTTGACACTTGTGGTGTTTATGATGCAAGGAGGTGAAATGCTGGAAAAAGTTTTAGTTTTAAATCTATTTCATATGCCTTGATCAGATTTACGAGTTTTGTCACGCAGAGCGAAAAGTATGCCCTCTGAGAAGACACCTACACAATCGTTACAGACCTGACGGATCAGTCACCTGTTGAATATTGAAGTGACTGCCAGTCCTTTTATGTCGCAAATTAATACCAAATATGTAACATCATGGAAATCTTAATGAAGCACCACTGCATGGAAAAAAAGCAAACCTTTTCCACAAAGAAATAACCTTTGATTAAAGCATACTTATTACATTCTTCCTAAGCTGTACCCATCCGAGATGACTAAAGTGGTCTTTTGAGTACACAATAATTTGTTATTCAAAGCAAACCATTTTTGGCACACCTTATGTCTTCGGTTTCTATGACTCTCTGTGCAGCTCCACAACTCATTGTTATCCCTGAATATGATTTCAGAGCCCGGTGGAGACACAAGGGCTGCCATTGAGTGTGTTTGGGCTATCGCCACAGTCTATTTTACACCTCACTAGGTTTGGATGAACCCATAAAATTACTGTGTCGGGCCTCGGCATGGTAAACCTGGCACGGGTGATGCTCTCCGGTGCTTCATTGCTGTTGAAACTCATATAAATTCATGACTTCTTCTCTTCTGTCTGTGTCATGAGAAAACAGGAACCTCTCTGTTGCCTTATCAATGCGATACCCTGCATATCTTAGCACACCTAACTGAGGCAGAGCCTTTGCAGTTCAGAGTAAATATAAACTGTGTTTTGATGACCATTTTGTATCCAACAAGCACAGTTTCAAATCAAAACGGGGTTGGCGAGACTGGACAGCAGGATGGAAGAAAATATGTTTTAAAGAGGCTTTCCTAATGATGGTGCTAATTTGATGGACATGCACTAAGAGGGTGGAGGGGTGGGGGGTGAGATGGATACGTAGTTAGGAACATCACAAACCGCTGATTTATGCATGCAATGCTAATTAGCTGCTCTATTTTCTCTCATTTACTCGCCACCTGAGATGTCCTTGGGCAAGGAAAATAAACAATTACACACACACACACACACACGCACACATCCTGTAAACTTCCAACTGGAGTTTGGTATTCCACTGGGAGGCTAAGTTAAGTGACCTGTGGGCTGTTTTGATTTTAACTGTTGATTGACCTGTGCTTCTTCGGTCCTGACACCGCAGACTATGGTCACTCATAGAGATTTCAACTGAACGTATCCACTGCAGGAACTTTTCCACGGAATCTGATCCCTGATTGGTCAAACACAGACTTTGCGTTTGCTTCAACTTGGCTATAGCTTCATCTATAAAACAAGAAAGTTCTATGGGACTGACGGAATAGCTGGACAGTTATGTTACTGGCTTATGATGCTTTAAAATAAAAACCAAGAGAAAGAGAGCAAACAAGCTGAGAACATGAATAAAAGAGACTGCCAATCTAGAGAGTTAGTGAGTGAATGAAAGAGGGGGAGTGGTGATGAGAGGAGTGCACCCTCAGGCAGCCGCCTATGTCACCAATAGGAAGATCCAGCCCTGCATTAAGCAGTCAACAGATACTGTGGAGACAGGCGCCATTTCTTCCTCTGTTGAAGCCATTTTATTTTGTTGATGTTCCTCTGGAAAATTTGTGAGGAAATTCCGGGAAAAAAAAAAAAATTGTGCATGCTTATTAACGCTAGCACACCCCTGTGGAGGATTTGTGCAGAACATGAATTATTTAGATGGAGAACATTCACTGACATCTTATCAATTTGTTTTTTTCAACACCCAACACAATACAACAAACACTGTGAAGACAACCCGAGCAGCCAAATAAAGGACAATATATGGCTGATGGTCACCAGGCCAGTGTAGCTGATGTGCATGTGCTTTAGGGTGCTTTCAGACCTAGAGTTGTCTTGCTTTGGTCTGAATCAGGGACTCATTTTGTTACAAAGTTGTATAATAGCCTAGAGATGGTTTGTATTCTCACGGCAGAATTTATAAGCGGACCAGATAAAATGCCTGTGCCAGAAAGCTGCTCTTGATTGGTCAGAATTTCCATGCGGGAAAAATACGGGAAGTAAACAAAACAGTGAAGAAGAGTACCCTTGCAAGATAAATGTGACACTTTCTAATGTCACAATGGAGGGACAATTAGAAGGTCTGATTTTAGCGCTGGTCACTGTGTGCTATATTGCTTGCATTGCTCATTTTAGGCAAACCATACAGTTTGAAAACGAGGCGCAGCTTCAATGTTTTGATGCATCGAATGCGCATATTAAGGCAGTACAGGAGGGGGCGCACGTTAACGTGCGTTTTACCCAAACAATGCGTAATGTGACTGCAGTTGGTTTGGATCAAGGTTGGAACACGTTCTCACCACAAACAAACTGCACCGGAGCTAGTTTGTAACCAGACCGAGACCACCTCCTCAAGACGGTCTCGGTCCGGTTGTTTTGGTGCGCACTCGAGTGAGATTGCTTTGTTCATACCCGCCCAAACTTAGGAGACAAACAAACTTGAGTTTGATTGAACTGAACCAAACAGGGCAGGTGTGAGAGCACTCTCAGTTATATGTTGGTCACGGTACAGGGCTAGACACAGCAGTTAGTGTTAGCATCAAATTCATGGCCCAATTAGTTCATCTGTTGTATATTTAACATTAGCTCCTTAGGCATTCTCTCTCTGGATAGGATTTTGTTGTGTGGAAAGGACACAAGTACTGTTTAGGAGAAAAGTCACTGGGCCATTGGACCGTTAGTTCCTAGTTTAGTTACTGAGTTTAGTTCCTTTTGTCCCATACTTCCTGGAACTATTTGAAAAGGGCTAATAGTGAATGAATACCAGCAGAGACTGTTAGATCTCTTGGCCAGTGTAAGAACTTTATCTTTAAATGTAATAAATTTGCCCAAAATCTCCATCCACGAGGGGCAAGCATCCTTTCCTTGAGATTTGTGGGTATTTATAAGCTTCTCCATCATCTGAAAAAATAGATTCATACCGAAGAAATACAACTGCAGATAACTCTTTTGCTGTTTTGGTGCGCCTACTCTCAAATGTTTAATTAAGGTTGATTCAAATGTCAAATTGAGGAGCATTACAAATTATTTTTCAAGATATCGCCAAAGAGATATCTCAGTCTGACACAGAAGAACACACAATGCACTGGAGAGAGACAAAAAAAAATAGCTGGTGGAAAAAAACTGTTTGGTCTATCACATGCACGGTGGCAGTTAATAATCTCTCTTGATAAATTACCTGAGTCAAAACAGCCTAAAAGAACAGGGAAATAAAAATGTGTAAATGGTAGACTGTGAGAAACAGACATTTGGAGAGTTTATTGTTTAATTAAGAAGTCCTGATGTGCACATTGAATGAAAATCCAATTATTGCTGGCTTTATGTACGAGACGAACAACCGCAGCCAAAATGTAGTCAATGCTTATATAAATCACTATGCATCCCGTCCATTACACTACCTATCAGTTAACCTATCCAATCATTACTTTGACTGGGGGATTTCAGTGCTTTGGAAATATAGACATACTTCCAATATGCCATTATTGTGTTTATGACCTCCAATTCACTGGTTTATAAACAGTGTTATGGTGACCATCAATCCTCATGGCCTTTTGACCCCTTTCTCGAAAAAGTGACTGGTGACCACGAGGCACAAAATCCATACATCATTCCTTACATCTTTGTTAAATAAAAACGCTCGTTGCTTTCATTAGTAAAAGAAAAAAAAGGTACAAAAGAGAGGCTCCAGCAGACCACACAGCCACCCCTCTGCGTTTTCTTTCCAGTGGCACGTGAGTGAGGAATGAAGCATTGTCTTGACGCGAATGGCTTGTAATTACAGCACCCTCACTTCTTGGCGGCGGTCCTCTGACAGCCTTCTAATGGATTCTGCACCGGCGCTCCGGCAAACACCTGTCGGCCCCCGGATAGAGAGAGCACGGCCTGCCTCATCCTTTTATATTTCAGTCATTATTTCATTACTCATGCTGTGCTTACATTCTGTCTCGCCTCAGGCACCCCCTAAGCACCCCACTACCACCACCACCCACACTTACACGCGCAAACACATACTCTTTATCTCCTCTATCTTTCGAGTAAAGAACGAGTACGGTATGAAAATTGAATGGAGCATTGATTTGTTACTTAATCTGAAATTGTGAGCTATGCAAAGATAGGAAGAGTGAGTAGGGGAGGAGTTATTGAGGGATATACACACATAGGACGAGGCAGGGAGAGACAGGGAAGATAAAAAAGGAGACGTAAGGAAGAAAGTGCGTGGTTTATGCCACAAGCATGAGTCATGACACGGTGGTATGACACCATTTGTACCTTCTCTGCTTTTTAGGTTGTTTGATGTCTCTATAGGGGCAAAACATCAGTAAATGCATTTGAAGGTTACCGACATTTCAGAGTAAGGATCCCCCCTACCTTGCACCCATAAATTATATGTCTGTGTCCGCATACACGGGCAGTTCAGAGCCCTGCACACACTAACATGACTGCAGTGAAGACACTGAACAGGCTTTACAGCTCAGAGGTGCCAGACTGTGTTGTTCATTAAATTATTTCAAGCTCTCCCCAATGGTGAACTTGCAGTATAACCACACAGTGACCGCCAAGTCAGTAGAGTTGAGACACACAACAAATAAACCCATTCAGGCTGTCTCGGTGTAGCAGATAAAACAGAATCACTGATTCCTTCTTTGATTCCTCTCTTTTTTACTTTTGACAGTGGGGGGAACGCATCCTCCTGCCTAGCCTAGATTATGCCCCAGACACACACACACACACTCACACACACATACACACTGACTAGGTATGTACGCTGAATCCTTTTTCAGCAATGAGGATGTAAGTAGAGGACTGTGTAGCTGTCTGTGTGGTTTCAAGCTTTTAACAACTGGTTTGAATGTTCCTTTATTTATTTATTTATTTGTTTATTTGACAAGGACAAATGCATAAGATATTGCTTCATATATAAAGTAGAATGTAAAGTAGATACAATGCATACAGGATTCTAGCCATGGCAAATTTGCAACTCCTGTCCCTGGTTAAGCTTTTAGAATTAAAACAGCAAGTGTAAGATTACTGAGCATGGAGTAATTCAATACGATGATACAACACAACATATTTAGTTCAATACTGGCAAAGACTAATAAAGGAAAAGGAGACCACAATAAGACCAGAGACATTTATTAGTTCATTTTTCATAACTGCTTATCCTGTTGGGGGTCGCAGGGAGCTGGAGCCTATCCCAGCTTACACTGGGTGAGAGGCGGGGTACACCCTGGACAGGTTGCCAGACTGTCGCAGGGCTGACACAGAGAGATAGACAACCATTTATGCTCACATTCACACCTATGGGCTATGTAGAGTCACCAGTTTACCTAACCTGCAAGTCTTTGGATTGTGGGAGGAAGCCAGAGTAAGCTCCGCACAGAAGGGCTCCCCCACTCCAGGTTCGAATGAGGAGCTAACCACCGCACCACCGTGCAAGTCCAATTTAATTCGATTCGATTCGATTAATTCAGTTCAATTCAGTTCAATCCAATTCAGTTCAATTCAATTCAATTCAATTCAATTCAATTTGGTTCAATTTGATTCGATTCAACACAGTCAATGAGATGTCATTACTCCAGGTGCAGTAAAGAACATATAGCAAACGACACTCAACATGGACATGACAACATTAAAATGCAATGAAGTGCATTGCAAATACTGATAAAATTGAAAATAGGTAAGTGCAGAGGAATAAATACTGCATAATAATGACGTAATAATAGCAAAGTATGATTTGGATAACAGTTAAAATTAGTTTCAAAAATAAAACGGGTGGCATTTAGTTTCTATATTGTTCCAGAGCTCTTTAATATAGCCTCTGTTAATCAGAGGACCATGTCTGGAATCACAACCATTGGCATAGAGATGGAATAGGTAACACTTTACCTTAGATCCCCTTATTTAGCATTCCTAAGCAGTATATAAGCATTTATTAAATACACGTCCACACATGTATGTCCATGCATTATGCTTTACACACATGTGTGCCCATGTATTTATATGCGTGATCAAAGATTGTGACCTGCAGAGTGTTCACAGGCTTGTTTCAGTTTCAGCCACTGCTTTACATGTGTGTTAAAAACCTTGAGTTTTATTAGTTTTTTAATTTCAGATGGTAATGCATTCCAGAGTTGTTTACCTCTTACTGAAAAGGGTGATTGACCAAATGTTGTTGTGTGTTCTGCTGCTCTGCAGTTTCCACTTATCACTAAATTGAGTGGGTATTATCAGTATCAACATCATAGATTTGGGTTAGACGGGTCCTGCCACACCAACTAGACGGTTCAGAATGCCGCTCATCAAAATGCTGTTTATTGTCGTGATGAAGAGTCAGACGATGTGGTTGTGGTGGACAGGTTGAATAAATACAGAACTTTAACACATTTTTTTCTAAACCAAACCATGTAGTAGTGCCGCCGAAACCTAATGAATGTGAATGTGAAACCTAACAAAACTGCTTCCAATGCCAGTGGGCATTTAACACACTGATAACAGCGTTCTGTGTCTGGTAGTCTTTGTAGCACAAACCCATATCCATGATGCTGATAACCACTAATTACGGCTGTTTAATTGAGGGATAACAAAATGAGTGCTTTAAATGGCACTGAATGGTTGATGTACATTTTAGAAATAGTGACGCCTACACATACTGATGACACTGATGGAATTAGTCCTATTTCACACTCACAGACTTTCACTGAAGCAGCGCTGCAATGACATTTGCACTGTTTCGGCTAATCAGGATAGGACCCGCTGATCCCTCTATAAATGGCCATTCTGCAGCACTAACCTGGCATCTGCTTTCTTTCAGCGGCCGAAACAGCAACACAACAAACAAGACGATTTAGTTCAATAAAGGCTGGCTGTTTCTGCTCTTCTTCAATGCGATGCTCCCCTAGTAACCCATTCTAAACATGGTTTTGGGTTCGCTTTTAGTGATTGAAGGTGACAAGGCTAACCAAGCCACTGTGCGGTCCTTTTGTCCAAAGCCAGTACATAGAAATTTCAATGTATAGAATCTCAACCTGTTCTTATAAAACGAATGTGGCAAAGTGGAACCTTTGTCCTGTCGCATTATTTATTTTAATCAAATATATTTTCCCATCAAACTCTGTAAGCTTTATTCTGGAGAAACATTTGAGTTAGCACTTCTATTTTCTCTTTTGCTATAAAACATCAACACGTTTGAAGACGATGTGTATTTCTGAACCACACAGTGAAGAATTACAAGTAACATTTTTTTTCTATCAGCATTTTGTAATGAAAGTATTCAAATACCACTGACTTGGCAATGAAATCATTTGCATTCCAGTCAGAGGTGGAGAGTATTTTGATGAAAATGCAGAAAAAGAGAGGCAACATCGTGTCAGTGTAAATGAAACTCATTACAGTATCTCGTGCAAACAATATTAATTTCCATAAAGCAATATAGGCACGCTGAAGGTGGTGACTGGTCTCTATTGTTACCAAAGATATCAAATCCAGATGAATACTTTAATACCTCCTCCAGTTAAGACAGGCGTTCTCTTGTAATTAAGAGTATATCATCGTCAATTACAAAACACTGTCTGCATCATGGTCAGTGAGTGTTTCTGAGCAACATATTATATTTATAACCATCTATTTCCAAGGTTTTAATTCAAACCAACAGAGCTCTACTGCGTGGCTTGACAGCACAACCTTTAAAACCACAGCCATGTCATAAATAAAGTTTTTGCTTCTGTTGTGATTGCACTGACTTGAGTCATAGGAAGTGTAAAAATGTAAAGTAACTAATTATGTCCTAAGGCGTCAGACGCAAGAGCAATCTTTAATGGTAAAACAAACCAGTACAAGCTGCCACTACATTCACAGTGTTCACTGTCCCTCCTTAGCTACTGCCTTACACACTGCACTCCCTCCATCGCTCTGTCTCTTGGCTTACATATCCCCTACAAGACCTTCAATCTTGGTAATAGTGGGGTTTTGTTCAAGAATCAGTTGTGCAACCTATCAAGTGAGTCAGACTGATCTACAAATTACTGTAATGCACCAGCAAAGGCGGGTAAGAAGAAGCTTGTTGGTAAGTAAACATGGATGTAAACAATGTGGGTGTCAGAATATTCCAAAAATCGGCTCTGCGGATGTTTTAGGAGGAAGGAGATGCATTTAACATATTTCCTATGGTTATCTTTAGGGAAAACCTCAGAGTTTTTTTTTGGTAAGCAGTAGGGGTGTGATGATCCATTGATCTGGATCGATATATCGATGAAATGATCAACAATTCAATGTGTCATTGATGTAAAAACACTGATCCATAGTGTCATCTTTAAGATGCGCTTTTACTTTAAAAGTCTGTGTCACTGTCAAACAATGGCAGGCAGACATCAAGCAGCCAAGAGAAATATGATAAGGATAACATTATTTATTCAGGAATAAATCAGTAGTGGGGAAATATTTTTGATTTTGGAGGAAATACAGGTCAACAGACAGCACATGGTGTATGTAACTTAATGCTACCTGCCTGGATGAGCATCTTACATCACTAACTTCTCACTACAGCAACATTAGCCGCTCTTTTTTTTTTTTTTTTTTTTTTTTACA
>JAPZEB010000021.1:13637556-13649917 GCA_029783705.1 Chaetodon striatus | reverse complement strand
TGTAACTTAATGCTACCTGCCTGGATGAGCATCTTACATAACTAACTTCTAACTACAGCAATATTAGCCGCTCTTTTTTTTTTTTTTTTTGTTTAACAATTTTGGGCTGCATGCAAGCTGATATTCAGCTTTACTATTTGGTCAGGAGATGCAGTCACTTAAACCAACGGTGAGTAAGAAAAACATTACATGTAATCTGTTAAGCTGTAAGTAGAGAGAAAAAGTCTGCTAGCCGCTAGGCTAATTTATGCAGTGTAAACATGCTTTAGTTAATAATGGGTGACTAGTAAAAAAAAATTGTTTTGTCTCTGAACCTTAACAGTTATTACTGAGCTGAATTTTATTTGTTTGTTAAATGATCTTGTTGGTAATTCATAATTTATGATTGTTGGGAGGAGTTTGCCTTCAGGGCTTTAAGCCAGACAGCACTAAAGTCTTAGGAAACAGATGATGGCTTGGGTTAAAGCAGCACTTAAGCAGTTACAGTTAGTTATTTATATGTTGTTTTTATCTTTTATGACCAAACAGGGTGGCAGCTTCTTCTATAACAAACTGTGTTAAATGGGCAGATAATATTGTTTCATATCAATCACAGGCCCCTAAATTGCATTGAAACGAATTGTATCGTGGCAGTCTTTGTAAAATCAGCACATATCGTATCGTTGTCCAAAAATTTGATATAATATTGTATCATGATGAAACTGGTGAATTACACCCCCAGTAAGTAGCACTAAGTGTAAACAGAAACTGTGTTGGCACCTTTACGGTATTAACTTATATTGCTGTAACATCACTGATAGACAGTTGTCTTAGCGACATCGCAACAGATAAAGGAATGCAAAGGGAAACTACACGCATACCAAAGGTGGTATGTTAGTTTTATGTTTAATATACCAAAGGAGAAACATTTTACAGTACAGAGTACATAACTAACTACATATATCTATTGACCTGGTTCTCACCCTGGATTTTAATAACATGGTAAAACGTTTGCCCAGAAACTGGTGAGAGGAAGAAAAAAAATCTGGTTTGAATAGCTCACTGTGGCGTTATAGCTGGTTTAATGAAGAAAAAAACAACAACAACACACACAAAATTTCCTAAATTAATATTGTTTGCACTAACCTACCACAAACAACAAAAAGCTCTTTCCAAATCATCACTTGTACTGGAGCATGTGAATCCCAGGAGCGCTCTCGTCTTTATCTTTGAGGAGCCATATTTTGTAATGAAACATGTAATGAGATATCTTAAATTGTGGTTTTTGGGTTACAAACGTGTTGCGCAAATTTAGAGAGCACATCGTGATGGCATTGCCCCCTCAGGCACCATTTAGGCATGTCAGTGGCAGCCAGGCATTTGCTGGTAATTCATTCTTGGCAACTATTATTTGCTGTAAACGGATTGCTTAAAGGAGCTCTCTGTACATCCTTTTACCACTCAGGGATCACAGTGTGTAGCATGGAGCCCTCATGCTGGGTGTCTGCCTGCAAAACGGTACTGTATATGTTGGGTAAGAACATTTCTAACTCCATCAGTCATTTAATCTCTTCTTAAACACACAGGTGCTTGTATAGTAGTTGTGTTTTTGTCTGGGGAGTGGTGTAAATTCATATTTATGTTGGTGCATGTGTGTTTAAAGGCTGCTACAACACTGCTAAATAAATCTATAATTAGTCATGTTAGAGTTTGGAGTTATATTTGCACAAGCCTGTGTGAAATAACAAAGAGCCACTTATCAAATTAACATCATTAAGTACTAAAATTGTAGAAAGAGAAGTCAGCTAGAAGACTCGTAACCTCTCCTGGCCTCTATGTGGCAATTTTATTATGTGCCACAAAGTCAGGTATGGCAGGAATTATGCTGTTTTTGATTTATGACACAGTTCTTCCAGTATGACCAGCACAAACAGAGCTAAAGCTTTCAGAGTTTTTCACAATGGCAGATGGTGAGAGGAGTGAAAGGCCAGTAGGAAAGTCACTTCTTACACATTTATCTTCTTCAGTAAAGGCTAAGACAGCAGCAGCACGATGTGAAACGCAGGGTTAAAGGGTAACGTGATCTTGCTGTAGTTTTGTGCACTGCCACCAAACAGCATGAGAGACAGTAGAGGCTTGTTTTTACCATAACCTTTTGGTTTATAGTACGTATATGGAGAAATGTAGTTATATCAAATCAAACAACTGTGCAATTAATAATTTGTGAACCATGCTCAGTCAGAATAATACAGATTTTAAAGTGTTGATAAATTTCATTGTGTAGAAAATTATGTTTTGTTTGCTATTTCTGAAATTTTGCTTGTAGCAATGTAAAAAATGCATGTGTGGACACATTCAGAAAAATGGACACACCAACAGGTTTACAAACATATACAGTACATAATGTATGAATGTGAACCCACCCCACTTGCATACTTAAACATTCATATGCCTGGACACGGGCACAAACACAAGCCTACAACCAAACACATGCATACCCTCATATACACATAGAGCTCGTAGGTCTACTAGAAATCCATGCACACAGACAAATTCACTCTCGCTTGCTTGAGCTTTTCCTTTCTTTCACTTTGTTCTGCTCTCACCTCCGAGGCATAATCAGCCTCTCTAATCCATTCCCTTACATTAAGTGATGCTTCCTCCTCCGTATGGCCTCTAGCGCTCGCTGCACTAGCTGTTGACAGCGCCGTTGTTTTCCTCAGAAAACCCCCTCCCGGTCACGGCAGGGAGATGGAAAGGAAAGAGAGACAGATCCCTCCGGCACCTCTTGGAAGATATCCTCATTTTTTGTTCCCCCCCTTAAAGAAGACAGGCTTCTTTTTCAGCTTTTGTTTGGGGAATGTCATTGAACAAAACAAGCAAGTTCTGCCGGCATCCCTGCCTTTGGAGCTGAGCTATTTCCAGCTACGGATCAGATGGGGGAGCTTTGTTTAGGTTCAAGGAATTTTCGGTGGGGTTTATAAACAGTAGCAGAGTGTGGCACACTCCACTTAAGTCAAAAAATACAACATTTAGCTATGGTATTAATAATACAGATAACATAAGGATGAAGTGACCCTACAGTAAAAAGGGTGGTCCTAGTGGGAAATGAACCATGCTAATGTTGTCACATGGACTGGATGTTTGCATGTATGACAGCCTAACCATGTGGGCTGCAGTGGGATTGTGATATATATAGCAACAAATAGTATGAAACATGTTGCTTGTAGTCACAACCTCATGATAAATTATCACACAACATCAATTCATGGAGATTTATATTCGATTATAATTAGATGTAGCTGCTTAAACTTAATCATACTGACATCATATGTGCTGGTACATACAAGTGACACATTTTTTGGAATGTATGGGTTGTTTTAGAACAAACGTAATTAATCCCTGAGAGGAAATTCAGCTTTTCACTCTGTTGTCATACACACATAAGCCTGAGATACGCACGCATGCACAGACAGTACCTATACATGCATTAAATGGAGAGATGTCAGAGTAAGGGGGCTGCCCATGGACAGGCGCCCCAAGCAGAGGGGGGTTTGGTGCCTTGCTCAAGGGCACCCCGTCACTGCCCAGGAGTCAAACTGGCATCTCTCAAGCTACCAGCCCACACTCCATACTTTGTTCAGATAGGGACTTAAACTGGCGACCCTCCGGTTCCCAACCCAAGTCCCTATGGACTGAGCAACTGCTGCCCAACAAGCTACTGCCGATCAATTAGCTCCATCTTATCAGTGTTACTGGGGAGGAGCAGATCATTACAGGACAATATGTCAACAGACGAAATAATATGAAACAGTTTGCATGTGTATTATCTTTCAGTATGCAGTGCCTCCAAATACTGAAAATAAGGTTGCAGTAATCCTGTAGTAGAATTACATACACTTAAAATTCTAATAACATTAAACTGCTATCCTTAATCTAGATCTGCTCTGTAAACAATAAATCCCTGTTGTGCCAAACTGTGATGTTCCTACACTAGATTTGTATCTCCTGCGACCCCAATACAATGGAGCAGAAAGTCACATCCCCAGCAGGTACAGGAAACTGAATTGAACTGAACCACAACTGAGCCCCAGGTGTGCCTCTATTTAGATCATACTGTAGTTTCAAACTTTTGAAGCAATTGAAGTTGTTGGGTCATCACAATTGCCTCAGCAATGAAAGTGTAATATTTTATATCCCATATTATACTCATTTTCCTGTCATCCTGCATTTCACCTGTGATGCTAACAAATAATCCATTAGTGTTATTATGTTATTGAGGTGTTCCAGCCAAACAGGCCTTGGGGACTAATATGTACTGTGAATACAATTGCTTTCAGTGTTTTGCTTTGAGCTACTTGCACAACAAATGTAAAAGAAGATGCCGCCCGTGTGATTCATTTAAAGTTTCATTATGTGTAATGAAATAAGAGTGGTGGATTATATATCTCTCCACACCAGGGTGTAATTATCTGAAACCCTACTCTAAAAAGGGGGTTTTGTATTAAAACAAATCTTTTTTCTGCCATGTTTTTTTTTTTTGTCAGATGGCCTAGATTTTCTTTTTTATTTAACGATTACTGAGTCATGGTTGAGTAAGGAGGACCACATTTATAAATTCAGCCCTCCTAATTTTTTTTCTTTCTACAGCCAGCAAAGCAGGGGTGGGGCATGTTAGCCATTAACGATACTAATTATTACATATGTGCAACTATATTCTCTGGAATTTTGTAGTTTAGCTTTGTAGTTTCTTAAAAACATCTCCCCCAATACTCTAACTCATTTTGTAATTACTATCCAGTGAGTGTGAATACCAGTAGAGTAGAAAGGTCAGATACATAGTACTACTTTCAGAATTTGGACACCATGTCATGAGGTCACAACTCATAAGGAAAGGTGATACTATGTAAGGTATATATTGTGTGATGTGATGTATTAGTCTTTGCCTCGACCCTTTGTCAGCCTCTCTGTTCTTAATTCAGGTGCAACAGACCTCTGGGGAGACCGGTCGACTGCTGAGCCGCAAACAAATACAGTGATTGCATCAGATTAGCCACAATTAATTTGACTTACCTTTGAGATATGTCTCGGTGGACCATGCAAACATTAAAGACCCTATTTCAGCAAGCTGCACTAAAACATGTTATTGCAGCTCTCACAACTCCACAGTCTGAAAAGAGGTCTGGTATTTTTTTTTCTATCCACTTGAATAGTGAATGGATCCAAAAGCCCAAATCTGGAAATTTTGATTGTGCGCCAAAAAGACAGGTGGGTGATTGCAAGTTTTCCACTTCTACCTGCCATAAAAAATACCTCATGCAATTTGCAAATGAAAAGTCCAAGAATTGAGAGGAACACTGGCGATTACAAGAGCTCATAATTACTTTAAAGTGCTTATGTTGAAGTATTGTCAGTGCGTCTTATGTTGACAAAAAGAGACCATATTAGTTAATAAAACAACGAGCCATCATTGCTTTATCCAAAAAAGGTGCACATTTTATTCATATCACACTTAAATATGATAAGTTGTGTCACAGTATGTGTCATGATTTACTTCATGTTCTTAAGGGTAACATATACATAGTGTCTTCTATGACCCTAAAATCTATGAAAGCTGTAAAAACCTTATAAGTATAATTGGAAATCACAAACTTTTAACCAAAATAACCTTAAGCACAGTGAGTGTGGGCAGTGGACTCCAACATGGGTGTGCCTTGTACCTCTCTTGATACTGACTTTTACAGACAAGATATCAAATGGCTACAGAAGTTTCAAAAGTGTCAAGTTTGGTGACATAAGGGCGGTATCTCTCCTGTTTGCTGGTGGTGTTATCCTTTTGTGTTCATCAGAGCGCTGCCTTTGATGTGCATTGTGCCTCCTGGAACACCCCTTTTTGTAGGAGTGAAACTGATTGGGAGCAGACTCTGGGGCAGGCCTAGGACAGGCTATGGATATTACACACTTCAGCTGGCCTGGAAGAGCCCATTTTAGGAGGAACAGGAGCAAGCCACTGCAGTAAAGGCCACTTGGGCTGCCCTGCTTTCCCTGCTTTCCCTGCTGCCACTGTGGCTGTGATCAGGAAAAGCAAGTTGAAAATGGATGAAGTGATTAATTCTCTTTTCTGCCTTCTTCTCTCCAGGAGGTAACAAATCTTAAGTGGAAGTGAAGGAAAAGTGTTGGTTTATAAATTAAACAAGAATAGCAAGGGAAAAGGCAAGGAGAAAGAACCCTACCACCCACATGCCTTTGACTTGGCTCGAACAGCTCCTCTGTAATTCTCCATCATGTCAATCCTGGTGTAACCTTTTGGGCAAAAAAAGAGTTGTCAAGAACAATTGGGACAGGTGATAAGTCTTTATTCAGCTCTTAAGCTCATCTTTAATCTAGCTGCCCCCCCACTAAATCAAAGAAAGGCCTTCAGTTAAGCCGAAGACAAAAATAGACCATTTGCTCCAGACCTTTTAACATTGTTAGACCTCACACTAGCTAGCAGACTAGACATGGATTAGCAGACCATGGATCATTTATTGTCAATTGTCATGGACTGAGTGCAGAGTGTTACTGGGTGGTTCAAGAACTGCAATAGTATTAGCTAAATATGTGTTAAATACAATCTTATTTATTAGATTGATCTAGGAAGAATTTGTTGAGCATGCATGTATTCTTTACCCTACACTTCCACATTTATCTAAGCACATACTTATGAACTCCCCAGTTTAACCACAGTCCACAATAGTAGTTGTCATATGATCTTAGCGAGAAGACAAGAGACCACTGCAAGTGGTATTTCTGTTGAAGATTAAAGCATGAGCAAAATTCTTAAAATCAGAAATACATCTGCCTTGTCATTCTGTAATGTAAGCAATTTTGTCTTTTTTTACTTTCTGTAAGCATTGACAAAGTCTTAAAGACCACAAACATGTGGTTAAAGGGCAAAGTAAGACTGGTGTCATCTGCGTAACTGGGTATTAGCAGCGATTGTAAGTAGTCTTATTTTCTTGCAGGATTTAGACTGAACATACATGAAGCTGAATAATGCAGGAGCATATCATGCTCCTAGTTAGCTTCAGCTGACTGCTAAACACAAGGTTCCCAGGCACTGTATATAAAAACTTATGCTACTCATAGTCTATGGAAGCTAAATGGGAATGCTGACAAGTTTAAATGAATTGCGAGTTTTCAAAGACTGCTCTGAATTAGCTGGGAAGCAAAACATGAGGTTATTAGGAAAGCAATGCAAAGCAGAGCAAGCAGCAATGTGTCTGAACCATAGGAAAGCATAAAGCAGGAAAGCTGCTCTGCTGAAGTGATGCAGACATTGCACCTAATCCTAAAGAATTCCCTTCTTTTTTTGCCAGTGTCATTGTTTTGTGCTTACATATGTCTGTCATCATCCAGCACATTCTCAGAGGATTGATAAAACTCCTCCAAGTTGGAGAAATCTGTACCTAAAAGTGAAATGTTTCTTCAAACTCTGTCAGTATATCATTGCAACAACTTCATTCAACAAAGGGAGAAAAAAAGCTTGACACTTACATGAGCCCTGTTCACTGAAATTCCAAAACCTACCATCACTTTTTCCATTGTTTCTCTACTCCGCTTCCCAAGTCCACCCAAAGAGGGGCCTATTCTCTCCATCATTGCTGTCAACTGCCAGTCAGCCATCTTCACTCTCCAGTTGCCATGTGTCCTCTCATCTCCTGACAGCTGAACCCTAGCACCACGCCACCACTGCCTATGCTTCTGTTATGGATCGCATCATCAAGCACGCCAAAGCCCTTTACATGCAAAGCAAACATGCATCCATCATGTAGCCAAGCGGAGATTTGGTGGGTTAAAAAGTGCCACGTACCCATGATCTTATGCTAAAGAGGGATTGGGAAGCTTTGTAGAGCTGAATATAAACACAGAAACCTGATGTACTTTCCCACAGTATTGCTGGTTTGTTGCCCCACTCCCTGAAGACAATGCTTTGAACTTTCGTCTCTACTTGACAGCATAAAAGACAAATAAAAGAGGCAAGAAACATTGAGAAGAGAGATGGCATGTAACAAATGTCTCATGTAGCTATTCCGCTCTATATGATGACAGTATTCAGTAATGCAATACTGATGCAGGGTAGAAGGGTAGCTATAATAGCTCCCAATATATTATGAAATTGTTGGATAACTTCTACATCAGTCCAATTCTATTCCATTGACATTCCGGGTGGGGCGGGGGAATGGGTGGTTGTTGACTGAGGGTTGAAATAATTGCCCTTGAAAGGAGGCGAATGTTCTTCATTTGAACAGTGAGCGTGTTGTTCGCTGAACCATGTAAAGATCCTGCCACCATCCTAGAACTACCACACTAATAATTACATTCTGCTTTCATCAAGATCTCTCACATTTGGGGACTGTTGCGACGTGAGGCAGAGTCGACAAAAGAAAGCTGGGGCCTGCAGAGGGAGAAATAGCTGTGCTTAGACAGATTGCAGCTGTAGAAAGTTCATGCACCGCTAGACTCAATTATAAACTACCCCGGCAAATCCTGCTTGCTGAGAAAAAAGGATGTAAATTGTGTTTACTGTAGCCTTGTCGAGTAAACACCATTTAAAGGTATGCCATGTATGTTATTCATCATTCTGGCTACAGACTATCATACACAAGCTGGTAATTTCATAATTACCTTGGAATTATGTATACCAGCCTTTGATTGATTTGATCAATTTCCTTACAGAGAATGAATACTGCTCATGTAATGGATAATTGGTAGTCAAGCGCTGCTCAAAAGACATTGCCTCGCATCATGTTTTCGTTTCCCTTTAAGAACATCTTAGTGTATGTAACATTAAGCCCTTGGGGAGCAGGTGCTTAAATCACTTCTGATGCTCCCCTAGTTAACTCCGCATCACAAGAAATGATAAAAGCAGAAGGTAGATATGTTCACAACACCATTCATCATAAATTCCTCAGGACATATTTTCAGTCAATGGGAAAAAAAAGAGTGTAATGACGATTTATGATTAAGATCTTTTGACTATTTTATAGATGGAGCAACTGAAGGGCAAAAATGATCCTGCTCTAGAATGACCATTTATAATCTTTTTTTCCCCAACAAAGTGTCTCATTCCATTTGAAACCAAATGAAACTTTGTTTGACATATTTTTAATCTATTTATCATCATTAATGCCAATTCTTTATACATAAGTTGTGCAACCATACTCGACTGACAAAATTTAGGTAAGAATCAGTATGATAGACAAAGATGAAACAAACAAACAACAACAAAAACAACAACAAAAGGCTCCACCTCAAAGATGGCTGAGGTCTGTACTACGAATTCAGTTCAGCTTACCCAGGATATCTTTTTGTTATCTGGCTTGACTAACTCTAACATTTGCCACCTGGCTAATGGGCACTACAAAGCAGGTTATCAACTAGTTTAGTCAACTCTGGATTTTCCTATCCAGCCATGAGCGTGGTTATGTGAAAGAGACGGGTGTAAATTATGAGCGACATCATCAGAACTGAAGCATACTTCAGTACTGAAAGTGTCTGGGCCTGCGAGATGGTAAAATGTCAATATCATGGCATGTAAACGATACTCAGAAATCTTATAATCTAAATAAAAAAACACTGAAAATACAATACCAGGTTAGCTGTTCAGCACAAGTTGCCATGGTGATTTATCGCGATAAAAAGAGAACCAGCTTTGTGGTACTGAAAAGCCAGAGTTTACCCAGGAGTTATCTTGCTAACTTCACATCCTGCTTCGTAGTACAGGCCTCTGGAGTTGGGTTCCATGGTGTTTACGTGGAACTCTCATTCAACTCCTCTCCAGTTCACCATGCTTCACCTACCAAACATCCTCAACTATCTTCCCTACATTCTTCATGAGGGGAAAGGCAAGATAGCCAAGGACATTTGGTGGACTTGTGTGATGGATTTACCAGCTTACAATAACTCTTGTTCAAGCACACCTCCACAGCACATATACAGCCGCTGTTGCTGGGGAATATAAGGTGTTGCAGAGATTGAACCCTCCGGTCAATAGAAAATTTCTCTCACTGCTTGGCCACCCTGCGGCTAAGGAAATGACCCACTGTAACAAGACTTTTAGAGATGAAGGCAATGCGTGCCTGAAAAACAGATGAAAGGAGGGTTAATGGCGATATGAGAGGAGGAGAGATACAGGAAAGAAATGTAGAAGATGAAAAGAGTCTGGTAAATAAGGGCAGTATAGGGGATGAAAAGGTGAAGCATGGGGGCATCTGGATTAAACTCAAAAACAGGAGAGTCTGGGCCAAGAGAGGTTAGGCCTGAAAGATTTTGCCCAAGCTTGTTCCAGGGACAGAATCCTTTTAGGTACAATATGAATGTGTTAATCTCAAGGCAATAAGTGTGTTATTGGGTTCTCACTGATTGCCCTTATTTTGTGAAGTTTCTACCTGACATCTATGTAGCTAAGGTTACCTGTCATCCTCCACCTCCACAGGTGCAGAGGAGACAGATGGAGAATGCAGGCAATTTATAAAATAAAAAAAGCAACATTAATGTTTTTAACAGGTTTTGTCTTCTGCATATTTAGCACCACGTGCAGTTATTGCTATGACTACTTCAACCCTCAGCTGCTTGTCTTGGTCGTCACATTGCAGCTTACTCTTGGTCACAGCAATACATCATAGCCACTATCAAGCTATGGCCTAAAGTTCAAATGTCATATTACAGTGGCCTGCAGATCTTAAAATACTGCATATTAAAAATAGAAAATCACATGCAAATAGACACAGTACAAGCAGCTGTGTGTGACACTTTTCACTGTCCCTTTGAAACAGTTTTTGTTGTGTTGTAAGCTTCTTGCAACGCTTTTTCTAAATGCTGTGCATGTGTCATCAAATTGGTGAGAATGTTTTGGTAAATACTGTGCATGAGTTGTCAAATTAGTGAAGTGTTTCTTCCTTTGCTTTTGTTGTGTCTATTTGCATGAGTTTAACTAATTTGCAGTTTGCTGAGCTTCCAGTGACACCATATCATATAAACAAATCCTCATGGTTTGAGAGTTTTTGGTGCTAACTGGTTTAACTTCCTCTTGTTGGAATAAATTATCTGTGTATATTTTTCAGACTAATTTGTTAGAAAAAAAACAACAGTAACACTGGCTAAAGCTAAAATCAGGTCAATAAAGAGAAAAGTGTAGAAACCCATGGAACTTCCAGGGATCTTGGCCCATATTTGTGTCTTTTAGAGGCCGGAGCATGTTTAGATTTGACAAGAGTGAAGACAGTGGTATCATAAGAAACTAGAAGACCCAAGGTATCAACCATTGGTACCAACCATGTCCTGCTTGCTTGTTGGAAAAGGGGGTAAATAACACTTTGAAGTTAAGCTAAATTTTGGCAAGGGAAAAACAGGCATGAGCATTTTCACAGAGGTCCCTTGAACTCTTACCTCAAGATATCTAAATGAAAATGGGTTCTATGGGTATCCACAAGTCTCCCATTTATAGACATTCCCACTTTATTCTAGTCCCATGCAGTTTTGGGCAAAAATCCCGCTTTTTTTCTCATGCAGTACAAATACGTAATTTTTGCCTTTTGTATTTGGAAAGTTTTGTACAGTGGGTTGGATATGATCGGAAAGCTGAGAATCGTGTAGATTCAGTGAGCCCAATTGTATTTACGTGATGATGTTTGCCCCCATGGTAGCCATTTCATTGTACTATTTTTTTTAACCTTGATCCCATTGTATAAAATGACCAACAGTGACCTCTGGGATAATTGCAGTCTCATGAAATTTTACAGCCACAACCTAGGGAGCAAGAGCATTTAGAAGATGTATGGTTTTGATAGGTATATTGACTCTAAGGGGGTTATCTCAGCAGTTTCCTGAACAAAAGTGCTTGCCATCCAATTGCCGGAAAATGCAATTCTTGAATTTCCTAATGTCAAAAGATTTTGATACAAAATCACGGCCTGGATTTTTTTATGGTGTTTCTCGAGGTTTTGGTGCCATAATGTAGTAATTAAGAGGGGTTTTGACCATTTATATCAATTCTTGATTCTGTTTAGGACCAAACCCGTGTGTACTTCCATTATAATATGGATTATTAGGCACTACCCAAGCACAGCATTTAATACAGGTTTATGACGAAGAACTTGAAACACAGTGTTGAGCTGCATCTCAAATTTATGTCCAGGTTCCCTGCTTTCAGATGATGTGTACCATTTCTATTGGGCATATACTGATGACCTGCTATCTCCCATAACGTTCCCCTGCACCCGGGCCTCTGCCTATGGTGGATCTAAGTGGGTTAACCAAGCTATGAATCTCTTAATTTGAGGAACTCCATTGTCCAGTAGGGTACTTAGAATGATATATATAGTGCTACATTAATAGAAGC
>JAPZEB010000021.1:13596098-13606589 GCA_029783705.1 Chaetodon striatus | reverse complement strand
GTCCATCCCTTTATGACCACAGTGTACCCATCTTCTGATGGCTACTTCCAGCAGGATAACGCACCATGTCACAAAGAGATAGATAGATAGATAGATAGATAGACTCACTAATATAACAGTCATAGTTTGTGTCATAATACTCCTTGTTCTGCAATTTAGAATACGTTACAACAAAATCAATCAATTCAGAGTACATTACTTAGTCATGCTTTTGTTTTGGATATTCATGACTTATAAGGTGTCATGATTTGTTCTGACTATGCACAGCACCATGCAGGCCAGGCACTGATATGATGACCTGTGTGAGTAAACAAACATGCTTGGCTGCACAGAGTGCTGGGATGCCTGTCTCAGGGTCTGAGTACACATGATATGACCTGGCATTTGGACCTTGCCAGTGCTCCTTGGCCTGGTTACCTGCTGCGCCCTCTAAGCCACCTCTTGCTGGGAACAAGGTGGATTGGGATAAAAGCGAAGGCAATCACCGTAGTGGCATCGTTTGGCTGTCAGCCATATTGAAAGACAGGCTGTCAGCTGGGCCCGCAGACTTGACGTCAGGAGAGGCCGTGCTTCAAAGCATTACCTCATCCTCGAATGGCACCTGTAGCCCATAAGTAAGATGGAAAGAGAGTCTTCTAAGTGTTTTTACCCTGAGGATATATTTCACATTTTTTATTGACTGACCAGTTCGTGCTTACAGGGGAATTTCATCTCTCATATCCAGGCTGCATGGATATTTACCACCACCCCTAGTTTCTCATGCTTTCTATGTCTGAGGTCATGTGCACTCTGTATGTCAGAAGTAGAGTGTTTGTTCTACTATGTGCGCATGTATGTCAGGTCTTTACAAATAACAGTATGGGATATGTTCACCAAGATTCCAGAAACTTGCCAGGGCCAGTTTTGCAAGAGAGATTTTTAAGAGCAGGTGCAAAAAGCAACAAAGGTCTTAAAAATCAAGGTCGTGTAAACAAATTGGAAGTTGAATGTACCCCTGTCCTACTGGAATCTCTGCAGAAACAGAAGGAGTATGCAGCAAAGATGTCCTGGGAGTTGCACTGACTTAGTTACCGAAAATAAATCATTTAATATAAAGAGATAACTGATTCTTAGAAAGAAAAGAGGGCATTAACAGTAAATAGCCCAATATCTACATCATTTCATAAACCATACACAGGATGCCCCTGCAAGAAAGTAACATGCATGATTGTGATGAGCTGCCGCCGTCTCAGTCAATTACATGCAGACTGTGAGTGCAAATTGAAAGTATGACACAACAAAACTGTCCTGCGTTTTTAGGTATGTTTGAATTTAAGCCTTGAGATTTCACAGATAGAAGAAGAAAGAGAGAATAAAGAGATTACTCCACCTTCTTAGAATACTATTTTTGCTGGGCAACGCAAGCATCAGTGCAGCATAATATAATCGTATCTTATCTGTCCTTGTGAATTTCAGCCTATTTATACTGAACATATGTTTGGTGATTCCAGAGAACTGTAAATAGTTGAGATGATATGGTATATACACTTTCCAAGGCAATCTGCTCTGACATGTAAACATTGCAGATAGTGTATAACATGTAGAATTACTATACTATATCTTCTATCTTGATAGGCTTTTATGCACATTTCTCCAGTTTATTATGCTGTACGTAGGGTTAGTTGTATTCAACAAGTGTTCAATGCTAGATGGTAACAAACACTATTTTCATTCAGTCATAATCAAGGTTTCTACACAGTCTATTTGTGGACAGACTCTGCACTATGAGGCATGTGTAGTGGGTGTTTGATTAGTATCCGAACTTTAATTGCGTTGTATCTTTGCAACTCAGTTACTGCATCCTATGCAGAGGTTCCCCAAACGCAGATTCTTTTGCCAGCTGGATGTACAAAAACTGTCACAGGTGGTAATGCATGAATCAAATGTGCAAATTTTCAGAGCATTTGCAATGGCCATGTAAAAATGCCAAACAGACATGAGGTGCAAAACTAAGTTCTTGTATGACACACAGTGTTGCCAACCAACTCGCCAGAGAGAGTGTTGGCATTGTACATTTTGGTATCTTACATTTGCATGTTATGTAGCAGATTCCGATTAATTCAGAGACATCTTGTTCCACAACACTGTGGTTAACAAGTGGTTAGGCTTATGTTTAGGAAAAGATCATGTTTTGTCTTAAAATACCCAATTGGACGGCACTATCCCACTAAGAAAAGCAGCAATGTCTCTGCAAACTGTTGCTTTTGGTGCCTAAAATAATAAACAGCAATTACTCACTAAATGCTTTGCTGCTTGTTGGTCTGGAACAGTGATCTGTGGCGTGGCGGGTGTTTCACTGAGGTGTCACACCATCTACCACCCCTTCACCTCAATATGGCAAATCAAGCTCATATGCCATGTCACTCTAGAAACGTTGATATGATATGTATGAAACAGACAAATTTTGGGTTTACAAAAATATACCATGCCAACATTTTCCTCAGGCTACACCACCACCCTCAACCACCAGCCTCCCATATGAAAAAAGTATCACATCTTTGTCTCACCTCACCTTTGCTGCCAACTTCTACAACCCTCCTGACTGCACTATAATGGCAATAAAAATGCTGAATCACTTCACCATCGGATAACCCTCATGCCCTTTTGCCAAAGGCGTCACATCCACCCAACAAAAGTCCTGGGTGCTTACACTTACAGGAAGTCTGTTTTTAGCAGGAAGTGGACACTTACTAATATTGATAGAGGAGGTTTGTCCCAGGTGAGCTGTGGGGAATTGGTAGATTCAGCTGACATTACAGTCCATCTGGTAGGCAGAGCCATTCACCCTTACAGCATTATATACAGAATAAGATGATTTATGCCTAAAACCTGTATGGGTGACAGTTTGTCAGAGGGACAGGAAATGTTATTTTCAGCTCCTCAGCATCAGCATTGAGGGGTCCCTGTAGAGCACCATGTATGCAACGTGATTTTTTTTTTCTCCAAAAGCAGTTTTCTAGTTCATGCTGGATATAATACAGCTGCTTTCGAGACTTTGTTGACTTTGATATAGATATTTTCAGTTTTTGCTGACGTTCAGAACAGAACATGTTGAGTGTGAGTGCACACTTTTTGGTAATCTTTTTCATCAGAAACACTGTTTTGTAATGATATTTTAATTATTGTTAACACAGCTATTCGTCAAGGATTTTATCTGTGCCCATAATTGCTCATTATCCAAATCTAGAGCACTGGGGATCCCGCTAATAGGTTCTATGGGATTTACCATTCTCCTCTGCAGGGCAGCACTCAAAACTGTCCTTGTAGAGAGGTGGGTTACATACGTAACTATGGTTCTCTGAGTAAAGAGGTGAACTCTTCAGTGTAATACAACTCCAAGACCCTCTCGATCAAAATTCTAAGTTTTAGGTGTTCAGCTCCCTCATAGGTGTTTTGTCTTATTATCCACATCACCTGACCCCTATGAATATATTAAATATGTAAATGTGTGAAGAGGAGGTGTCTTTTGTTACTAATGTGACTTTCTATTATTCTACATCATAAAGTGTGTTTGTTAGATACCAATGTCATCATAAAGTGTTCAGACATTTTAAACTTGAATTTATGCTCTCCTAACTTTCTGAGCAGGTGGAGTGGCAGCACAGACGGAAATGCATCGTGGGAAAAACACCGGCTGTTAAACAAACTGGTCAAGGGACTTTCTAAATTATCACTCCACATTGTACTAATATTCCACTATTATTCTCAATATGACAATATTCTGACTTTGATATGGGTCATGTAACCACCATTCCAAATATTCAAAATATATGTCTCAATCATTGTTTTTACTACAGTTGCAACACATGATCCTGGTCCCCTTTAAACCATATGAAAGACTTGGATATCAACAGGTTTTTGGATATGTGAAGATACAACAACATCGACCTTTTCAAGAAGTTGGTTGAAGGTATAAATGAGGGAGGCTGTGTTCATATAATCTTGTTGGTAAGGATTCTCAGTCATTCAGGTCATGGTAATCTTAAGTGCTATATTTTTGAAGACGTTTCCCTCCTCATCCAAGAGGCTTCTTCAGTTCTAAGAGACCCTTGCAGAGTTGTTGAGGTCACATGTAAGCTCTGAGTTTCAGAGTCATTAAGGACACATGTGAGTTGTTGGCCCTCCCATCCATCATGTGTGTCGTTGAGGTTAAAGGGGTCTAAGTGTGAATGGGTGTTAAGTCGTCTGGGGAGGGATCCAAAGTTTGCATTGTAGATGGGTGATAAGTGGTGTTGTAGGCCACCTCCTCTGTTTAATGATGGTTAACCGCTACGGGTAGGAGTGTAAAAACCATCCCACTTTTCTATAATCCGAAAATGACATACAACATGTTAGGGCATCTTAATTGGAGTATTTACGGCTGCATGTAAACTGCAGTGTTGAGTGGAATATAAATCATGTAAACAACATAGTAAGAATATTGTCTTTTTTCTGAATAAGGGCAAAAACCACAGTATTTTCTGCATGTATGCACAGTCAGTGTCAACATGGCATACACACTTTGGTGAATGCATTTAATAATACTTTCTTATAGCATCCACTTCAATTTAATAATTGCACCACACAGCAGAGCATAATAATGTTAGGCAGTTTCTTATTTTTAGGCCTATGTGCAAAATAAACACTAACTTTGAATGTCCAAATGAATAATCGGAGCAATAATGATGCTGAGTTGGTCTTAGCTGTAAAATGCCAGTGGCAAGAAAAAGTCAGGGCACTTGGTTTGAGAACACTAACTACACACTACACTTGTTTTAGCCATTGAGACTCTTCCCATAATTGAAATGTATGAGTCAACCCATTTAGAAAATAGACTCTATGAGGTGTGTGTCATTAGTGAACAAACCTTTTCCGGGCTCTATATAGATCTTTTTTTGTTCCGATGGTTGACAGGTCAAACAGAGAATCCTATTAACACTCTCGAAATGACCAAAACAAGGAAATCAATGATTCTCTCAGATAAACACTGTTCCTCCTGTCACAGATTCTCATATGTAATAAATGAAAAAGTGGAAGCAGTGCCAGACAAGACCTTCATTACTGTCAGGCTACTATATTTGTTACTGTATTAGTATTCCATTTGAACGACATCTTTAAATTTAGATTTTTAACTCAGTAGATAGATATGGATGTGAGATGCCCCCAGCAGCTGTTGTCTTTTGTACAAGGGGTGAGGCAGGCTCCTGTAGAAACAGAGACTTGCTTGCTGACATTATAAAGCCATTTTGCTTGCCTATGTTCTGGCAAGCTTGGATTGTCCAGGTGTGGTGAAAGTGCACTATGCCAGGAGTCTGCTGGCCTCAACGGGTTTCTTTGCTGAATAACCCATCTTCATTTTCCCCCTTTTAGAAAAGAATGTTACCTCCATCCTGAGCTTGTTTTTTACTATTTACCTGGCACCTCTTTCTGTTTTGGCTTAGTGGCAATTTTAGGACATTGTGACTGAAACCTGCTCCTCTCACTATTAGCCAGTGGCTTACAATACCAGCAATGTAATGGCTAACTCTGTTGATTCAATAATTGGATTGTATCAACAGTAAAGGCGAAAATTCTGGAAAATAATAGGAAGAGTGGGCAGCACGGTGGTGTGGTGGTTAGCACTGTCGCCTCACAGCAAGAGGGTTCCTGGTTCAGTTGCGGGTGTGGGAGCTTTGCATGTTCTCCCCGTGTCAGCTTGGGCCTTCTGCGGCTTCCTCCCACAGCATCTTGGTTGGTGATACGTTAATTGGTGACTCTAAACTGCCTGTGGGTGTGAATGTGAGTGTGAATGGTTGTCTGTCTCTATGTGTCAGCCCTGTGATAGTCTGGCGACCTGTCCACGGTGAACCCAGACCCCCAACAGGATAAGCAGTTATGGAAAATGAATGAATCAATGAACCACTATCCACTGAACCTCTGTCCGAAGGGCAAAGGGGGAACTTAAAACGAGGTGTAGGGGTAAAAATAAAAACGCTGGATTGGGCTGGCTAGGCTCACCCTTAAACACAGGGTGAGGAGCTTGGATATACGGATCTAGCTCAAAGTAAAACCGCTGCTCCTTTGCATTAAAAGAAAACAGTTGAGATGGTTCGAGCATTGGCAGAGGACGCCCCCTAGACGCTTCCCTGAAAAGGTCTTGCCGGCATGTCCAACTGTGAGAGACCCCAGAGGTGAACCCAGAACTCAACGGGGGATTTATTTATCCGATCTGACCTAAAAACGACCTGGATCCCCAACGAGTGTTGAAGGAAGGGCAAATCGGCGAATAGGCTGCTTTGCAAAGCTGCCACCACGGTGACCCAGTCCAAGGTATGCTGCAGGAAAGGTGCACGGATGGAAGGATTAAAATGCTAGTCCTTACAGTTTCCTTTTGGAGAGAGTGGTTTGCCTTGAAACTGTCATCAATCGCAAACACGGGTCACTTTGACTCCACAGTCAAGCTATAAAACAAAACGTAGGTGCACCACAACCTACTTAGGTCATGTTCAGACAGACATTAGCAGGAAACAAATCCTAACCCCATCATTTCTTTTAATGGGGCTACTGTGGAGATCATGAGTTCTGCTGGAATGCAACATGATCCAACAAGGACTTTATAATGGTGTATTTGTTTTCCTTGTCATGGTTGCAACGGGGGATAAAATTGTTGCCACTCTGATAATTTTCCAGAGTCGTAAAATCCTGTTTCATAGAGTTACTAACTGCTGTGCAGCGTTTTGGGCCTGATAAGCCTTTAAACTCATAGATCTATTACTCAAACCAGATCTACATTAGCAGCTACTTGTGTTCTTCTAACACAGTTCGTTTTTTTTTGTGGTCCTGTTACTAGCTTCCCACCATCCCGCTAACCTTTCTCTTTGCTTCCACATGCACCTTTTGACCTGAAATTCAACTCTTTAGCTCCGCTTGCCCAATAACTTC
Source organism: Chaetodon striatus (assembly GCA_029783705.1). Taxonomy (NCBI): domain Eukaryota; kingdom Metazoa; phylum Chordata; class Actinopteri; order Chaetodontiformes; family Chaetodontidae; genus Chaetodon; species Chaetodon striatus. The sequence goes on along the minus strand of JAPZEB010000021.1, from coordinate 13,599,650 downwards.
TCACCCTGCTCCCACCTAACCCTCCGTCCTGTTCCGTCCTGTCCCGTAAACCAAGCCTCACCTCCTCCCCCTCCTGCCCTCCTAACATTGAACTCACCTCTTTCCCTCTCTCCAACCCCAAATTCTCACCCTCCCAAACCGCCAGCTGTAACCCTAAACTTACCTTTAAACATTGCTCGCCCACCTCTCGCTACACACAGACACACACACACACCTCAGCTCACCCTGAGCCAGCCCAGTGGCCTGACCTTGCCTCCTCTCCATTTTAACTCTCCCATAACTTCACACGGGGCTGAACTCCTGCCCTGAACGCCACCTCACACACACGCACAGATGTGTACACGTGAACACACACATAAATGAAGACACATAAATGCTTCCGATCTTGTCCTCTTGCTCTCCTTCTGTGCTACTCACTGTTTATGTGTGTGCGAGTAAACTGATCCGTCTCATAAAAACGTCTCATAGAGGGGTTGTTACACAACACGTTACCAAAGATTACAGACAAAGGCTGCGTCTAAAATCAGTCACTCCTTCACTGTGTAGGGAACTTTGGAAAACGGTGAGTCAGTTGGAGAAACCACAGAGCAACATCCCTCTCTATCCAGGCCATCCTTTCGCACTGTAAAGTCATGCATGAGTTGTTTGCACAATATATTCACAGACAACTATAACACTTTCTGTTCTCATTAAAATATAAAGATTTTTTTTAACGTAGTCCACATAAAAGGTAAATCTGGCGTCACTTGGCTCTGTAGTTTTTGGCAAACATTATCAAACAAGAGTTAACAGTGCATTTGTTGGGGACTCCTTTGACCAATTTTGTGCTCTAGTGTCTCTCGCACTGGGACAGTATGTATGGGACTGTGTCAAAATAAACTACAGTGTGTGTGCTCATGTTCTTCGAGTCAACAGTGTGGCTCATTGATGTGTTATTAGTAGAGAATAAATATGTCAGGCTTTGGATGCATTGACAGTACTTGTTTGTAGGGATGTCATGAGAAAAGATGGATTGGAATTGAAGTCAGTGCTAAAATTCTGAGAAGGTGACAGTAGCTACTCGTTCTTTAGCACCGTAGGGACTATAGTTACCAGGGATGCAATGCTTCCGGACCTGACGGGGCAGCATATACGCCTCTAAATCTTCTAGTCTGCTGTTAAATGTCAATGGAAGAAGATGGCGGCAAGTGCAGCGTTGAAAAGAAAGGCGTTTTTTTTTCCTAAGGCCAGCGTATTTTGTTAATTTTTTGCAACAGGAGCGCTGTGTACTTACACTCTGCTATAAATGCCAGCAGCGTGACGAGCACTGTCTTCTGGCTGCACAGAGTAAAAATTGTTCAACTTTAAGTAAAGCGCTGCAGCAGCTCATCACTGTCACTTTTTATCCAGCCGTCTAATCACAGTGAGGAGGGGCAGGACAAACAACCCACCACAACAAGTAGCCGTCACCTCATACATATAAAAGTACTGAACAACATCTAGAGGAGAGGAGAGGGGGAGAAAATGTCAGTCAGTCCATCTAACAGAGGGGGTCAGGTGCAGCGCTGTTAATGTAAACGTGAGGCCGACTGCTGCCTGATTAGCAAAGTCAGAATGCCTCACCAAAAATCAGGGGCTCCTAAAAGAAAAGTCAGGTTACAGAGAGAACAAGAAAATGAAAGGAGCAGAGAGGCAATGGATATATGTTTGGCAAGGAAAGAGAAAAAGAAGTAGGTGTGACAGACAGAGCTGAAGGTGAGAGGCAAGGCAGACTAATATTAGCTAATAAAACCTGCTGTAGCTATTGTGCATCACATTAAACTAGATGACCTGAGGCGTCCATTGGTACCAGCTATGTTACGCTATCTTGTCGGAAAAGGGGCCAAATAATGCTTCAAAGTTAGGCTAAATTTTGGCCAGGGACTAAATCTGCTTTTCAAAATCTAGAGTCTCAACACATGAAAATATGACTAATTGGATTAGATTCACAGGAAGTACAAAATTTTGCATAGTGGTATGTAAGTGGGCCTTTGTTTTCTTTGCACGCCCATACGCCACTGGCACCTCCACACCAAGATATACCTTAGTATACCTTTAATATTGCTCATGTGCATCCTAAAGCTTAAGCTGAATAAAAAAATAAACGAAAATCATAGAAAGTCAGGTTAGTTTGAAACAAAATTATGAGATCTTATGCATAAGTGCCTTTGATCTCGTCATCTGTCCTCTCTCTTTCTCCTCTGCTCTGCCTCTCCATCCTCCTTCCTTCCGACATTCTCACAAAGAGGAATATAAAAAAAAAAAACCTGATGCATTTTTTGGCCCCTAGACGTCCATCAGCTCACTTTCACTGTGACTTTTTTCTCCCTCTTCCTCTGTGGTCGTTGGAAGGTCATACACTCGTGAAACATCCGTCGGGTTTCTCTCCCAATTCACAGCCATCCGCTCTCCAATATATTCTCACATTCTCTGCAGTTATCACATTCTCAGATGTTAGTCAAGAGGGCAAGAGGTCTTATGGATTCGGAGAATAGCGAAGTGTCATGCACATACACACACACACACACACACACACACACACACACACACACACACACCACAGTGAGCCTCTGGCCAACCCTTGTTCTCTGGGTGACCCTTGCCTCTCTCTTCTGTGCCTTCACCCCGTAACTTAATGCTTATTTTCACATCGCACGCACACACAGGTAGAAAAACACAAATTCTCTCCTGACCCACCAGAATAGATATCCAGGCAGTCCGTCTCACCTTAACAGGTTGTCCCTTTCTCTCTTTTATCTCACACACACTCGTAAACACACACACACACAGCCCCAGTGTGCGCTGACCTAGGAGTAACTCAGTGAAGTCAGCCAATAAAACACAGAGGAATCGTCGGCACGTAACTTGACATTCTAGTGGTTTGTTTGGATAACCTCTCGCTGTGCGGAACCAACACACACACACACACACACACACACACACACACACACTCGTCCTACAGCACAGTATTTTACATTTACGACTCTCTAGATCCTGCAGGACCCCACCGCCTCGCTCGGCCCTCCGTGCTGCCCTCTCGTCCACCCCGCCACACACACACATTTAGACTACCAGCCCTCTGTTTTCCCAGCAATTATCTCCAAACTAAACAATTACCCAGAAGCGGTAACTACAGACCAGAGTTATTGTGAAAGCCATACTGTGTTTTTGTTCCTGTCGCTCGAGGGATGACAATGCCAGTCAAGTTATGAAATATCTCAACAACTGTCGGATGGATTGCCATGAAAGATTGAACAGGCGTTCATGGTCCCCAGAGGATGGATTGTTACTACTGTGACTAAAGCAGCTCAAATTTTCTACTTTTCTACTCCTTTGGAATAATAATTTTTCTTTCACCTTAGACACACAGCCAAGCTTCGATCTCTTGTGACAAGAAATTAAATGATGCTAATAAGTGCTTTTATCTCATCACATCTGGACAACTGTAAAGGTGCTGTCAGACCTAGAGTTGTCTTGCTTTGGTCTGAATCAGGGACTCATGTTGTTCCAAAGTTGTATAATTGCCTAGAGTTG